>ML675604.1:54820519-54856034 GCA_007922155.1 Mesoclemmys tuberculata | reverse complement strand
GCTTCTAAGGAGGAAGATAAACAATGCTGAATATACTGAGGATCCCCTCCTGACTCCAGCAGGTGACTGGCTGAAATCCTTTTAGGGACACAAGAAACTGGAATTGAGACCTACCCCCTGCCACCACATGCAACCCCATCAGACAATTAGCTAGACAAATTTGAATGTCTCTCTTAAAACTAATTACTGTAAGTTTTTTGCCCTCAACTTCTACTGGGAGGCTGTTCAAGAACCTCACCCATCCAACGGTTAGAAACCTTCTTTTAATTTCCAGCCTGGATTCGTTCATGGCCAGGTTACATCCATCTGTTCAAATGCCAACGTTGTCTTTAGCTTAAACAGTTCTTCACCCTCCACATCACATCCCTTCTTCGCAGCCTTCTTTTTGCTAGACTAAATAAGACAAGCTCTTCCTATGTCCTCTCATAAGATAGGCCCTCCATTCCCCAGATCATCCTAGTGTGTGGAATCGAGCTCTCCAACATGCCCCTAAAGCTCTAATTGATGGCAAATCAAATAAGCAGCTGGTTGACCTGATTTGGTCAGAAGGAAAGGGAGTCTCACACTGTGGAGAAACGTATTGATGAGGGTCATTCGCCAACCCCACCTCCTCAGGGGAAGCACTCGGAGGCCTAGGGGAGCCAGGCTAAATGGTTTTCACAGCACTGGATTTATCAAATGCATTCTTTGCTATTCCTCTGCATCCTGACTGCTGGTATAAATTTGCTTTTACCTACAGGGACTGTCAACTCACATTCACCCATATTCAAAGGGGCTACACTGCACTGATTTGCCACACCCATGTTATTAAATTATGGGATAGGTGTGCAGCACTGATTAATATTATCTCTTATGTGGATAAAACAAAAAGTGCTGTAGCACCTTAAACACTAACAAATTTCTGCGGGCATAAGCTTTCATGGGCTGCACCCCACTTCGTCAGATGCATGAAATGGAAATCACAGATAGGAGGTATACATACACCTTCAAGGATAAGAAACATAACAATGGAGAGGGCAAGTGCTAACAAAGTCAGTTCAGTTAGGGTAGAAGAGGTTTATTCACAACCGTTGATTAGAAGGTGAGAAAGTATGAACAGTGACAATTACTTCTTGCAATGAGATAACCATTCCAAGGCCCTATTCAGACCCAGTCTGATTGTGGCAAGTTTGCATATGAATTTCAGCTCTGCAGTTTCTCACTGAAGTCTGTTTTTGAAGTTTTCTTTGTTGAAGTAGGGCAACTTTCAAGTCAGCTACAAAGTGTCCTGGGAGATTGAAGTGCTCTCCTACTGTCTTATGGATGTTACCGTTTTTTGTGTCTGATTTGTGTCCATTTATTCTTTTGTGTCGTGACAGTCCCGTTTGGCCAAATCTACAAGGCATGTGCATGGCCACAAGATGCCAAATGAGAAATAGTGGAAGTGCAAAACTCATTTGACATTTCACATCAGAATATTTTTTGTATGACAAACATGCATGAAGTTCTTGTCTATGCTTGTTTATATGTAAAATATTTATTTATACCATTCAATGGTGGAATGTGAAATTTTGTTGGTAGTCATTAAAACACAAAACCCTGAAAGCTGAAAAATTCATCTGGCTCCTTAATTTTTGGGCTGGCTCCTAAATACAAAGCAAATTTGTCGAGCCCTGCCCTAAGTCTCCAAATTCACCATCTATCTATACAATGCCCATTTCCATATTGTCACATAAAGTCAGTAGCAACTTGTAATAGGATGGCTGGCCCACTGGAGGAAACTGAGCTCAACTCTCCTATTCCAGTTCAAGTTTCCCTTTTTGGCCCAATTAAGAGGGTAGGGCAGCATCTGGGAAGCTATAAGAGGCCTGAGAGTGAGTTAAACGGGTCACAGCAAAGTGGTTTGGTCAAGGAAGAGATGTTCTGGAAAGAGGGCTGGAAGCATGAGAGCAGCATAGCGTTTGCTGGCTGACAGAACTAAGGCTAGAGGACAGAATGCAGGAAGGAGCAGCAGAGGGAGATGCCTCACACCTCTAAGATGGCAAGCCAGATCCTAGGGCTAGAGGACTGAAGGGTGAGAGCAGCCAAAGGGCTTACCCACTGGCATCTCCCTGTCAGGGAGCTGGGTCCCAGAGGAGCAGTACAGGTGCCCAGAGGGAAGAGCAGGGGTGTTCCCAAGCTGAAAGCATTGAGTTAGCAGTCCAGGTGGAAGGACAAAGGACAACTGAAAGAGTCCAAATCTGGCAGAAGATACTGAGATGGTGAAACAGAGCTTGGTTTTTAAAGATTGTGTGCATGGAATTGATGTTGTGGGACTTTTGATTTGTTAACCAAAACACACTGCGCAAAAGTTCCAAACTGTGATGGATTTGAGGATGTTATATTGTATTTACTGTGAACTCAAGTAGGAAACTGAGGTGAGGGGCTCCCTTGAGGCCACAAGGGGGCACATGGGAGGAGGCCACTCATTTTCACAGTTCCAAACACGATGGGGAACTAGATACATCCTTGCCAGACACCATGATTAACATTAAACCAGTCTGTTATGTTAACTCCTGTCTTATTTTTACTGCACACTGAGCACTCATACAAATTTTATAATTTGAATGATTTTGTTGGGGACTCTACAGATTCATATTAACTGCCACAGAGATTCACTAGCTACGCTATCAAATATCTTCTGGAAATACCTCTTCTGTTTGGTAGGGCAGAAGGAATACACCACAGAACAGAAAAGAAGGATCAAATCTCCCTCAATAAATCAAACTCCCCAATAATAATCAACTCCCCCATAAAAAGAGATTTGAGTGGCACAGGATTAAGCTGCTTTTAGTCTCAGGGAAAGTCTTCTGTGCAATCATCCTAAATAGATTTAAGAGGTCACAGATAGCAGGCTTAGAGAACAATAAGCTGGCTATCACCCAAGTCAATCTTGTGTACACCAGATCTTCATTCTGAGTAATGTTGTAAAGCAAAGTAATGAATGGCAGCTGGAAGTAGTCCTGAATTTTGTGGATTTCCAAATGGCATTTGACAGATTAACATTAGAAGCAGCTAAAAATACAGTAAATTCTTTTCTAGCATTAATCCACATGAGAAATTGTTTACGCTGCCCAGGGAAGTTACATGAACTGGGAGGCACGCCATACAGTCACAAATGTGAGGAGAGATAATCCACCAGTCTCTCTATTAAATTGTGCTCCCCATTGTAAAATAGAGTAAGAACCTTCACACCTAAAATTATTTTGTTGCACGATCATTAGGACATCATGTAGCTACTTCGCTGAAGGGAGACTTCAGTCTTTGGTAGCAATGTCCCGCAATCTACTAGAGTCATTTTGGAGGAGACTTGATGCAGTCTTCTCTAGTGAGAGCAGTCTTTGATGGCAGCTGCAGCCAATCACCTAGGTAGCAGCAATGCACCAGTGTTAAAGTAGACCTGATCTGGGCTTCCCTGGTAGTCACATTCTAGACTATACAAAGTACTTGGAAATGTGAAGTGTGGCATTTTAGGTTTTGGAAGCATGCTATATAGGATGGAATGTCATCGTTGTTGGAGCCTCGTGTGATGGGATATACAAACCCCACACTGGATCTGAAGGGGTTAAAAGGCAATACTGGGCTCAGAAAGCCCTGCCACGCATGCTCCAGACTGGAGGAATGAGTTAAAAGGTTCTCAGAGGCTCAGGCACAGGTGGTGGACAGGCTGCAAGAGAGGAATCCCCTCCAGGAATCCAGACAGAAGAGTGAGCATGGGAGGGGACCACAAACCAGGCAAACCCCTCAAGCCAGGGCCGTCTCCAACCACCATCCCCTCTGAGAACCTGCAGATAAAGCGAGCCCTGATCCTTCGGACTCTTTTGTTGTAAAGGGATCAACTTAGGACTAGAGGGGCTATGCCCCAAACTGAAAGGGCCTGTAGGCAGAAGTAACACAGGGAAGCAATTGCAGCAAGGATCCTGCTGATGCTGCTTCCCACAGGTCCTTGGGCTGGGACCCCATGGAGAGGGAAGGCCTGATCCTCCTATCACGCCCCCTTAAGAGCTTAGACCCAGATGTGGGTAGAAAGCCAAAGATCTCCAGCTTAAGTCCAGGAACAGAAACCTCTTCTGCCCTAACAGAGAAGCAAGGAGCTGGAAATCAGATGCACTAGCCACAAGGCTGCCTCCAGTCCTCTTAGCCCCTTATCACACCTGGGAAGAGAGAACTGCAATACTTCCACCTTTTGTGGGATAAGACAATGTTTGGGGGTCTTTTTATTGTTTTGCTGATCTTGTTCATCTATCCTCATTGTAACGTATCCTGTACTTGCAAGGAAGACAGTGTGGGAAATGTTAAAGTTTTCTGACATTTTCCTATTTCTAGTGAGCTTTAAATTTGTATGAAAAGGCTTTTGTTCTGGAAGTCATCTTAGTATTCTTAATGCTACAATACAAAGTGTGACCAGTTCTATTATCACCTTGAGCACCTTATGACTGTCACCTCTACTCATGTTATGGAGTAAGTATAGGACTCAAAAATTCATGGAGGACAGATCCATCAATGGCTATTAGCCAGACGGGCAAGGATTGGTGTTTGCCAGAAGCTGGGAATGGGTGATGGGATGGATCACTTGATGATTACCTGTTCTGTTCAGTCCCTCTGAAGCACCTAACATTGGCCACTGTCAGAAGACATGATACTGGGCTAAATGGACCTGTATGGCTGTTCTTATGTACTTAAAATACTGATGGAATAGTTCCTTGAAGAGTGTGATAGAATCTGACCTTTAAGTACTAATAATCTACTGTCAGTCAGAATATGTGGCTCCCATGGGAGTTCGATAACTAACTTTGGAATGAACATTGTCTAACTTAATGGAAGACCTGCTTTCATACATTTAAAGTTTACAGAAAACTGTTTACTTCAATATAACCTCTAATTTCTCTTTAGCATATCCTCATGTTATAAAGAAACTTAGACACTGAAAATGTTTTTTAAATGTTTGTAAGACAACTAAACAGATTACTTTTTTTGCTTGCACCTGATGCCCTCTATTCTGTCAATTACTGGTAATTCTATCCAGATACTTACTGATATTGGGAGGCAGAGGTCTCTAAAACCAAGTTCTAACAACAATTTTAAAATTAGCAAAGCCTCTCTTGGTTCCCCATCTATCTAAAACCCTTCTTTCTAAAATTTTACATTCTGAGAACTGACAAGTTCCTTCAGCCAAATTAAAACATTTATTTTACATCCATTGAGAAAGGAGTCTGACAAACAGACTGAGATACTATATAGGTTGTGGCACAACAGCTACAGTAAAAATTTTATCATCACTTATCATTGTTACCTTGTGGTCCATCTGGGTTGCCAAATTCTTCCCAATTTTTTCGAGATTCTTCATCAGTTAAACTAATTTTAAAGAAAAGTTGGCAAGTTAGTAGAAAGTACAGTAAATTTCTCTACATCAACACAGTTATTTTTTAAAAAGTGGCATCACGCCCCATTAAATATATTTCAGAACTGGTTTGGTTTGATGGCCTAAAAAGTAGAATGCATGACAAAGAAAGATACAGGAATATGAATTCTAGACTTAATCGTAAGCTCCTGACACCTGGAAAAGCAGAGAATTCTGCAGTAGCGTCTTCAGCAACTTAGGAGAGAGAAGAGAAGTATAAGCTTTTACAGCTATACAACAACATATGCTGGCCAAAATAAAGGTAGGTTCAACCCTCAAAGCCAGAAAAGATTCAAAACAATGCAAAATAGGATTGGTGATATTATATGTACATTTAAACAAGTCTTTGGAAGAAATTAGCCCAGTTAAATTAAAGCAGAATGTAACACTTTATACCAAAACAGCACACAGTCTCCATTTGCTGCCTATGAGTTTCTAGGCACAGCTTAAGTGTTGGTTTGACCTATGAAATTAGATGAGAGACCTGGCTACCTGAGAGGCAGAATCCAGGAGATACTACCTCACCTGTGAACAGAGGCACTCAAACCACAACTTTGGTAGGAAAACCTTAAGTACCAAGACACTGAAGGCTCTCTCTGATGGTGGAGAAAGACATTCATTATACCTTTAAGGAACCTTAAAGCTATGGGTTGGGAAAAGATGTTTGTCCTTGGTGAGGTTGCCAAATGAATCTTAGAAGAGGCTAAGACAGAAGCCCTGAGACATAAGGGGTAACAGATATTCTAGAACAGTGATACACAGACTGCAGCTTGTGAGTTACAAGTGATTCCTTAATGTGTCTCCTAAGGTTCTTTGCATCAGATGATATTAAGACAGTGTGATTCAATGATTAACCAATCTAAAAGTAACTAACCAATCAGGATGCTTTTACTATGTTACTAGCCAATTAAGTTACCAATCTGAACTAAGTTAACAATTTATGTATATAATATTTGCTGTGAGATTATATGTGTCTGTATAGACACAAACTAAATATTTCCCATCATACTGCTTAAATATGAATAATAAAATGAAACAATGAATTCACATTACTGTGGCTCTTTTGGGTAATGCTGATCAGTTTGGCTCCTGAAACACCTTTAACTGAGTATCACTGCTCTAGAACTACAGGACTTCCACTTGAGACAGTCTTTATTATTGGTCCAAATGGTAAATCACTTCCATTTCCAAGTAGAGCTAATTCAGAAAACGGTTCTTTTCTGTAACAGAAATTGGATTAAAAAGGTTTCATTTTCCACAAAGTTTCCTTTTTTTTTTTTTTTAAATGAAAACTTAAGTATCTCAGCCAAAAATGTGAGTTGGAGTGTGTTCTTCATGTTCCCCCATCCTCTTCTATTGGTTGGTACCCCACGTGGGCTACACCTCCCACAGGGCACCACGGCCAGGGATTCCCTGGTGCACAGCTCCCTCTCACACAGGCTGGGTCTACACTGACGGTGGCAAATTCGCTGCCGTCACATTGATTCCTCTGGATTGACTGAGCAGTCTGTATAGACGTGCTCAGTCGATCCAGGAAGCGACGCAGGAAAGCCACCCTGGTAAGTGGAGTAGCGCTGCGTCGAAGGGAGCACTGTTCCCTTCGACGCAGTGCAGTATGGACATCGCATGGAGGAGACGCTGCAAAGTCAACGAGAGATACGCAAGTGATTTATGTCACTTGCTTATCTCCCGTCGACTGCTGCTGAATCGCAAAGGTAAGTGTAGACCGGGCCTAAGAGAGGAGACTGATGAACCATGGGAGATATAGTCCAGATTGAGACTGCAGTCCCTAGAGGAGAACGGAGATATGAGAAGCAAACTACAACTCAGTTTTGGCTGAGATATTTTTGTCACAATATTTCAGTTGAAAACGTATCAAAATTTTCAACTGAAAAACTTCAGGAAAAAATTTGGTAGTCAAGAACAGTTTCAATGGAAATTTTTTTTAACCAGCCCTATTCATAATACTTCATGGTAGAGCTCTTTCTAAAATGTAAAAGAATGGCCTGAATTCTCTATGAATAGAAGCATTTCATTAAACTATTTCCTCCATGCTGCTAAAGGAGTCTGAGTTTGGATGTAGGCGCTTCCCTTTCTGCTGAGATAAGTGATCAAGACACAGAGGTAGCAGTAACAACAGTTCCCTGCCCACCTACAGAAGACGTACTAGTGCTAAGGGCTCAGAGAAGGAGGAAGTGGTTCAGGAATGAACAATGTTGACACTTTCTGTTGAGTCTGGTTGTGAACAGATCTACTTGGAGAACTCCCCACTGTTGGAAGATGATGTTCATGACACCTGGGTGAACAGACCACTCGTGACAGCAGAAGGATCTGCTGAGATGATTCACCAGCTTATTCTGGGATCCACTGAAGTAAGATGCCTCTAGTTGTATGGAATGAGCTAAGCAGAAATCCCACAGCATGAGGGCTTCTTAACACAGGGGAGAGGAGCATGCTCCACCATGTGTGTTTATATAAAATATTGCTGTTGTATTATCCATCATGACTGATATGCATCTGTCTTTTAGATGGGACTGGAAGGTTTGGCATGCTAGGCAAACTGCTTTCAGCTTCCTCACATTGATGTAGAGCAACAGCTCTGCTCAAGGCCAGAGGCCTTGAGTTTTGAGGGCTCCTTCATGTGCTCTCTCCCCCTCAACGCTGATACATACATGACTAGACATGACAGCTGGGGTCTGGAGAAAGCACTCCCATGCATACCAATTGAGGGTTGAGCCACCACAGAAGAAACTTGATGACCCAAGGGGGAAGTCAAACTACCTTGCCTAGACTGTTCAGCCAGTATACTGATGCCAACCAAGATTGGAGAGGTCGGAGCTGCAGCCTCGTGTGCTGGATTACGTACGTGCAGGAGGCTATGTGACCTAGGAGCTCCAAACAGCTCCAAGCTGTCGTGGTAGGAAAGCATCTGTGGTCCTCTATGATGGAACAAATTATCTGGAAATGAGACTCTGGCAGAAGTGTTCTGGCCTGAATTGAGTCTAGGACTGCTCTTATAAACTCTATTCTTTGGGTAGGGGACATGGTCAACTTGGGTACATTTAGTTGTAGACCCAATCTATTGAAGGTCCACCATATCAGTTTGACACAGGTCTTTACTTGCTCCTTGGAGCGACTCTTAACAAGCCAGTCATCTAGATATGGGAACACTTGTACCTGGCATCTCCTTAAAAGGCAGTGACAAACCGCAATACACTTGGCAAGTCAAGGGCAGCATACCAGTCTTCCAGATCCAGAGGGGATGACAGTGGCCAAGGATACCATGCAGAACTTCAGTTTCTCCATGACTCTGTCGAGGTTTCACAGGTCGAGAAAGGGTCTGAGACCCCTTTTGACCTTTGTTTCCCCTTATTTTCTGAGGAACCCTCTACTGCTCCTGCTCTTTGCACCTCCTGCATAAGAAGTTGCTCATGAGAAAGATCCCTGAAGAGGGAGGGGAGATACAGAATTGGAGTATCCCAATTCTACCGTGCACAGCACCCATCTATCCAAGGTTATCTGAGCCCATGTACAATAAAAATGGGATCGAGGGTTCAGGAAGCAGGGAGAAGGATCCAAGATCTAGTCTGGTGTGCCAGCCTCAGGGACACCCCCAAAATGCTTGCTTGATTACCCCACCAAGCTGGATGAAAGTTGAGGTGTCTTGTGTCTTATTTCTGCCCTTAGAATAGTCCTGTCTAGGCTGCACAGGATAGAACTGCTGAGTAGGCTGTGGCTTAAAATACTTCCTTGGGGTGGATGGCATATGAAGCCCTAAGGATTTCAGTGTTGCCCTTGAATCCTTCAAGCTGTGGAGTTTGGAGTCCGTTCACTCCAAAAACACCACAAACCTTCAAATGGCAAGTCTTGAATTGCTTGTTGGACTTCTGGGGGGACACCCGACACCTGCAGCCATGAGTTCCTTCCCATGGCAATCACGGACAACAATATGGTTTGCGTGGCCGAGTCTGCCGCATGCAAGGCGGCCTGCAATGAAGTCCTTGCCACTGCCTTGCCCTCTTCCACAACCACTCCAAATCCCAATCTGGAGTTGGCCAGGAGCAGCTCTTTGAACCTTGTCATGGTCTCCCTTAATTAAAATTATATTGGCTCAATATCACTTGTTGGTTTGTGATGCAAAGCTGGAGCCCCCTAGTAGAGTATACACCTTCCTATTGAAGAGGTCCAGCTTCTTTGAGTTCTTGGACTTGGGCGTTGGGCCCTGCAGCCCTTGCCTCTCTCTCATTTACCACTGCTACCATCAATGACCCTGAGTACGGATGGGTGAAGAGGAACTCATGCCCTTTGGAGGATACAAAGTATTTTCTTTCTATCCTCTTAGCTGTAGGGGGGATAGAAGCTGGTGTCTGCCACAATGTTCTGGTGGTATTCTGGATGTTTTTAATGGGGGCAGTGACACCATTGAGGGGCCCTCTTGTGCTAAGATGTCCACCATAGGGAACACTGACTCCTTCATTTCTCCTGCTTGGAGTCCTAGGTTCTAGGCCACTCTTAGCAATAGAAGTACAGAACTGTACGGAGTAACCATCATGGATTGTGTCTACTACCCAGCAAACTAAAGTAATGTGGCACCAGACAATCTACAAATAGGAAAGAGAAGAGAGGGAGGATTGGAGCAGTAATGGATTTTATCATGCAGCTCTTAACCATCCCATCAAAACTGCTGCTTAGAAACTGATGCTGCAGGCTGAGCTGACATATGAGAAAGTATCATATTCTATACAGTTATGACAGTTTGCTAACAGCCAGTTTGGAAGAAGGCAAACACAACCCCCTTGAAGATGTATCCCCTATTGTTTCAGAGACAGGGACTGCCTTTGGAGATAAAGTGACAGGTAGGAAGCTTTCCTCTGGATAGAGGACATGGACTGGATCATGCCCATGGACATGGCAGTGACCTTAATGGCAATTTTTTCCAGTTCCATCAGTCCTGTTGCTGAAAAGGCCCATGTCTTTGAAAGGAAGATTTTTAATATTTTCCTGGGATTCAGGAGTGATGTGTGCAGATCTTAAGCAGAGAACCTTCTTAAGCTGTTCTGCCCACGCACTTAGTCTGAATTCTTTTCTTCCTGAAGGGGTAGTGAGAAGCCATGTTACCTCTGGCTGCTTCCTTTGCTGTGGACCCTTCATGGAATTAGCTCCAAGGTGCTGGAGTAGAAACTGATGCCACTCGCTTGGCACACTGCACATCCTATGAGCTCCCGTGGGTACTGGTGAAAAAGAAAAAAGGAGAGCACAAGATATCCTTGAACAGATTTAGGTAATCTGACATGATAGCGATGACCTGCTTCTCTCTGGCTTGTAGTAGGCAAATATCAAAAGGAGGGATCAGGTGACTCTGGTGCCAAACCCATCCACTTGACTCTGGACGGTATTAACCACTCTCCAAAGGCACTGGGAACTGCCTCTGATTATCAGGTGGAGAAACGATGAGTGTCAATCTGATCCTCCAGTGAGGTACCATTCGTATATTGTTCAACAGGAACTTCATGTCGTCCCTTGAGGGGCAAAGGAGTCTCATATCCCACTCAGCACTTCCTTTTGTGGATCCAGTGGTGCCGAATTTGGCAGCAACTGAAAAATGAACACCAGTGGAGGCAATGGTGGCAAGAAAAGAAAGGATGCTGTAAGGAGCTTTGATGCTTGTGTTAATAAAAGTATGAGTTCAGCACCAGGTGAGGCATGGCAACTTCCAGCAGGTAGTTCTGATTTATATAGCCACAAAACGAGCTGGAGAAGGCCCTGAATGAGGACCCTCCAAGATATCTGTATTTGGGACAAAGGAAGAGGACTGGGCTCTCTTGAACAAGGTAATGGTCCTTCCAGGTTCAATTCCAAAGGGATCCCATGTTCCCCAAGGACATTCTGAATGGAGACCAGCAAAATCAGTAACTGTCATGTCAAACAGCATGCAGAGGGGTAGCCTTGATAGAACCCTCCCAACTCAACATACACACACGAAGATACTGATGGTGTTACCAGCATCTGCACTGGTGAATTATCCAGGTTTATAAAAGACACCAAACTTGTGGCTTCAAAAGGAAGTGTTGAGGCAGGTGACATTAGTGCAGGTCAAGAATCTCTGTGATCCTCATGTTGTCAGATGCAGTTAAAAGGAATGATGATTGTGCTAATGGCTGCCCAGGGAGGCCAAATGTTTTCTTTTCTCCTTCCTCTCACCCTGGGGGACTGCAGAAGAGACCTGCAAAAGTGGAACCAGAGTATAGATACCAGATGTATAAAATATTGGTGTCCAGTGAGTAATCTGAGCAGATGTGGGGTTTTCTTTTGCTTCATGATTGATGAAGGCTTCATCCATGTGAGGTTTGAGATGGAACTTTCGGGTTAGCTGGCAGTGGCTAAAAGTGTCAGCCCCAAAGGAGGCAGATTTCTGGCCCAATATGGAGAGTGGTGCCAAGCTCCAGGGGAGAAATTGCATCCTAGGATGTGCGTTAGTGGACCTTGACACAGTGGCTGGTCTAGTCCCTACCAAGAGACTTTCCAGAGTAATAGGTTGTAGGTTTTGAGAAACCAAGTATGCCTCAAATCTCTCTCCTTTCTTGTGTAAAAATTGGCACACTGCACAATGAGATACCGAGGGGGGCTCACCCAGGCATAAAACATCAAATATGAGCATCTGTCTCCAGAATTACTGAAGAGCGGAAAGTACATTTCTTGACATACTTAAGGGGTTCAGGATACCCCAAAAAGCCAGCTATGCACACCATGCTAGTCTATTCTGCACTAACACAAACTATTTACAAATATTAAAAGAACGAACTAGATTGCAACGACCTAGCCTAAGGACATGAAGACGAATTCCATCTAGCTCTCTGCTACAAAGGAGGAAGTGAGGCAACTCCTTAAAGAGACTGGAGTGTTAACATTAACCTCATGCAAGATCACTCATGCATTCATAACAGGCACAGCTTTTCAAGGCCAATCTGCAGCTCAATGACCTGAATTTTTTTGACCTGAAAAAAATCTAATTTTAAAAATAAAGTTGTGTGTTTGAAACTCATGTGCATGGTTTATGACTTTCTCTTTAAGAAGAGCCACGCTGTGCTGCAAACTTCAGCTAGATACATTCATTTGGAGACCCATCCATTTGAAACTCACACTGCACATAAACTATGTTAAGAGTTGAGAAATTAAATGCACAAGACAAGAATTTCAAAGTTTGGTTCCCACACAACCAAAACTCAGTCCTACTGCACCATTTATATTAAGACAAATTAATCAGTGTATACACTAATATAAATGACGTATGTGCAAGCGATATGACTTCTAGACATTCAAGAAACAAACCATCTTGATGTGTTTAAATTCTCAGCCATAAAGTTCTATTGATTTAGTATTACAGACAGAATCCAAGGAAGTTAATCCTAGCTGTCCAAACAATACCAGATAAACAGAGGAAAATAAGTCTTCAGATTTTTGCTATTTGATAAACATTTCCCTCTGCTGTAAAAAATATGTAAACAGTCAAGCATCATCAGTACAACAAAAATCAAAAGTAATAGATTATAAAGAGCGCCCTGAGGCCCCAGTCAAAATTGGGACCCCATGATTTAAGACACTGCAGTCCCTGCATCCCAAAGATCTTAGTCTATACAAATAAGACAAAGGAAGAATTTATTTTTCCCATTTTAGAGATTATCCAATGCAGGTGGTGTCCAAACTCCTCTAATCTACACTATAGCAATCTAAATAAGTGCATTCAAAATATGAGTGAGGTGATAAGCTGGACGAACTAGCTCAAGGACACAGGTAAAAACTATTAACTCTACAGCAAAGGAACCGAGTAGGCAAGCAGCAGCCACCACTCATCTTTTAGACTTAGCGTACCTTCTCTACACACATGCACACCCTACATCATTTGAAAGCTTATTATGTCTACTTTAAGATGAAGTATGATGTAAAGCTGTCAAGTGGTGCTGGTACCACAGAAACAGGGATAAACTATATGAACACATTAAAATGATCAATCTGAAATATCTGCATTCGTTGATTGTTTTAATTACTTCAGGCCATAAAATTGGATTTCTTTGTAACCTCAAAGCATCACAACAGAAGGGTAAAAATAATCTAATAAATCTGGAAAAGTACCCTTGAACTGTAACTGCATTGGCAACATTTTAGTCATCATCATCATCATCTTGTTCATCATTATCATCTATGTCAAGGGTGCGTGAGTTTCTACAATCTTCATTGCCTTGGCATGTACATATTTCTGTGCAGGGAAGAATGTTCTGACAATAGTGCGGCAACATTCACTTGTATAGGCACAAATATGTCTTGTAGAAGGCTCAGGTACCACTCACCCTTGAAGAAAACAGGAAGTAGTAGTTCATCCACATTTTCCATCCATATTGCAATGGCAATCCAATATCTGATTTACCTATGTGAAAAGACATCCAAATCTTTGTTTCCAAGATGCTCTTTTGACATGCTCTTGAAAACTATCCTTACACGGTGGGAGTCTGGCCAGTGATTTGTTCTTTTAGATGGCTAGATTGAGGCATGAGCAATTCAGGTCTTTTGGGTCTCCTTTTCTCTCTCATTCTGTTCATATAGCACTGCTACTAACTTCCTTACTGCAGAAATTGTGGCACGTCCACTACTCTTTCTGAATTTAGCAACTTTAGTTTGTTTTGACAACATTAAGCACAGATTTACCCCCATACCAAATAGGATGACAGCATCGCATCCTGTTACTGCACATACAACAACAGGAGGCAGGTTGCAGAAGTCAGGAGTGGATGTGCCAAAGATCACATGCACAGGTATGAAGTGACTTGTCATTTGTGTTGGTAGTTATGCCTGTTGCAATCCATGTGTTCACTGATTTCCAAAAATGGAAAATACAGCTAACAACAAGGACCAAAAAACATCTTTCAGGTGACTTAATTACTACTGTCCCTTTGACACCAAGAGACCCACAAACCATACTGGATATACAGGATGCAGAAGGATCCTTGCATCGGCTTTCTCTTGAATACTATACAAACACCCCTACTTGTGATGGATTTTGCTACTTCACCACTGGAAAAACCTCCAGCAAGGAGGAGTGTTTGCATTGAGTGTACTCCTACAAACTCAGATGCATTTTGAATCATACATTCACAGAGGAACTTCACAAGTGACTGCTTGTTGGATGCCATCTTTAGAATCTTTTTCCATGGAGGCACAGGGCATTTTCCAATCACCTGGCATTACTTGCATCCCAACTTTAGACTCCGTCTAGCTACATCTTTCTGCAGTTTTCACAGAGATACTGTTGACATCTGTCAAAGGCTGATTACAGAATTAGCTTTGTCAAATCATTTTAGGACCTGCCTCACATACTCAGCTGCCAGTTCATCAAATGTGTGGAATTTGTCTCCAGCCATCAAGTTATATGGCAGCCATGGCATCTCTAATGTTCACTATGGTTTCTTTGTTGTATGTTCTTGGCTCATGGATTCTTTTAGCCTGCATTTCCAGCTTATGTTCTACTTCAGCTTTCTTTGTTCTCTTTGTTTCATCAGCCTGGAAGAGGGACATAGGCACAGGTCCTATTGGGTGACTAAAAACAGTTGCCATTGAAACACATCTGCATCTTGTTAAGGATGGGGCTCTGAAGAAAACATCCGGACTGATAGCTGTTGTGATATTCGCTCCCTTGCCAGACTTGCCAAAACTTGATCTTCTTGGCCACGTCAGCAAATGTTCTGATTTCTTGACTGAGCTGAAGCAGCTATGTGTCCCAACGGAACTGAATGCACCTCTCACAAATCTCTCCATTTGTTCTTTGCCAACATGGCTATTTTCAGCAGAGACTCTTGTACATGTTATGTTACATGCAGTCAATTAGATATCTTGTTAAGCAACTCTAGATGTGATTCAGGGAAAACTGGATTTGTCATATTGTTGACGACATTGGTAGTAAGAGCTGTAACAAGCTCTTCATCCCTCTGCAGTGCTGAGGCAAGGATTTGTTGGTGGACTTAGTCTTCACTATCTCTTGTTAGGGCACTTTTTTCTCTCAGTTTTTGCATATTCATTCAGGACATGTTTTGTGAGGGTCCATCTGACAAGGGCTGGCTTCTTTCCTGTCAATCTTATAGTCCCATTGCTGCCCTCAGTCTTTGACGACAGCTTTCTGTTCCCACATAACTCCAAATTCCATTGAAAGAACCAGGAGTCTGACGTACAGCAACTTCCCCAGATTCCAAAGTACTGAGTACTTCAAGGAGATTTAACATATCAAGAATGTAGATTGGTATCCAAGTGGCATAGTTGGGCCTGTTTGCAGTAAAGGGTTATGGAAGCTTATAGGTGCACATAGGTGAAGTTTCCAATATCCCTTTCACTCTGCATAGACAGTTAGAAATAGCCTCTGCATAACCTGAAGAAAATGATCCCGGAACCTGAATGTAGGCAACTGGGCTTATCCTCATGTCTGAAATTCCATTAGTAGTAACAGCATATGCTGAATTACAGACTCATTAAGCTCTTTAATGACATATTGCAAGGACTCAGTGTCTTCAGACTCAAATACCTTTGAATGTCAGCCAACATCGGCCAGACAAACACTGGAACTACATGGGTACCACCACCACTACTGCCATTTTTCAGTTGAAAAAGTACACAGACTTGTACTAAATTAGATCTATATGTTTGTATCAAAATTGCCATTTTTGTTTAGTGAACACTTTGCTTGAAGCCCAATATGAAGCTGTGTATGGTTAATTCTCACATTAATACTGGCCTGTGCTTAAGTGTCACTGAATTAAAAAGCTCATTTCTAAACTATTTCAAAGGCTAGTATTGTATAGATTTAGCTGAGGTTAGTCCTGCTTTGAGCAGGGGGTTGGACTAGATGACCTCCTGAGGTCCCTTCCAACTCTAATCTTCTATGATTCTATGCATAGGCAATTAATTTTTTTTTTTTTTTAAACTTACATGCAAACTAGATGTTACATTTTAAGTAGCAAATCTTACAAAATGGAGAAGCATTACATTAGGTATTAACTTACATTTATATCGACTCGCTATGCAATACAAACTTTGGGCACACAATCTTATGCTACTGGTGCACAACCTTCAGTGAGAGACTGATCTGGTCAGTAAATTGAAACTGAAAATACAGAAAACTATTATAAACACTTGTGAGATACTTTGACAAGAATGTGCAATGTGAAAACATTTCATATTGCAAAATGTTATTTGCAATTTTGCCACATGCTAAACAGTCTCAACATTTCTAAAAACATACCTGTGCATGCAAAAAACAATACAAATCTTAATACATTGTCATTTGGTAGCTTTGACAGATAAAAACCATATTAAGGCACTGAAACTAACAAATAGTAAAAACTGTAGTCAGTCATATTACAGCGTTTCTGGAACTGTGCAAAAAATGACATCTTGGGTACCATTGTTTCACCTTGCCTACAGACTTATGGCACCACTTGACAGTTCCACAACATACCTCATCTAAACATACATAAAATAAGCGTTCAAATTATATATGATGGGGGTGAGGGTGTAGGCTGGGTGTGTTAAACTCCCAAAATATTACCCTTTCTGGAGAACTGATGCATGCCTACACGTGGTTTGGAGCTGCACTCCCTTATAAAGACAGATGTTGGCGTTATCCTCACCCAAGAGCACTCATGCACTCCCCAGGTCAGAAAGATTTTTTCCCCCATGAGATGGCAACCAGATCTCACAAGGGCCTAGAAAGGCTTTTTCCTCCACTGTGGGACACAGTTCCCCAATGGGTCCTGAACCTTGTCCTTTCTAAGCTCACTGCATTGCCATTTGAACCATTGACTTCCTGCTCCTTTACACACCTATCCTAGAAGGTAGCGTTCCTGGTGGCAATCACCTCCACACAGAGGGTCTCTGAGATTAAAGTCCTGATCTCAGAGCCTCCATACACGATCTTCAAGGACAAGAACCAGCTTTGTCCTCACCCCACGTTTCCACCAAAGGTTGTTTCCCACTTTCATGTTAACCAGGACATCTTCCTGCCAGTGTTCTGTCCAAAGCCTCATAGCTCTAATGAGGAAAGGCATTTCCACTCTCTCGATGTAAGGAGGATCCCCTAGTCTTCTACATCAACAGGACCAGGCCCTTTTGCTGCTCCACACAGCTCTTCGCTGAGATAGCTGTCCAGATGAAGAGACATCCGGTGTCACCCTACCATTCGTGCAACACTGACAGCATCCTTGTCAGCCCATTCCATAAGGGCTCGGGCTTCTTCAGAAGCCTTCCTGGCACACATTCCCACATAGAACATATGGTCTTCTATACATACCTTCTTGTCCCACTATGCCATCACACAGCAAACTCAGGACGATGCTGGGTTTGGCAGAGCAGTACTACAATCATCACGTCTATGAACTCCTACCCACTTCGAGAGGTGCTGCTGGTAAGTACCTAATTCAGAATGGACATGAGCAAGCACTCGAAGAAGAAAGAACAGTTACTTACCTTGTAACTGTTGTTCTTCAAGACACATTGCTCATGTCCATTCCACAACCCAGCCTCCTTTCCTGCTGTCAGAGTTCCGGCAAAAAGGAAGTGGAGGGGAAGGGAGCTGGCAGTGCCCTATATGTGGGTGCATACATGCGCCACTGCAGAGGGCACTAGAGCTGGCCCTACAGAGTCTACTAGGGGAAAAATTACCAGCACCGGTGCACGTGGCACATACACACTTAATTCAGAATGTACATGAGCAAGCAGTCGAAGGAGAACTCTGAAGACTGAAGTATTAAAACACTGGGAAGGTAGCCAAAATATGCCTACACTTGCAGCTACAAAAACAAAATAGATTTTAAAAAGTGGTCACTCAAAAGCCACATCTTTGACTGCACAATAAATACAGATAAAGCAGGACATTTTATAATGCCCCTCTTCCAGAAACAAGCTTCCTCCTCCCCAACATCTTCAGGTTCCCATTTGCTAGATTATTTGTATTATAGCAGAGCCCAGAGACTCCAGTAAAGATAAGAGCCTTATTGTACCATGTGCTTTAAACTCACAGGTCAGACAGCTCCTGCCACGGAGAGGTGGCAATCTAATTAAAGTTAAGATGTAACAGGGTATAGGTAGAAGGGGAAGGCCAAAAGGTAACAGAACAGGAACATATGGTTATGTAGGCTAGCTATCATTAGTTTACAGATTTCAAATCATAGGAGAAGAGGTAACTAGACAAGATATCACTGAATTTATAAACAGGCTACCTGGTTAACCACTATCAATTAGTTCCAGATGGGTAGCCATGTGAGTCTGTTTTTAGCAAAACAGTGAGTCCTGTGGCACCTTAAAGACTAAGAAATGTATTTGGCACAAGCTTTCGTGGGCAGAAACCCTCTTCGTCGGATGCATGAAGTGGACTTCAGCTTGGTAGGTATACGTACACATGCAAGGATGGGTAAATTACATCTCAGTGAGGAGGGCAAGTTTTAACAAGGTAAATTCAATCAGGGTGGATGAGGCCATTCAAAAAACAGTTGATGAGAAACTGTGCATGTCAAAAGATGGAACATTATTTTTTGTAGTGGGCTAGCAACTCCGTCTCTATTGAGACCTAGTCTGATAGCATCAAGTCCAGCTCTGCACTTTCATGCTGGAGTTTGTTTCTGAAGTTTTTTTTGTTGAAGTATGGCAACTTTCAAGTCTGTTATTGACTGTCCAGGGGGACTGAAGTGCTCTCTACTGGTTTTTGAATGTTACCATTCCTGATGTCTGATTTGTGTCCTTTTATTCTTTTGCATAGACAGTCTGGATTGGGCAAAGTACATGGCAGAGGGGCATTGCTGGCACATGATGGCCTATATCACTTTAATATCAGATATCACATTATATAACATTGTCAAGTAGGCACTTTACCACTGGAGCAAGGGCCAACTTTCCTCAAACACCCCATCGCACTTGTTTAGAATTTTGATAAAAATCAGCATTTAAATAAAGCATTTAACAAGGAAACTTTTTTCTACTCTATCCTATAACAGGTTCTTAAATTGAGCTCATCATCTTAGTATCCGAGTGTGTTTCCATAGCGCATTAAGCAACGTGATTAACATCGGTCATGTGTTTATTCTCTCATCCTTTCCCCAGGAGGAGAGGGGAGTATAATGGAGTATTGGTTTTGTATTTTTTAAATACACATACACATTGCTATATGCTTATATCAGAGAAACCAAGATCAAAGAACATGTATTGCACATATGGCAGAACTTAGTGAGATTTGTGATGGTCTTAGTTCCTGTGGGAGTTCATCCTATACAGTTTTAGGCTGGCCCTGATAAAAGCTCTGCTCTAAGGACCACTTCTAATACACAATTCATCTTAAGTGGTCATTTTACGATATACAAGACATTTAGGACACTTCTTTTTAACCTTTATTTAACACACACTTTAGGCTTAATTTTCTTTCTATCATGAAGACCATCTAAGGAACTAGCAAATGATTGTCAGTTCCCTGGATGGTCTTCATGATAGAAAGAAAATTAAGCCTATCTTAAGATCCTGTGTTTGACTAATGTTACAATACATACTTCAATTCTGGAAATATTTCCTTTATTAACACAAAGGCTTCATTACACACCATATCAAAAGCCAAACAGGTACTAGTTGAGGAATGACTAGAAGTGTTGCAATGGAAGAAAAAAAATGAGTTAGAAACAGTTAGCTAAAAACTACTGAAGTAATTTGAAAAGGCCATTAAATCAGAGATATGAGCCAGCATGAAGTACAAAGGTCTAGAGAGTAAGCCAGGTAAGAACACAATACAGGAATGTTCCAAAGAAAATGAATCAGAGGCAAAAATGAAATGTTTCCATTGGTGGATGAAAACAGAATTGAAACAATGTCTCTTTCACTTTAGATAATTTTATCTGGCAGGAAAGATAGACCTAACAAAAATATACACTGATGCTTCAAAACCAAAACTTGGATATCAATTACCCTTTATGGCAATTCTGAAAGTTAGTTTAAAGCAAGACTGTACTCATTTTGTTCAACACCACCTTTAACTTTACATTACAGAAAATATTTCACCATATTAACAATCTGAAGCCAAAGTTTTTTAGAGCAGATTGACAGATACTGCTAGAAACAATTCAGCTGGATAATATATGAGCCAGGTGTCAGACTGAAAAGCAATTAACCTTTATTATGTATTTAATTAAATTATATCCATAGATTATATCAGTCAGTCTCTGCTGATATCCTAAATTTGTGTTTGTGATATCCTAAATTATCCTTCTACCCACACCAAGCTCCTATTCCAGGAAACAGCCAGGAACTTACGCTGCATAAGCTTTTGCAATCCTCATGAACATAACTTCATCTCCTCCTTTATCTGGATGGTATTTTAGTGACAGCGCACGGTATTGTTTTTTAATTTCCAATACAGTTGCTCCCTTAAAAGAAAAACTTCATGTTAGTATTGTATTACCAAACACATTACCCTAAAGAAGCCTATTCTACCATGTTTGTACTCTGAAGTATACTCCTCTATGATTGCCATATTTTTCTGAGTCAATCAGCATAAGGACAGGAAGCTCTACTCAAATGGCTTTCATGATCATACCAAAACATGCAATCAAAGCATTTCCATTATATAAAAGCCAAATATCATTAAATCTACAGAATTCAAACCATGCATTGCAACTCTGAAAAATTTCAGGAGATTGACAGCTGGAAGATGTCTGAATGATCTTGTTCATCCATCAAAACAAAAAAAAGCAGGATTTTCTTCTTCAATTGATATAAATCTAACATTCATCTGAACATTTCTAGTGATCAGGAAATATTTATGTGCACTTACCTCAAAATTTCCTGTCCCTGGATAGTAAATTCTATAGATCCACTACAATGGGTACTTCTGCTTCTTTGCAGCTTGGGGGCAGAACCAGACCTGTCAGTCACTGGCAACAGCGTGCCCCACGCCCACAAAATTCCCTCATATTGAGATAGCTTCCATAACTAAGGAAAGCAATTTTGAATCCTCTAACTCATATATTGTGTTAACTATACTCTGAAGAAAAGTACATCTCCTGCCACAAAGCATGCTAAATTCCACCTAATGATGATAAATCCAAATTCCTGCATGTTAATTTCCATCTTTGTTCTGAATGATCCATTTCTCTCCAGGATGTCAGATCTGCGACCCTTTTTACCCAAAGACAACAAGTTTTTAGGTAAGTACAAAGATATTTTCCAATTCTACTTCTTGCTAAGGTCCACAGACCCATTATAATGGAATATCATAGCAGTGTACCTACAGGATGGGAAGCAGGATCATTCTTAAGTGTTGGACATCCACCAAACAAGTCTCTGTTACTAGAGCTGATGGAGTAACTGATAGCAGTAGTAGGTTGTCACCAGCAACTAGCACTAAAAGGGATGGGGCACTTTGCCAGTGGGTTTGATAGATATTTGCTGACAGAGGAATGGTGAGACCTGTTTGGTGGAACTAAAGATTTCAACCCTACTGATGACACATATGAATTAATGTCAACATCATGCCACATAGTGATGTTTGTTTTTTCAGTTTGCTATTTCAAATATTGAGAAAATTTCACACAAACTACTTTAAAAAAAGAAGAGTCCGGTTGCAAAGTCAAGTACTCAAAAGTTATGCAGAGAGAGAATTAAGGTTACCTGTGCAATCAGCAGCACACTGCATTGACTTTCAATAAAAGATATTTCTGGGTGCAGATGCCACTCTGCCAAATCAAACTTTGCTTGTCTTGGTTTTCATTTCCCCCTTAATGGGTAGTTGGCATATCTATACTTAAGGTACTTACATGGAACTCCCCCCATTATCACAGTATCTCAGCACCTCAATTTTTAATGTATTTATCCTCAACACCACTGTAAGGTACAAAGTATAATTATCCCCATTTTACAGATGGGGAACTGAGGGACAGAGAGGCTAAGTGACTTGCTCAAAGTCACGTAGGAAATCTGTGTTCCATTCCTTCCTCTACCACAAGTCTCCCAAATCCTAGGCAAGTGCCTTAACCAATGGATAATCTGTCTTCCCACAAAGAGATAGAAAACCTTACTCCACCTAGAACTGGAAAGTTTCTGTCTGGAACACGGCTAATCACGTTTTTCCAGTTATTTAAAAACCCTATCAGGCATGCTGAGTGTCATGACTAGAACATGTCTGTTATTCATGGAGGAAATAGTGCTCCACAACCTCAGTGAATCATTGCATTTTAACTGGTGCATGTTATGCTCTATTTCTGATACTCATTTCCTGAACTGAAATAGAAAGATCCCTTAAAAAAAAAAATCTAATTTTCTTTATTTACCAGCTGAAGGTGCAGAGAATATACAACTGGAGCTTCATCTCTGCCACCGGATGAGATGCAAGGGGATGCCTAGAATTATTGTATAAGTATCACATAAAATCTGGATCATGGATACATGCCAATGTGGGAGATCAGAATTCCTAATAAGGTACAACAAGAATTGGACTTCTGTTTCTGAGACAATGCTTGTTACCATTACGGCCATCTTCACCTTCTATTAACATTCTTCAGAGATGAGATCTTATACCTGACTGTATTCTTCCTCAGATCAGGCCTGTAATCAACTTCCCTGGCACTATATGTCTGACTTGAATCCAAAACACTTCAGGAACCATATTAAATTTGTGTGTTTCCTTCAATTTTGCCACCATATAGAATCCTGATAAGAAAATTCTTCAGGAAGAGAAATGAATTTCCTTCTTACGTATAGCCAATATTGTCCATCATGATCCTGAAAGAGACCTTGGGAACACAAGTCAGATCAAAGGGTAATGATCAAAGTTAAGAAAAATGCTGCCATCCATCTACAAAATGTAAGAATTGATTGTGGGCTCGTAAAAAGGAAGATTTCCTTCTTACCTGTGAATTTCGTTTTTAATACCTATATCCAGTTGTCTTTACTGTGGGACTTTCCCCTTCTCCCTGCTGGCTAGAGGCAGAGCAAAGAGTAACAGCCAGCCTGGGGTCAGTGAAAAACCCCAGTACTATAGCGTCTCAAAGCTGAAAAATATTTACTAAATACAGACAAATATTACTCTATGCAAACATTTTCCATTCCAATCTGGAAGAACAGAGGAGACAGTCAGGCAGCCACTGTAGTCAGCCTTGCTTTAGGCTCTCAAAACCATACATTAAGAAGCCACGTGATGACAGCATTGCTTTTAAACATGCTGAAAGACCGACGTTTCATCCCACCCTCACCATACCTCCTGCAAAATCAGGAAGAGTTTCTATGAGATGAGGCATACAAAAATCAAAGCAGAAGAATTCTTGTCATGTGGACTGGATCGGGTGGGGGGGGGGATCTGTTTTTTTGGCATTAATATGTCAAAATCATAACCATTCATGTAAGACATGCCATGCCAGGTACTGTTAGAAAGGCTATAATGTGCTGAGTAAGAAGATAATATTTGTGTGTGAGGAAAGTTATGGAGATCTCTGAAATACCTGAATTTCAAACTATGCTGTATAAGACACACCCCAGACAGAGAAGGCAGCAGGACAATGGCCCACTTAATGGCCCATCAAGACCTTTACAGAAGCCAAAGGACCAGGAAGGAACTCAAGGCATACCTGAAGAGTTACCAGGATTGGCCCATGTGACTCTAAACTCCATTTGAGTTCCTGTAAAGTTCCACAAGCCACATAGCCAGAGGCAGAGAGTATATAAGATCAAACTACAGAAACCATTTTGACTTTGTTCCTACCCAGCTGCAGACAACACCTACCCACATCTGGATTAATACACTTTGCAACTGAACTGAAGGACTTAGACCCATCCAGGTACTGGATGTATACCAGAGGGACTATAAAAGCCTGCAACTCCACAATTCTTTCAAAAACCTGATGCATATGGACTTTTAAATCATTTGTATGTATCTGATTGCTTTAATCCTTTAACATTTTTCTCTTATTGTTAGTTTTTCTTTTTATAATAAAGTTTTAGTTTTAGTTACTAAAGGATTGGTAAAGCGTGGTATTTTGGGTAAGATCCAAACTTGTAGTGAACTGGTACAGTTGCTGGTCCTTTGGGATCAGAGGGAATCTTTTAGTAAAGAGCATAGAGTTTAAATAACTGGTCTCTTTACTGGACCTAGGGGCAGTTTGGGAGCCAGAGATAAAATGCAGTAAAGGGGGTTGTGTGTATTTGCACAGTGGCTTCTTGATAACCAGTGTGGGGATCAGAAGCACTGTTTGTGGCTGGTTGGGAAGTCTGACTGCAGTGTCACGCACCAGTGCTGGGAGAATCTGCTCTCCTGTTACAGCCTGCCCTGACCCTGGCATTACCAGTGGGCTACCCTGGGCACGGACGGGTCACAATTCTAATATATGAAATGCATGTATTTAACATCAGCAATATCAATACATATTAAATAATTACAGTATAAGAGAAGGGTTAGGGGTATAGGACAGACCTCAATTTTCATTTTATACAGTGACCACTTTTTATATGAAAAATATTCAAATTATAAATGGAATCAACAAATAATAATTTTAGCATCTTAAGTGATTATTAATGTTCTCTCTCATTCAAACTATGACTGAGTGTCCCAATTTAAGTAATACATGTCACTACTTGCCACGTCTGTTTTCATCTACAATTACTAAAGATGAATTTTGTCAGGTCATTGCAACATACCGCACCTCCTTGGCATCCACTGAATATGGTATATGCTGGCTCATCACTGCTGTAGCCACAACTCAGATTTACAAGGTGAATCACCCTCACAAGAGCACATGATTAAGTTCAGAATATCTGGGACCAAGCACATTATCATCTGTTACACTTTTTGGAAATAGACTTGAAACTGTCATCACATATCTATCCATGTTGCAGCAGATCAACGTGTGGTGCATCTGGGGCCAAAGCACTTTTCCACACACATGCCTGAAGATGTGCTCGTTTTACATTTTCTATAAATGTTTTAATTGGCGGGGGGGATTCCATAATCGCTAAAGATGTTAGGCCCTGTTCAAGATAATGGTGCAAGAGTAAGACAAATACATCAGTATCATCTGATAATACAGATATTCCCACTAGTTTCTCTTTTGCAGTCATCACAATTCATTGTACAAAGATGTCAGTTTCCTCATGTGTGGTGGCCATATTTTCTCTGTTGATTACTACATCTCCCTGGTTTATTTCAATTCGAGTGTTGTCTCTGCCTTTCATGATTAGCTTGTGCATCACTGGTGAAACTTCTTGTCTTAAATGAGTTCTGTACAAATGATGTCAAACAATTGTTTCTAATTTTTAGTAACCATCAAGACAACTTTCTATGGAGGTAGCTGTGTACTTTTAGTCAACTGATACAGAAGCAAGGAGAGCGTATCCATGCTAGATCTTGTGATACTCTTTGCGCTGAAGTCTTTCTCTCTGTCAAAGACAAGGTATACATCTTCTGCTAGCTTGTTTTTCAGCGTAGACTCTGAAATTGGTCACAGAGTCCTTGATGATACTACTTGCTAATACATGTACTTCCCAAAGAACTGCAGAAGCGCCAATGACTGTGTAGGTGATTTCTTGTGATGTATGTTTTGTTGACCCCTCTGTCCACAGCTGCTTCTTCAGGTTAGACTTAGCCTCGGCAATCTTCAGGTCACCAGAGTCAGTGAACACTGACAGATACAGGATCACCTCATGTGAAATAATATTCTTGATGTTAACCCCTTGTGAACTTGTTTGTAGGTCTATCACTCTAATAGATAAGGTAAGCGTTAATTACCTTTGTTGGACCAATCTGTACATGCCATGTCATTACTAGCATCTCTACTATCCAACAAAGTGAATTTCTGCCTACAAAAGCTTATGCCCAAATAAACTGATTAGTCTTTAAGGAGAGTCTTGTGGCTACTATCCTTGTTATTGTGTCCTACAACCATATGGGTTAGCTACGTTCAAATTCTCGCATTTGGCAAATTCAAAGTATTAGTATGCCATCTACACTGATGGGTGGTGCCACCACTCTACCACTGACCATGTTTAGTATTGCCACCGGGTGTTTAGTGGGCTCTAAGGGCTCACGCACAGCTCTAGCTTCTTACTGATGGCTTCTCTGTCCACTGCAGCAATCCTTGACTTCAATTCATCTTTGTGGATCTCTAATACTTGGGCTTTGTGTACTTCATTTGGCTATTGGACAAAGAACTAATGACTTCAATTCATAGACTAGTTAATCTCTGCAAGTGGACCAGACAGAGACATGGAGGACATTAGAAATAAAGTTCAAAACTAAGAAGGAAATTCTCTTTTTTCAATCAGCCCCTCCTCCCTATATCCTATAGTCTATACTGTGAGATGTGCAAAGCAGTGCTCACCTTTAGGGTAGGAGCATTCACACTATGTACATGGACACTGGCCCCAGATTACTGCTGTGGTAGCACATTCTGAAGTACCTCCCCTCACCCCAGAAAGCTATATTCAAAGAAAAGGACATTAGCCATGACGACAATGTAGCTGCCTTTCAAATTTCTTCATATGAAGCACAAGACTTTTCTGCCCAAGAGGTAGCTGAATTTTCAGCAATAGGATGTAATGTTATCCAGTGGATTCACTCCAGATTCTCCCCCCCCTCCTCTTTTGACTGAAGAGTAATAAGATGAAAAGAGCTATGGGCCTCTGATAAGATCTACCTCAATTACACAGAAACGTAAGTGCTCCTGGCATCCAGTGTGCGCCATTCAATCTGCTTTGAATGCGTAGAATTTGAAGGCAAAGCCTCTTCTTGTGACCTGTGGAAAAAAACAGACTGAAAACAGGCTGGCACCAGTGGTGATTTCAAGTCTCACCAGCTCTGACATCAGATACCCATGCTGGAATCTTAAAGGAGGAGTCCCCCATTTGAAGGAGGAAGTGATTGACCTAGGAAGGGTGACTCTCCAGTCCTGATTGGGTTGCTATGTCTTCCTGTTATAGTAAGAGGAATTTTTGGAGCATCCTCATACAAATTTTAGCCCATTGGAGGGCATCCACACATGAAACTAGCAAATCAAGGAACTGCATCAGGATTTTTAGTGATATCTGAAAACATACTGAATTAAGAAGAGTATCTTCTGTTGTGTCTCCTCTGAAGAGAACACCTTGGTCCAGGAGGACTTCTGAATGCAGAAATTGCTGAGATGGTTAGAGGTGACTCACTATATTTACCAGAAAACCACAGTCCTATAACAAGGTTAGTTTCTGCTAGACCCCAGAAGGCCATTTCATAGGACAAGGACCAGATGATATGGTCTAAGAAAGGATAAATGTGCATCTCCTCCCTGCACCTACTGTCAGGAATCAAGCCTGCAGCTGATCCAGTCTACAAGCAACTTATGAGCGCAGCTAACCTGTAATAGGCTGCCTGATTGGCGGGAAGAATCAGCAGATCAGTTCTTAAGCCCAGCAGCAGAAGCAGCTCAGCAGCTACTCAAAGCATTGGCCCACATCTGCATTAGCTCCTGTGCCTATTTGTTGCCAACCTTGCTCCTGGCCTCATTCGAGCTTTGGCCTTAGTGCTTCTGTCCTGCCTCAATCCAGGTAACTCAGCTCTGACCCTCGACTCTGTCACCTGGCCTCCGACCCTGGAATCCTGTTACTAGCTACCAACTCCTGCAAGACAGGCCACATCCCAGTCTCTGACATCCACCAAGAACAGCTAAGACCACCAGGATCATTATGAAAACTCATGTGGAAATCACTAGCCTGAATGAGAGATCCCTCAACTGAAATGCTTCCCACTGTAACAGAAATGTAGACAATTTCAGCAGCTCTCTTTAACTGGCATATGTAGATAGACCTCCCAGAGGTCTAATGCAATCAAGAAATCCTGGGGAATAGACCCATGATGAAAAGCTTTAGTGTTTCCACCAGAAACCTCAGAGACATGGTAGATTTCTTGAGGGACTTGAGATTTAAGATGGCTCATGTCCCCATTCTTCTTTGGGGACATACAAAATATTGGGTACACTCCCACCAAAATCTGTCTCATTGGTACCAGCTCTATAGTTCCATTGCAGAGAAGGTGTTTGATCAAGTGTTTGGTGTGGCTGTAGGCTCCTTTGATCTGGGGGAAGATTATGAACTTGTCTCTGAGGTCTTGGTTAGTTTGATGGCATAATTCTGTAGAACCATCCAGTGCTCCATTGCCTCCCACGTGTGTTCAAATATCTGACACCGCTCTCCCAGATAAGAGATCTTCTTGAACATGGAGCCCTTAAACCAGAAATCAATTACCAATCTTGAAGATCTTCTTGAAGAGTCTATTTTAAGTTTCTCCATCTACCTCTTCCAGATCTGTGGATTTCTTATGGGCTGGTAACCATGAAAGGAAGATGGTAGCGAAAGGAAGGAGGCTGAAGAAACAGAAAAGACTTTCCTCTTACTAGCTTATGCCACTGCTTAGTCCAAGTCCTCACAACATTACTTGCCCCCTGTGTATGTGACTGAGGTCATGAAGTGTTATATTTGTGCTTCTGCTTTCCAAACACAAAGTTTGATGGGATGGGAACTGAGTTACTGCAGGGAATTCCTTTTTGGGTGTTGGCTGGTGAGTCTTGCCCGCATGCTCGGGGTTTAGCTGATTGCCATATTTGGGGTCGGGAAGGAATTTTCCTCCGGGACGGATTGGCAGAGGCCCCGGAGGTTTTTCGCCTTCCTCCGCAGCGTGGGGCATGGGTCGCTTGCTGATGGATTCCCTGCAGTTTGAGGTCTTCAAATCTCACTTTTGAGGATTTCAATAACTCAGTCATGGGTTCGGGGTTGTTATAAATGTGTATGGGTAGGGTTTTGTGGCCTGCCTTGTGCAGGAGGTCAGACTAGATGATCATATTGGTCCCTTCTGACCTATGAGTCTATGAGTCTTCATGACACCACATTAGCGGCTCTCTCCATGCCCGCTAATTTAAGGGGGATCTAAAAAGCTTCTGGCAAGATCTTGTTCAAATTCATTTTCAGTTTATCTTAGTCAGGCCTACTTGGGTCATACAGTCTATCCAAGCTAGAAGAAGAAACAAAAAAGACTGCTGCAGATGCCCAGAGGTCCCAAAGTTCTCTCTTCTAAATGACTGGATTTTTTCAGTATGTTAGCTCTCTTGGTAAACTCTCCCTCTGAAGGAATGAAAATGTCTTTGACTAAAGTGGCAGCTGCTGCATCCACCTTTGACTAAATTTTTATAATAGAACCCCAATATGTCTGTGGGGATGCTTGTCTTTATTAAGAAACTCCCACCCAGCCTTGGTTACTTTTTCAAATACCAGGTGCAGTGGAACAGTTCTTTCTTTGCTTTAGCTGGAACATTTCTGGGAGGCTTTCTTGGATTATTCTGGAATTGGTGGCTTCTCAAAAGTCTCAAGAAGCATTTTGAATCTGGTGAGCATCTTCCATAACACATGATCAAATACCGGAGGAGGGAAAGCTCTCTTGCAAATTATCCTCTAATTCTGCTCAGTCTGAGCCAGATAATTCCCCTTCCTCCAAGGTGGTCAAGCGGGAAGAGAAAGCATTCCACATCTCTCTTGCTCTCCGAGCTCTTTGCTTTTATGCACTTTAAACTTCTCTTTTTGTCTAAACTGTAGATGAGCCAGAGGAGAAAGAGTCCCTCTTCTTTGATTTTCCCTTTTATGTAAGTGCCACAGTCCTTGCAAGAGCACCTCTCATTGCTTGTAACAGGGAGGACTCTAGACCAGAGCTGAACTGAAGAGCACTTTGAATTCGCAATTTAAAAAAAAAAACCAAAAACCCTTTCCCTGTGAGTGTAACCACAGGTTCCACCCTAAGGTCCCCTCCAGACCACATCAATTTTGGGGGTTAGGGACAAGGTGGCTAGAGCTATGTCACATTTCATCCCTGTTCCACAGGATCCTATTGAACATCTCCCAGGTAGGGAATTATTGGGGAGGGGGAGGGGGGAGGGAAGAGAGAGAGAGAAGGCAGATAGAAAAATATCCGGAGTTGTTTGCTTTGTTGAAAGATGTTCCATTAGCATATAGCCTCCGTGTCCACCCAGACTGAAGTGTAACCACTTCATTATTTCAGAGGGCACTACTGAGTCTGAGGGGGTGGTAATCCACATGAAGCTATAAGTGGGGAAGAAGCTGAACCACTTTCCCACCCCTCGCTGAACCATCTGCACTGGGGACAGGAGTTAAAGAGATCTGCTTAATCACAGGCAGCTGCAGCTTTTCACCACAGAAGGCTCAGGGCTAGGAGATAAGTCTGTGCAGCCTACTGCATACCAACTGGAGTGTGGGGGTCCATTCCATAGCCCAATTTCTTGCCTTGATATAGATCTGGTTCTTACACTGGATGAGAGGTTTAAGCCCCATGGCTGAAGAGCTACATGGGGACCTGGCACACCACTGCACATGGAAGTTTCTCATTAGTGTGGTTGTAGGCTCCTCTTTGCAACTGGACAGTCTAGGCCTAATGATTCTGAACAGAAAGACGACAGACTTTAGAGACATTTATGACCCTCTTTCTCCCTGGGGAAATCAGATCTGCTCTGGCAGTAATACCTCCCCATAGGTCAAGGTTTGAGGCAAATCTGGTTCAGAAACCTCCAGTGAACAGAGAAAAAAAAATCTGTTTCAGGAGTCTCCGATTTAAAAAAATTCAAATTTTACTAAGTCCTGTCCTGAAAGTCTCTGCTACAAAGAGACGACCCCTAGGTCTCCAGTCTGCCCAAAAGTAGAGACAAAGAACTCTGAGGTGGCTCCACAGAAGGATGATCTCAAACACAGGCTAGCTGTCAGTCTTCACACTGGCGCCAACCAGCTGGGAAACTGGTGAATGCCCCACAATACAAACTGACTGCCAGGGACAGAGTTTGAGAATGGGAATGCTTTGAAGTAGAGCCTTCTTTAGGAACTTATTTAGATGTTTCAGACAGGACTCTGCTTTGTTTGTCCCTGCTTTTCTCAGGCTAGAAATAGGATGGGGGAACAAATACTCTGATCCGAAGTAGATTAATTCATGTCATGGCCTTTCTAGGGTTGATGAGGTTGGGGATGGGACAAAGCTGTTCCTATAATTCTAGCACAGTGCCACTGGATACCTCCTTTGGACGATATATAGTGATCTCATTCGGTCAAAGACACAGGTAAATCATTTGCTCCCAAACTGAAAGATTGCCACCAATTGGGGATCTAACACCAGCCAGGGCTGGTTGGGAGACCTGCACCTGAGGCAATGGAGGGCAGTTATTTGCCCTGCACTTGTTTTATCTTAAATTTGCCATATCACCTGTATTCCCTCTATAGTCTCTGGCAGGGCTGAGTGGACTTCTCTTTGAATACTCTCAGCTTTCCGTAAGTTTCCCACTGCATCACTAAGATACTCAGGCAACTCAGTTTCCAGCTATCTGATCCCATTGACCAAAGTTCCATGAACTTGCATGAAACAGATTCGAATCCCAATGTCTTTTTCACCCCACAGGAAGCCCTTAGGCTGTGGGATTTTTAGCTTGAGGGGGACCAAACATGCAACACTCTCTCTCCATATTGGCACTATTTGTGAAAGCCTGAGGAGGTTCTTGGGTGTCAGATCACAGCTCGTGTCTGTTTATTTTTGTTGGTCTGATGCCACTTGAGAATGTGTGCCCCCAAAGGAGAGGCCCGATAGGAAAGCCTGCCTGGATCTGGCTGCCTGTCAAGGGCCTGGATAGTTAAATCACTTTCTAATGTCAATCTCCCCCTGTAAGAAACAAGGAGTCCCTGACCAGCAGGGAAAATAGCAACATTTTACCTTCAATAGTGATACCAGGCAGATACTGCAGGGGTTCCATCTTGCTGCCACAGGCAGTAAGAAGGATCGGAGTGAGGTCTGGATCTGTGCCACTCTTTATGCCTCATGTGGGGGATGGGGATGCACAAGGACATCTCAGATGCAAGTGTGGGCCCAATGGACACTGCCAGCCAAAAGAATCTGATTCTGAAAGCATGGGGCATATGCACACCAAAAGTGGAGTCCATGTGGACGATTACTCAAAGTTGAATGGGAATGAGTTTCAGCAAACAGTGCATTCCCCTGCTGCCAGTGAGTGACATGTCTGGTTCTGCCCCCAAGCCACAAACAGGATGAAGTACCCATTGTAACAGTTCTGTGGAGCTTAGAATAAAGAAGGAAGTGCCTCAACAGCAGCCTTAGGTAGATTGCGCCATTTACTTTACATTAAGAAGAAAGGGACTAGCACACAAGCAGATGAGAACCATATGAAATAGACTGTTTATACAATATCCACCCAGCATCAGCAAAACTGCTCCACAATTCTCAGATGCATAGAGGGCTTTTGTGCGACTTTACACTTCAGCCTAATTTCTCCTGGTAGGTCTACTATGTCATCAATATGCATGACTGCCTTCAGCCCATAAGGATATTCTCTCTGGCACTGTCCATATAAGTCTGGTTTTTGCTCTAAAAAAATATTTTCAGACAATGCCTTAGCTATTATCATGGAAGTTAAGTACAATATATGAGAGTCATTCAAAACAGATAAAAACTGAAATCTTCATCTCAATGCACAGTATAAGGACATCAGAAACTTTAAATGACTTTGGTATTAAAGTTACAAATGAAAAATTAACATGAAGGAGCCTCAGTAACTATGCACTTACACACTAGCAATGTTCAGAAGGTAAATGTTAACTGCATCTTGAGGTACACATTCAACCCTCAGAGAGGCCCTCAATAATATTTTCTCCAACTTCGTTTTACATATAAAGCAAGTCCTAAATATGACATATTAAAGTAAAGTAATGTGCATTACCCAACAAGGGTACTATTACTTACTGGGTCCAAATGTAGGACTTCATAAGGGTTGTATTCTTGATATTCTCTGTCTGTTTTGGAAACTTTGTATACAAGAAACAGAAATAGGGCCCATCCAGCAAGAAGAATTACTTTCCTGTTTGGAAAGAATATGAAGGGTAAAATAAAAGACATAAAATCCTCTTTACTTCTAACATAACACTACAGGTAATTTGTGAAGCTCATTTATATAAATAAAACTTAAGGAGACCACATAAAATAATGAGATCCAAAAATCAATTTTAGAACCAATACCCTTGATTATAAAATGGCTTTGGACACTGATGGTCTGCTGAATAACTGGGCTTTTTTGTTCCTGTTTACATAAATGAGCAAAACTGACAGTTTCTCCACTTCCACACTCTTCTACCCCCACACGTCAAAAATCCCCTCAAGCATACAGCAGAAATTAATAAATGAGAAAGTGTGTCTGTTCCTCATTTACAGAAAATATTTTTCACCCAATAATGGATGCAGGTTCTGCTTTAAAAAAAGCCACACAAAAAAGAATAAAACTAAATAGCTGGGACGTGAAGGGAGAAGAGAGATGTGAGGAAGGATGATAAACAGCTGGGGATAAGAAGACAGACATCACATTTAAGCAAGCAAAACATTTGAACATCGTTCTATGTTTTGTATTTAACTGAATGACATCAATAGCATTGGTAATTTGAGGGAAGGAACCACAAAGTTCTGCTCCATAATTGACAGGATCCAGATCAAATTGTTGATGATTGTTGGTGTCTACTAGGTTAAGTGAAGAGGAATTTAAGAAGCTGTAACCCTCCGTGGCATCTCTCTGAATTTCAAGCCCTACTAGATATTAATCAATAACTTTTCATTATGAATTAACAGATTCTACTTGTCCCTTTCTTTAAAAAAAGTTATAAAAGCTATTACTTTATTGTAGAACTAGCTCCAGTTGCTTTAATTATTGTTTAATTATTGAAATTTATGTAAAAAATTACAAAATACAGTAACTTTAAATGAACAAAGTTACTCAAAAAAATACACTTACTTTACTGTAGGAATTATGTTTTGTTGTGGTTTTAATAACCGCAAACGATACCAAACGCATCTCCCATATACTTTTCTTATATTTTTTAATCGAATTTGATCTGGAAAAAAAAAAGTTAAAGTGGCTAGTTAAAATTTAACCAGAATCTATGGCAAATGCAAAGTGACAAGTGAACTATGTTATCATCTTGGGGTTTGCAATGCAATTCCAGTCGGAGACCTGAAAAAATTTCATAATCAGAAAGCAGTGAGTGAATTACATATCATCTGTTTTCTAGCCATTTCAATTATTCCAATTTTGTAAGAGGTTAGCTCGGATTGCTCTACACTACCTATTACAAGAACCAATTAACATGAAACAAGAATCATTGCTGAAATAAAGTCAGGAGGCTTAGCTTGTCTATTCATGCCCAACAAGTCTCAGACTGGGTCTACACTGACAGTGGCAAATTCGCCGCCGTCACATCAATTGCTCTGGATTGACTGAGCAGTCTGTATAGACACGCTCAGTCAATCCAGGGAGCAACGCAGGAAAACCGCTTCGGTAAGTGGAGTAGCGCTGCGTCTGTTCCCTTCGATGCAGCACAGTATGGACGCCGCGCAGAGGAGACGCTGCAAAGTTGATGGGAGATAGTCGACAGGAGATACGCGTGCCGCCGAATCACAAAGGTAAGTATAGGTTGGGCCTCAGATTTGCAATTTTAAAGCTAGGCAACTCAGGCAAATGGTCTCCCCCTCTGATATCAGCTGCAGTATGCGGGGGCAGAGAAAAGAAAATAGTATGTGAAATGGGTCTAAGAATGCAGCTAGGGAGAGTGAATTGGGGACATTTTTGAGTGAATCACTGGAAGAACTAAAAGACTTCAAAACACTGTTACTCTCCTCATCTTTGTAACAATCACTTTGTGTCTTATTTTTAGTTAGCCTGTAGCTATTCGGGGCAGGGCCCATGTCATTCATATATATATATATATATGTTTGTACAGCGTCTAGTACAATGAGGTCCCAGTTCTGACAGGGCCTTTGGCAAGTGTCATAATAAATAGCAAAGAACTAGGAGGCTAGCCACGAAAGCTTTCTTCCCCCAACAGCTGCAGCAGCACAGGAGCCAGCAAACAGGGCTGCTAACAGGGGAGTTTCAGTGGGAGTTCTGTTGGAGGAGCAGGTTTGTGTGTTTGTTTGTTTGTTTGTTTTGTAGTTGTGGATTGTATTGTGGAGTTTGTGGGTGTGTG
>ML675604.1:54726433-54820119 GCA_007922155.1 Mesoclemmys tuberculata | reverse complement strand
ACTGCTGGAAGAAAAGATAAAAGGACTGGAGATGCAGGTGGAAACCACGGCTGAGTTTAGAAGGGGGTTTGAGCAGATAATGGAGGACAGACATGATGAAGCACAGGGGATAGGCTCAGACGAGCAGATGGAAGTAGGACCAAAGAGAACCAGGCAGAGGAAAAGACGGGCCAGCGAAGGAGAAATAGAACTCAGAAACAGGTTTTGTGCATTGGAAAATGAAGATGGAGTACAGCTGGTGCTCACTGAAGGAGAGAGGGCAAGGAAAAAGAGGCGAGCGGCTAATCCTGCAGGAGGAGGGGAGGAGTCAATGGAGGCGACAACCAGTATGAGCTCTAGGAGGATTGTGAGGGCAAAGATGAACCGAGAGGACTTGCGGCCGGCTGATGCCGGGGATGGACTGGAGAGTCATACTGTCGCCAGGAAAAGGCAAGTCTACGTGATAGGAGACTCTTTACTGAGAAGAATAGACAGGCCCGTAACTAGAGCTGATCGGGAGAACAGAAGGGTGTGCTGTCTGCCGGGGGCTAAGGTACAGGATGTGGACCTGAGGCTGAAAAGGATCCTAGCGGGAGCGGGAAAGAATCCGTTGATTGTCCTTCATGTGGGAACGAATGATACGGCTACTCACTCCCTGGACTGTATCAAGGAGGACTATGTCAGACTGGGGAAGACGCTCAAGGAAATCGAGGCTCAGGTGATCTTTAGTGGAATTTTGCCGGTTCCTAGAGCAGGGCAGCAAAGGAGCGACAAGATTATGATGGTTAACAGATGGCTCAGGCAGTGGTGTTATAAGGAGGGCTTCGGGATGTACGGTCATTGGGAAGCGTTTACGGACAGACAACTGTTCGCTCGGGATGGACTTCATCTAAGCAAGGAGGGAACTAGACTTCTAGGATGGAGGCTTGCCGACCTCATTAGGAGAGCTTTAAACTAGGAAGTTGGGGGAGATGGTTGGGAGATGTTCAGGTGATCTCCACGCCGGAATTGAACCTAGAGAGGGAAGCAAATAAAGTGAGAAGGGATATCCTTGTGGACCGAAGAATTGACCAAAGGAGGAAAAGCGGAGTTGAAACTAGCCTAACGGGTGATGCTGGTGGTAGAAGGTCTGTGCATGACGGGGGGAAGAATGTCACTGACGCCAAACGTCAAAAATTAAAATGTCTGTACACTAATGCGAGGAGCCTAGGGAACAAGATGGAGGAACTAGAGCTACTGGTGCAGGAAGTGAAACCGGATATTATAGGGATAACAGAAACCTGGTGGAATAATACTCATGACTGGAGTACGGGTATTGAAGGCTATGTGCTGTTTAGAAAAGACAGGAAGAAAGGCAAAGGTGGTGGAGTAGCTTTGTATGTCAATGATGAGGTGAACTGTAATGAAATAAGAAGTGATGGAATGGATAGGACGGAGTCTGTTTGGGTAAAAATCACACTGGGTAAAAAAGCTACTAGAGCTTCCCCTGAGATAGTGCTTGGGGTGTGCTACAGACCGCCAGGGTCTGATTTGGATATGGATAGAGACCTCTTTAATGTGTTTAACGAAGTAAACACTAAGGGGCAATGTGTGATTATGGGAGATTTCAACTTCCCGGATATAGACTGGAAGACGAGTGCTTGCAAGAATAATAGGGGTCAGATTTTTCTGGATGTGATAGAGGATGGATTTCTTCATCAAGTAGTTGAAGTACCTACGAGAGGGGATGCCATCTTAGATTTGGTTTTGGTGAGTAGTGAGGACCTTGTAGAAGAAATGGTGGTAGGGGACAACCTTGGTTCGAGTGATCATGAGCTGATTCAATTCAAATTAGATGTAAGAATAAACAAACGTAGATCTGGGATTAGGGTTTTCGACTTCTCAAGGGCTAATTTCAAAGAGTTAAGGAAATTAGTTAGGGAAGTGGATTGGACGGAGGAACTTGTGGGTTTAAATGTGGAGGAGGCCTGGAATTACTTTAAGTCGCAGCTGCGGAAACTGTCGGAAGCCTGCATCCCAAGAAAGGGGAAAAAAAACTATGGGCGGGAGTAGTAGGCCAAGCTGGATGAGCAAGCAACTCAGAGAGGGGATTAGGAAAAAGCAGAAAGCTTACAGGGAGTGGAAAAAAGGCGGGATTAGTAAGGGAAGCTACCTTAGTGAGGTCAGAACGTGTAGGGATAAAGTGAGGAAGGCTAAAAGCCGCGTAGAACTGGACCTTGCAAAGGGAATCAAAATCAATAGTAAAAAGGTTCTACAGCCACATAAATAAGAAGAAAACAAAGAAAGAAGAAGTGGGGCCGCTATACGCTGAGGATGGAACGGAGGTTAAGGATAACCTGGGCATGGCTCAATATCTAAATAGGTACTTTGCCTCGGTCTTTAATAAGTCTAGTGAGGAGTTTAGGGATGATGGAGGGATGACAAACGGGAATCTGGATGTGGTGGTGGATATTACCGTATTTGAGGTAGAGGCCAAACTTGAACAGCTTGATGGGACAAAATCGGAGGGACCGGACAATCTCCACCCGAGGATATTAAAGGAATTGGCGCGTGAAATTGCGAGCCCGTTAGCGAGAATTTTTAAGCAATCGGTTAACTCGGGGGTTGTGCCGTACGACTGGAGAATTGCTAACGTAGTTCCTATTTTAAAGAAAGGGAATAAAAGTGATCCGGGTAATTATAGGCCTGTTAGCTTGACGTCTGTAGTGTGTAAGGTCTTAGAAAAAATTTTAAGGGAGAAAGTAGTTAAGGATATTGAGGTCAATGGTAATTGGGACAAATTGCAACATGGATTTACTAAAGGTAGATCGTGCCAAACCAACCTGATCTCCTTCTTTGAGAAGGTGACGGATTACTTAGACAGAGGCAATGCGGTAGATCTAATTTACCTCGATTTCAGTAAGGCGTTTGACACGGTTCCGCATGGGGAACTGTTAGTTAAATTGGAAAAGATGGGAATGAATGTATGTGAAAGTTGTAAGGTGGATAAGGAACTGGTTAAAGGGGAGATTACAGCAGGTCGTGCTGAAGGGTGAACTGTCAGGCTGGAAGGAGGTTACTAGCGGAGTCCCTCAAGGATCGGTTCTTGGACCGACCTTATTTAATCTTTTTATAACTGACCTTGGCACAAAGAGCGGGAATGTGTTAATAAAGTTTGCAGATGACACGAAGCTGGGGGGAATTGCTAACACGGAGAAGGACCGGGATACTATTCAGGAAGATCTGGACCACCTTGTACACTGGAGTAATAGTAATAGGATGAAATATAATAGTGAAAAGTGCAAGGTCAAGCACTTAGGGATTAATAATAGGAATTTTAGATATACGTTGGGGACGCATCAGTTGGAAACGTCGGAGGAGGAGAAGGACCTTGGGGTATTGGTTGATAGCAGGATGACTATGAGCCGCCAATGTGATATGGCTGTTAAAAAAGCAAATGCGGTTTTAGGATGCATCAGGCGAGGTATTTCCAGCAAGGAAAAGGAGGTGTTAGTGCCGTTATATACGGCGCTGGTGAGACCCCACCTGGAATATTGTGTGCAGTTCTGGTGTCCCATGTTTAAGAAGGATGAATTCAAACTGGAACAGGTTCAGAGACGGGCTACTAGGATGATTCGAGGAATGGAAAATCTGCCTTATGAAAGGAGACTCAAAGAGCTTGGCTTGTTTAGCCTGGCCAAAAGAAGGCTCCGGGGGGATATGCTTGCTCTATATAAATATATCAGGGGGATTAACGTTAGGGAGGGAGAGGAATTATTTAAATTTAGTACTAATATAGGCACGAGGACGAACGGGTACAAACTGGATATTAGGAAATTTAGACTTGAAATTAGACGAAGGTTTCTAACCATTAGGGGAGTGAAGTTCTGGAACAGCCTTCCGAGGGAAGTAGTGGGGGCAAATGACTTATCTGGCTTTAAGACTAAGCTTGATAAGTATATGGAGGGGATGTTATGATGGGATAGTTTAATTTGAGCAATTGATTTGGATTATCGGCAGATAAGTCTGCTCAATGGTCTGTGGGAATGTTGGATGGGATGGGAACTGAGTTACTGCAGAGAATTCCTTTTTGGGTGTTGGCTGGTGAGTCTTGCCCACATGCTCAGGGTTTAGCTGATCACCATATTTGGGGTCGGGAAGGAATTTTCCTCCGGGGCGGATTGGCAGAGGCCCCGGAGGTTTTTCGCCTTCCTCTGCAGCGTGGGGCATGGGTCGCTTGCTGATGGATTCTCTGCAGCTTGAGGTCTTCAAATCTCACTTTTGAGGATTTCAATAACTCAGTCATGGGTTCGGGGTTGTTATAAATGTGTATGGGTAGGGTTTTGTGGCCTGCCTTGTGCAGGAGGTCAGACTAGATCATATTGGTCCCTTCTGACCTATGAGTCTATAACATTTCAGGGTGGGTGGGGCAACCAATGGTACAAATATTTCCCCAGGAGTGGAAGCAATCTGTCTATATTTAAAGAGCTTTAATTATATTCTGGTTTTACCTGGGACCAACCTAGTAGTGTCAGGGAAGCTTTCAAGAAAGACAATACACTCTGGTAGATAATGAAGATAAAATTATAGAACCCCATAATGGCTTTGATGGGGAGAGAATCTCACCCATTGTGTGAAGCATGACTTATATGGCTATACAGATCTTCTATAACAACTATATATTATAAATGGGCTTCTTTATTACTTTTAAAGTAACTTTTCTCTAGTCTACCATAATGTAGATTTCACAAGAAACTAAAATTGCTTTATCTCTATTTAGATTAGCAGAGAAGAAAGAGTACATGATGAAATTTGTCATGTTTTAATTAATTTTATTTTTGCTGATAAATTAATATTGACTGGTTTTGTTCCTAGAGTTTTTCCTATTAGCCATTTGTATAGGGATTTATTTTGATTTTTCCCTAAACTATGACACAATACCATCTTAAGACCTTTCACCCAAATAAAACCATGCCAGCCACCTCAAAAGCAGTTTTACATGTGTCTTGGATTTCTCCTTTTTGCAAGGTCAAACACAAACAGTTACTGTGATATGGAAAAGAATTTTGTTTTTGTTTTTTTATTTTCTGGCTTAAGAGGACTTTTCTAACTTAATGCTTGTTAACAATGACCTCACATCTGATTGGTCCAAAGACCTTGGCTAGAACAAGCAAAAAAAAAAATCAATCGTATGAATCAAAGATAACAATGAGAATCCTTGCCTTTTGATAAACAAGCTATCTGTGGAAAGACTGAAGTCCCAGAATTTCCAAGAGTGATCATCTTGGGGAGAGGAAGTCTCAACATCAACAAACCATTCCAGTCTCTCCCTGCACCAGAGGCAGCCCATTAGTGGGAAAGCATTGTGCCAGCAAAGCATCACTGAATGACTAAAGTGCAGTTCCAATTCTTACTCTAAAAGAGTCCAGAAGACTGTGAAAGTTGAAAAAGTTCATGAACCCTTTGTGAACACAGGTATCTTATTTTTGTTTCCTTATTTTATCTTTTTTTTTTTAAACAACCAGATGTCCCAGTCTTTTTATTTTTAGGATGTGAAAGTAAAAGTGTGGCTGAGTGCATGCATGTGATGTGAGCATCCATAAAACCAACCCAAGGAAGGTTCCTGAAAGGAGTTCAAGATTTAAGCATCCCTAAATATAGCCTCAGATACTCATTAAAAAGTGTTCTGGGTCTAAAACTCCTGAGAGACCTGAGATTATTGTCTCTAACTTCCTATTTACCAGAAATTAAAACACCTGTTTATCAACAGTTCTGTTAAAATTTGTATTGTAATATATCCTTTCAGGGACATGGAGGGGAGGAAATGTCAAACTAATTCTTGTGCGGTGGTTAAGAAGGAAGCTTTATAACTGTCTTCAGTATTAAGATATTTAATCAGCTTCAAATTACAGATTTGATTGACTATGGTAAAATAATTTAGTTGGAATTTTAACCAAATGGATAACCATGCTCTTATACTTCTTAAAATGTAGAAGGGTTAATTATTTTTATATTAATTTAATGATGTAACTCCAACCCATTACTGAGACTAATTTGTGTGATATGAACTTAATTTGATTGTGTTTTATTTTTAGTTTATCATCTTAACTTGGATGTGGTTTCTAGATTTTGTTTTAATAAATAGATACAGAGTCACTTCTCTTTCAGTAAGCAAGAGTGGGTCCAAAAGCTTTGAGGCCCTGGGGTGCACACCAGCCCATCAACCTAAAAGCCTGACCAGCTCTTCCTAAAAAAAGTCTATGGGTTCTCACATCTATGGGGTTTTTTGGAAGTAATTCCCCTTCAGGTCTAAATATGGCTTCCAGCAGTGGAGCTACTACTGCCGTACCAATCACTGTTTCTCAAATTACATGAAACAAATTTCTTGACATAACATCTGGTTTTCACCAGAAGTCCTATTTAGATGTTATGATGTCCTCAAAGGAGGGTCCTATGGAAAACCATGTACCTAAAAATACTTGAAAGATTTTTTTAATCCTTGTCCTGGGAGTGTTGGGGGTGGGGGAGTAAGAGGAGGATACTGTGAGAGGAGGGTACTTCACTCAACTCTTTACAAGAGGGAGGTGGCATACTATTCTTCATTCTGGTCTGGTAACCACTCAGTTGAGGAGGGATATTGGCATAACTACCTTGATTATAGAAGTAGCTGGCTAGATGGCACCAGGAGCCTGAGACGATGTCTTCCTGGCAAGTACCCATTTCAGTATTTTAGAAGTTACCTAGTTAATCAGGGCTTTACTCAGTAAAACAGGAATCATTTGAACGTGGGAAGGGCAAACTTGCCTCATTTTAATCAGGATGGTGCAGCTATTTGGGGAATGGCATCCTCATGTGCTTCTGTTTTGGACACAGACTGCCTGAACTGCTCCTTACACTTTATCCTGGAGCCAGACTATGGAAAGGGGCAGGTTCCATGAGCAAAGGGGAGAAAGCAGGAGTGGATGAAGAACTTCCTGACCCAGCCCCAGACCACTCCTTGCAGGGAAGAAATAGTCCTGACCTCTGCCTAAGGACTGAGCAGCTGAGCCTAGCACAGAGTAGGAGCCCCTTGTCGAGGCATCCCCCATCCCACAGTGATTTACCTCTCCACTGGCTGCTCCAAGGGCCTGAAACAATGCGCTCACACTGCTAGGGAGGGGTGTATGACCACTCTTGTGTCTTCCCTTTGTTTCCCCATCATTTTTTGCAGGGAAGGAAAAAAAATCTGCAGGGGACATGAATTCTATACATGTGCAATGGCACAGAATTCCCCCAGGAGTAATAAATATATCAATTGGCATAGAGACTGATAATGCCATTACTTTGGAGGACTGATAACTAAACAAAGCTACTGCTCACCCCCACCCCCCGCAAACATTTGATAGTGTTTAATCAATCTGAAAATTAGATTGGATTATTTGATATTAACCCACTGGATTCTAATTTGATTTATTTCTGCATTTTATTTTACTCTACTCTTTTGCTTATTTTGTTAAATTAATCAAATACAATACTGTGCAACCTTAATTCTGAGTTAGCCTTTTTTAGGCTGTTAATCTAACAAAATTACATCATGCAGCTCAACATGGCTGCTATTATACAAAGCAGACAGGACTCTTCTCTTGGACAAAGGTTTTTTGGGTTTTTTTTTTAAATGGTATTTGAGATGGTTTTCTTGAACATGTTCTCCATTAGATCCTTCCCACAAAAGAAAAAAATATTTCTTTTCAGAGCTCCAACACTGCCCCCACCTTGCAAAAAGAAGAAGTCAGAACCACTCCGTGAGGCCTACCACATACACTTCACCCACTTCGCTCTTTCAACATTTTGGCACCCGTTGTGGAGGCAACATACTCCACCACCCACCACTTCTTTCCTCCTGGTTCATTAAAGTCATCCTCTCCAGAATAGCAAGAAATCCTTGCAATGTCTTATTCATGGTATACTATAGTCTTCAGGATTTTCATACTGTTTTTCAGCATGTAATAGCTTCAGCTTTGTAAATTCTGCACATTGCAAGGAAGAAGGCTGGCATACATAGGTATACAGAGCTGGATGTGTGGGGACCTTGTTGCAGGAGGAGTGGTGCAGATCGACAGTGGTCAGAGCTATGCTTCAGGTTGCTAAGCAAGGTCAACATGATGGCCTGTCCCTATTCATCATTTCACGGCTCCTCAAGGCCTGCAAGGAACATTTCATAATCTCCTGTGTAGCAGGTGTAAGCTTACATGTGACTACTTCTCCTTGAAGCTACAGTAGTTTTTTGAGGGCATTAGAACTCCATTATCTACACAGTTTCATGAGTAGCTGGCCAAAAAACCACTCTGCTACTATGCAAAAAATGGTCCTTTCTGCTCCTACGCAGCCTAGCATTGTGAAAGCATCAGCACAAAAGAGTTCACTTTTTGTGAACATGGACAAAGGTTTGCTGACCTAGTGTCCTAAGCATAATCACACTGAGACACAGTGCAACAGTTCCAAGGAAGGTTTTTTCCATAAGTTCATGTCACGTGATTCAAATACTGTACTGCCTGTGAGCCCATTTCTATAGGGCATGGCTTTTCTCCTTTCTTAGCTGTTATAAGGTCAACTAAATTCCAGCAAGTCACCTTTCTCTGCAATGCCTGCACTGTAGCTGTGCTTCCTGGAGTTCTGAAGAAAAAAATCCAGCTGCCACAACCCCCAGGTGGATCCGACAAGACAAAAGAAGGTGTCCACAGATAACAAGAACTGCAGAGGGAGATATCCTTCTTCGCCATGACCTCGGTCTAGAGAAATTTCCTCCAAAATGCCATAAAAAGACTGACTCAGAGGACAAATTCTTTGATGTTGAAGCTACAGTCACCACTGAAACCCTGCTAACAGTAGTTGGTACTGGAGAGCAAGTAGCCTGCCCTATGGCAGCAGAAGCTTGAGTATGGGAAGCCCTTCTCCAAAGTACATTTACAAGTAGTTCTAAGACTAGGAACCTAATTTCCCATGTGTGGTTTTTCACCAGTGAACAAAAAGGCTCTTTTAAGAGCTACCACATTTATCTTGCAAGAAGCTACTTCTAAAATACTGTAAGTGAACCCGAGAACCCCAATATTTTCCCCCTCCCTACAGACCACAGAGTAACCTCAAGAAACACAACCACCACCTGAATCTAGCATTACCCAATATGTATGCCTCACACTTTCTACCTCACATACACTCTATTATGGGTATGGCTGACAGTGTTCACCCCACTTCCCATTAAATGCTATTTTAGCCCAATACAAATCCACCCTCCTTCTCATGCTCAGCTCATCATCTCATGGGAGCAATGCAGAAATGCATCTGAATGTACAGAGGTAGTTGTAGCCATATTGGTCCCAGCATATGAGAGAGATGAAACACATACTCCAGGAATTGTAACACAGGAAGGCCCCAGAACAGCAATATGTGGCTTTTCTGAAAGCTTAGGTAGACAGTAGTGACTGAGATATTAATCTTTGTGGTCTGAGATCTGTGTTGAATCTACATCTACAGAATTTTACTGCAGAGAAATCAATTACAAGTAATAGTCCCTCTTTAAGAATTGTAAGACTCTAGAATATCCCCACTCCATTCACATACTGACAGCCTCACATGCCCTCTTGGCCACAGGCAGTAATTCTGCCTTTGCCCTCCTCTGCTGAAATGCCAAGCTGTATTGCCATTTTCATCTTTCCAGAAAACAGCCATTGCTCTTTCCTTTCCTCATCTCTTGTCCTTGCCTTTTCACTATCCCAGATTATGCCCCTGGCCAGTTAACTAGGATGAACATCCAATCCATGACACACTCAGTCTCCAGACTTAGCGGCTACAAAAGCAGGCAACACACTACACTCCTCACACTGTTGCCATCGAAACTGCAAGACTCACGTCTCTCTGAAACTTACACAGTCCATCTTTTCTTTGTAGGTATGTCCCAAAGGGTCCTTGAGATCTGGCTGCCACAACTTCCATACAGATTCATGAAGAGAGAAAACACAGGTAGAGGCAGAAATCTTAAAAGACACTGACAGCAGGACAAAGGACTGCTCCAGCCCTCCAGGGCACATACTAAGATGTTACAGATGAAACCCTAGCATGAAGGAAGTTGGTTCCAATTGCCAGATTTCAGGACATTTCTCTAGGTACAGAAGGCTACCTGGATGTCTATCTACCTCATGGAAGCCACTGCAACATGGAACCACCCAACTCAGTTCAATCACTACAGCAACCAACAGATCAAATCAATTATGCTAGGTAACATCAGTCAAATCCTCGACTAGCACTGCAGCACAGCAGACCCACTCCTTAACCTACTTGAAGGAGACCTTGCACCCTTCCTGTGTTAACAGACACAAAGGCTCTTAAGAGCCAGCACATAATCCTACAAAAGGAGCTGTCTCTGTAGGACACTTCACTATCACCTGCTATACCCAAAGTACCTTCTCAACCCGTTTGAAGTCTAAGACACACAAAGCCTTTGTGACATAGATATATCCTTAAGATTAACCATAGGTATGGGCCAGACACTGTTCCTAAGTGCTCAGGGTACCACCACCCCCAATCCTGTGTGTGTGTGTGTGTGCGCGCGCGCGCGCCCGGGGGGTGGGTGGGTGCGTGTGTCCGGCGGGGAGGAGAGGTGTAAGCTAATGCTGAAGTGACCCTTAACTGACAACAGGAACTGTTCCCTATTCAGTCTCATGGTATACCAAGAGCTAAAAATATCGCTTCATCTTCTGAGGAACCCCTTGACTAATGGACTCACTTTCCCAAAATAAACTTTGCACAAGCCATACAGTACACCAGAAGCTAACAATACACATATGGATTTACTAGTTATGAATCAGTTATTGCATCTTCTAGCAAAGCTATTTTTTCATTTGGCATGAATGGCATAAATACCTTATTTCATTATTTATTTTATATTTATGGCCAGCAGTCCCACTCAGAGCCAACAGTAAGCTTGAATGTACAGTTAATGAGTATGGCTGGGGTTCATGCTGTAGCCCAGGGCCCCCACATGGAGGGGAAAAGGGTACACATTACCAGGGCCCGGAGGCCCCGGCCCAGGCTGCAACCCCCATTACCATGAGGAAAAAATTGAGGCTAAATTGTAGATCATGCCTGAGGATATTTACAGAAACTTATTTCCCTGTAACTATTTACCTATTGTCCAGAGCTTGTGAGATTTGCTGGAGCCAATCAGAAGCAGTGTTAGAGCAGTCTCAAGTAAGGTTCTAAACAGTGAGTTGCTGGGCCTCCTGGCCCAGCCCAGGCCCTTCTCTAGAATAGAGTGTGCGCACTTGTGCAGTTAAACTAGTTTGAGACTGAGACACAGATTTGTGCTCCTCTGCGCGACATGGTCTATCACATCAAGATCAAGAACTACCAGTCCCAGAGTTCCTTGTGCATAGGCAGGAGAAAGGTACAGCTGGTGGGAGGGGAAAAGCAAAGCATCCTAAGACAGTGGGAGCCAGTGCTGCTGCTGCTGCTTCTGGTAGGATTTGCAGGCCCAGAATATGTGTGAGTAAGTGTCTAATTCATTCACAGTCACACACCCCCACCACATACTGCCACGTCTGGTGGTGGCTATAAATACAAATCAGGCAGCCAGAAACATAAGGAGGTAAAAGAAGGAGATCTAAAAGAAGCTCAAGGACACCAATGTATCCTCCAGTTTTTCAAATCAGACAAGGCCTTTCTGCAGTCAGGCAATATACTAACTAGGGAAACTGATTAACAAAATCAAGATAAACTGATTTCGACAGAGACTGTGTCTGCGGCACATGAAACTCAATCACAGATAGAAGCACTGAAAAAAGGTACTTCCGCTCATTTTTATGCCTTTTGATGGCTAGTTTCTGGTACGAAGTTCTTTCAAGTATTGAGGACAGAAACAAGATTTTACAAGCCAAAAGGAATCTCTCTTGAATAAGAGGTAGCTCTCATTGCCAATATTATTGAAGAAATAAAACAACTTAGAGATAAGTGGCCCAAAATTCTATAGGAAGCATGTCTCGTAGCAGAAGGCATAGGAATTTTGGTACACTTACCAAATAAGAGAGGAATGAAATGGAAAAGATTTCATAATGATTCCTCAGGCTCAGATGTCTCTTGTTCTACCATCTCTGAAAATGAACCAGAGTCTTTATTCAGAAGGAATGTTTTCAATGCAACTTTGGACAAAGTCATCTGCGAATCAGAGCACAGATTCAAAGCAACCAGCTTTGACATTCCATTCAGTCCTAAAATATCTGACACTAGAGCCTGGGGAACTGGAAGGAGCTTCTAAATGTCTTCTTCACAAGTATCCTACAGATACTTCTGAGAATTTTCCTTGTGAAATGTTACACCTGAAAAAATCTTCAAGTCTACTTTTGGAAAAGAATATGAAATAGTGGCATTTATCTTATTAAATGAGATTTACAAAAAACTGCAACTAATTTTCAGTGAAGTGTGCATAGCCTTACAGATTTTTTTTGCACACTGCCAGTGACTGTGGAAGAAGCTGAAAGAAGTTTCAGCAAGCTAGCCAAACTGCTGGCATTCTACAGTGGAACAAGAACAGGGAAGCCACTTAGCTATCTTGTTTACTGAGTGTAAACTTGCAAGAGAAATTGACTTCGCAAAATCATGAATAAGCCTCCCAATGAAAAAGGCCAGAAAAATAAAGCTTTAAAGTTAATTGGCCTAATTATAAAATGTTTGCACAGTCACATTGCTCTATTAGAATAAAAAAATCAAGACATTGACAAGATATAATATCTTTATAATGAACAAAAAGTTACAAAATAGTCAGCAAACTGGTAGGACTCAGGCTGGGTGTTATATTAAACAAAAATTGGAAAAGGGGGCATTTTTCAGAAATGTAGAATATGTAACAGTAATTTCAGAATTTAAACTTTTCATGGCTCATGAGATTGCATGTATAGGATGAGGGATTGTAGTATGTGGGTGGGAGGGGTCACGTTACAAGTTTGTATTGGGCCTGAAAAAAAAAAATGCTTGGGCCCTGCTGTAGCCTTCAGGTATTCTGGGACTTTGTCACTTACACTTCTACAGACTCTTTTCCACCCCAGTCTTCCACCCATTATTATCTGAGAGAAATCCTGAATGTCTGAGGTCTGACTGGGCAGGAATAGAGGCTTAATTTGCGCCCATGACGTACACATGCACGCACGCGCGCATACTAAATCTTAGAACAAGGTGATTTTGTAGACAGCTTGGTTTTGGGAGCTGAGATGAGGCTGTTTGTTTTAACGGGGTCTATATCCCAGGAAAAGCTTAACCAAATTATGACCACTAGGTCTTATCTCCACACTCCCATGAGACATAGCAAATTTCAAGACAATTCAAGAGTGGAGTTTAAACCACTTAGGATAGCCATATTTTAAAACGGTAAGCAGTGCTCAAACTATAGCAAAGCAGCAGCATGGCTATGGAAGGGACCATTCAGCATGCTACTGTATCAGAAGCATCTAACACAGTTGGCAGTGATGTATAGGCTACTAACTGTCCTTCAGATACAATGGGTTTAGGCTCTTCCCTATGTTCTTGTGGGAGCATCTCTTTAAATCTTGACAAAAAATGGTAAAAGGTTTAGAAAACCTGATCTTTGAGGTAAGGTTAAAAAACTGGGCATGTTAGGTCTGAGGAAAGATGATTTGAAGGGGGGACCTAAACTAAGGACTGTTATAACGCAGATGGTGATCAACTGTTTTACTTTCAGTGCACATGGAGAACAAGTAGTAATGGGATTAATCTTTAGCAAAGAAGATTTAGGTTAGATATTTGGAAAAGTTTTCTAATTATAAGGGTAGTTAAGCTCTGGAACAGGCTTCAAAGGGAGGTTGTGTAAGAACAGGTTGGACAAACACCTGTCCAGGATGGTGTAAGTGTATTTGGTTCTGCCTTAGTACAAGAGGGCTGGACTAGATGACCTCCTAAGGTCCCACATGTCCAGGATTCTATGAGAAATGGGGATGGCTGGTAAGAGACACTCAGATATAGAAACCATGGTGGCATCCTGCAGCTCTGTCACTACCCTCAAGTGCTGTGCAGCCCCCAGCTCTGCCGGTGCACCCCAGCCTGCCTGGTCTGCTGGTGCACCCCAAGCGCTCTAGACTCCCCAGCTCTGCCAACCCTCCTGCACCCTACTATTCCACTGTACCAGTTTTCCTCTGCTCCAGCCACTGGATGCATGTTGGGTTATAGAAGGGGGAAGTAACAGCCACAAGGAGATGCATCCCCTGCTTGTGGTGGGGAGGCCTATGTACAGATTGGAAGGGGGAAATGCACTAAAATGGGTTGGGGCATGGTGTTCATGGGGCAGGACTGGTGGGGCACAGATGATAGAGGGGTATCTAACTCAGTACATGAATTGCAGAACATATGTACAACTGCTTAAATTACTAGCTCCTATCATCTTTTCCTATTTAAAAAAAAAAACACTAGTAAATTCAATGGCAAAAAATGTTAATGCAGAGTTAAGGCTGCTTGGTGGTACGTCACCACTTTGCAGAATACCGAGCTGAGCAAAGCTCAAGCATCTGAAAACCATGACATGCACAGTTACGGTTGCCCATGTAACTAATTCTGTTGTCTTTCAGCTGTGCCCCATATGCCCTATTAAAATGCATACCTTTTACTCTGCCAACCCCATAGTCGCTAAACTGTGCAAGCTCTTCATCTCCTTTTACAGCCCATTCACTCACCCCTATAGGATTCCATTTAACACTATTAAAGAGCAAAAAGGATTAAAATCAGTTGCTTGCATTATGTTCCACCTATTCTGTGCAGCTGGAAATTATCTGAATACACTCCAGGTGCAATCAGTGTACTGGTATAGGTGTAGGCAGTAGTTGGGCCTGCTTAGTAAAGGTGTGTTAGCGATATGGGGCCATGTGTGGGTTTCTTTGTGATGTGACCAAACTGTGATTAAGATAGGAGGACATCTTACATCATCTGATGCATGTGAACAAAAGGAGGAGCTGCATGTGTAACTTCAGTATCCAGTATGCAGCACTTAAGTGAAGAACTGTGTACATTATATAATTAGCAGGGTGTGACAGATATGGCCATTTCCTGCAACATCCTTGCAAAAACCTTACTGAATTATGTTTAAGCATCTTTGGAATCTATTTTATTAAATTAAAAGGTTATATATTATTGTGGACCAGTGCTGCATGTAACCTCTCTACAGGAGGGATTGAATGTGAACCCAAGGAAGGGCTCTGAACTTCAAAAGAACTATATTGAACAATGTGCCAGAAGAGAATAGATATTTGGGATAAACAAAAACAAGTGTTTGCCTGAGGCATCGCTAGAGGGCGGTGAATGCAAATTCCCATCTCCAGTTATGCAAAACTCCTCCTTTTGAGCTACACCCTAAGGAAGGGACCATTGATTACTTGTTCTGGGAATCTGAAGATCAAATCAAAGGCCAAAGCTGTATAGAAGAGAAAACGAGTCTATGCATACGTGCTTGTTCTGAGCTAAAGCTGTTATGAACTTGAAACCATAGAAAAAGCTCTTTGTGGGATTTGAAGGACTGACTCCTACCAGAGCCCTGCTAGAGTTGTGGGGAGGAAAGGGTTTTCTGGCAAGCTTATTAGCATGAGTGTAGGTTCTCTTACGTTTTCTCTGTAATGCTTTCACTTTAAGAATAAGTGCGCTTGCTTAGACCTGGCCTACACTAAAAAATTAAATCAGTTTAACATCGCTCAGTGGTGTGAAAAAGCGACACCCCTAAGCAGCATAGTTAAACCAACCTAACCCCCCAGTGTAGGCAGAGCTAGGTCGATGGAACAATTATTCCATCAACCTAACTACCGCCTTTTGAGCAGGTAGATTACCTATGCCAGTGGGAGAACCCCTCCCTTTGGTATAAATAGTGTCTATACTGAAGCGCTGCAGCAGCGCATCTGTGCTGCTGTAGCATTTTAAGTATAGACATGCGCTTTAAAAGGGCTGTGTAGTAATTTATAAAACTGAGCAATTACACTGTTTATAGCCTCTGAAGAAAAAAGCAAGCACAGATGCTGGCCTGTTTAGACAGTCTGGTTTACTGGGAATAACACAATATAGGCAGGGAATTATGCAGCCTGGAAAACCTTGTCAGGAGGGAGACAGACTCACTCCGCCCAAGAGAGAAGATGTATGGAAGCCAAAAGCCTAAAAGTGGGTGCCCTTGTGTGACCAGGGAGTTCTCTGAATTGTGACACAGGGGTTGTGTTATAAAAATGTATTGTCAGTAGCAGGGATATGTCAGTAGCAGGGATATGAGAGCAGTCTAAGCATTTATCATCTCCATGCACTTCAGGTAAATGGGGTGCGGTCAAAATCAGTGTAGCTGTATACAACAGTGGAAGCAAAAGATAGCTCTGCTTGGTAGAGATGTGTTTGTGAGATCTGTGAATTACTTTGAGGTTTGTGAATGCTGTGATTATATGTTTTGTAATCTCTCATATGAGGGGAAACGGAAGAGGTGCATGTGTGCCTTCATGATACAGTATGATTTTAATACAAAATTGTGTAGGTTGTCAATAGCAAGGCATAGGGCTTTTATCATAAAGTATTTTTTTTTAACAGTGAGGTGGGCTATGAAAGGATTCTAATGCTCTAATGATGGTTAAGTGAAACGGAGATGGTATCATGTGAGCAAGCATAAGGGAGTTCTAAAAGGCTGTGAAGTGGTTCTTAAATTACCCAACTATGGTATTCTTTCTGGGAAGGTGGCTAAGCAAGTGAGTGTATGCCAGGATCTGGAACCTACTTAATCTTATAGTGCCAAAGACCAGAGTGAATACATACTATGTGCATATTGAGAATCACTCAAATTTGGTAGATGAAAGATAGTACAGGCAATTTTGTGTTTTTTATTCCTTTTTGTTCCTTAGCAGTGTTAGATGGAATCATGTGAGTGAAAGTGAACCAGTTGTAGAAAGAGGTTAAGAGCTTATACATTTCAGCAACTAGTTGGTAGAGTAAAGGTATGTGTGTTACCAGGGCAGACTGGGGCATTATTTAAAGATAGCAGAGTTAGGGTTTCCTGGGCAACTTTAACCATGCATTTCCTGGTTTTCAGAAGTTTGTCCTCTTGTAGAACATCGCATTGAACAAAACTCAATGTACCACCCAGCAACCTTAATTCTGCATTAACAGTTTTTTCCATTGAAAAGGGTAGTCTATATTGACAAGTTAGGTCTGCCAGTTTGCTGAGTATATCATTTTCTTACAAAGGAAATACTGAAGATTCAATCAGGATTCCCACCACGCAAACAAACAGTGAATGATCTGTTTCATTACTCTGTTGTATATAAAGTATTAAATAATCTCAGTTTGCCAAAGTGAATTACACTTGATTTTGCTTTGATCTAGTTTTAGAAGAAAGCTGAACAGCTTTTTTAGTATTTTCATTCATAAGTTATTTAAAAATTAAAATATTTAGAACACAGCCAGAAAGGCAAATTGTTGCTATGTTTCAGAGAATTAGCAAAAGGTTAAAAAAGGCTGCTTAGGAATATTTTGCTTGAAGCCAATGATTGCTTTTATAAAAAAACATTAGCCATTGTTATGGCAACACAACAGAGAAGCAATTAAAAAGTTAACTTTTTAAAGTGTGTTTCCAGGAAGTGTTCGAGATACAGCTCAGAAAGCAAACGTTTAGAACTCCACCACCTCCATTTTTTACTGTCATTTTCAGAAATACTTGGTACTAATTCCCACAGCACACCTCTGAAGTAGGTATTCTCCCCAATTTTCATATGGGGAAACAAAGTGAGTGACTTGTGAGAGAGTTTGGGGAATGTTTGTGTCCAGTTATGAATTCCATTTCGTTTTATACTATTTGTACTTGTAACAATCACAGTGAATTAAATCATGTGATAGAAAGAAACAGGCATGTAACAAGATACTATGTGTGGAAAGGCATCACATGGCCATCGAGGAGTAATCAATGTGTAGTTCTACTCTGGTGGTGCTGTGTGTTTGAGAAGTACCTGGCACAATAGGGTTCTGGTCCCTGGCTGGAACTCTTAGGCACTACAGTAATACATACACATCTACAAACAGTGATGGCTACCGATAGAACCATTAATTGTTAATAATCCGTTACATCTAGAAATCCCCAAGTCCTTCCTTTAAAGTCTGTGTTCCTTGCTTTTAATTGTCACGTGGTCCCCAAAAGGTCACACTATAATCCAGAGTGGCCGTAGGGATGGACTCTGGGACAGCCTGCATAAACTACTGGGGAGCTTTGGAGTTTCCAACACTGGTCTCAGGGCCCTGAGTTTGAGAGAGGTCCCACTGCCAAATCAGGGAAACCAGACAGGGAGTCTGCACCCTGAGCATGTGCCTGGGTGGCCAGGAATAGAGAATGTCTGGATGCTGCTCAAACCTAGTTGGCTTGGAAGCACATGGGATCCAAAGGTTGGGTTCAGTACAGTATCAGTTGGGGGGACTCAGACAGAGCTGTAACAACTTGCACAAGGCCACGCAGGAAGTCTGTGGCAGGGTCAAAATGAATCAGTTCCTGACTCCTAGCTTGATCCGCTAGACCACCCTGCTTCTCCAGACAGCACATTTATGCTTCCTTCACTATACGCAAGAGGAGTTCTTATGGTCATAATCATGTCAAAATGCCACATATAATGCATTTCTTAAGTTTAAATTCCACCCTACTAATTACTTCACCTAGTTTTGAATACTTGACCCAACCAGAATCAATATTTTTTTTTAAGTTGAATTCTCATTCCCATCAGATATTTATTAGATTATAAAGCACTAATGAATAATTTTCTGTGCAAAGGACGTTTTAAATAAAGGAGATAATTTTGTTACAACACTTTTCCTTAGCACCAATCTTCAAATGAATAAACGCGTAAGTGGTGGTGCACGCACACAAATCCTTGTACGTTTTAGCAGGAATACAAGTATCATTACATCTTCAAGAACTACTCCTAATATACATATATATATTTTCAGCCAGCAAATTTAAAATAGTTATGCTTTTAAAACCTCTGAAGGAAGAGCTTTAGACACTCATTAAAAGTGCTAATTTTGTGCAACTCTTAGGATGAAGAGTCAGTTTTTGGGAGAAGAGATGTGAAGAAAGGAGTCATATAGCTGAAAATGACCAATCTGTCTTGAACACTCCCTTTTTTATCCCTCCAAATCATTCATTTTTAAATTCCACCGAAAATCTAAGTTTTCACATTATTAGCACTGACCCTCACTGAATACTTAATAAAGAATAATTCATTCAATTATCACAACTAATTCAGTGAGATTCAAGCCCAGATTTCTTGAAATTTACAGTGGAAGTTCTGCTGGCAAGCCCCCTTGCCTTTCCTTTTCTGAGAATCGTCTCTCTGCTTGGTGCTCATAAGTTTCTACCTTTAATCAAGAGATAGTAACAAGTGGCTGATATTGAAACTGTTAATATAGGTCAATGAAGTGGTCATCATAATGCAATAAGCCACCTTGCTCCTCTACACAATATGTATCTCCTTCATTTGACATTAGTCTCTGCCAACCCATAGAGAAAAGAATTTTAAACCTACTCTTGAACATGCATTTTTCTCTACAGAAACGTAACATGTTCTAAAAAAAATCATATTTTAAACCTACTGTTACAAATAGGAAAACATTACAATGCCTGAAACAAAAAACCCTCTATTTTTCAGTTTATTTCCTGTCTGACTTTGACAGTACCTCACATCTAGTCCATTTTGGTATCTGTGCACCAAAATCTCACTACTTGTGCAATGCCCTTCAGGTCTTGAGAAAGGGTAGTTAACTGGAAGAGCAGAAAAGCCAATCTCTGTTTGGGGACCAATAAGTCTCTTTCCCCACAGCTTGGGGAGGAGAACTGGTATAGCCCCACTTCAACTCTGGACACTTCGAGGAACCCTGGAAGTAATTCATGGGACAGTCTGAGTCCCCTTCATCTTCACAGTTCAGAACCTTCCACTGGCTCAGATAGAACCTGGCTACTTTAAGCCCCTTTGCAGGACATGGGAAAAGCAGAAGCTATGTGCCAGGAAAACAAATGTAAGTGATCCCCTCTACCCCAAACCCCTTTGTGAAACTGTGAAGAGTAAGGAAATAGCAGTGAGAGATCAACCTCCTTGGAAGGGGGTGGGACAAGAAAGGTGAAGGACAACTGTGGTAGAAAGCAGCCCTATCCTTGCCCCCTCTCCTGTGCCCCAGAGCCCCTCCAAGTAATGAGGCTGCTAAGAATGACACTGGACTGCAAAAGGGTCAGGACTGGTCTGCAGACAGATATTAATGCACATACACAGAACTAGACAGTGCTCCCATACGTGCTTTCCTGGTGCACCCTGCAGTGCTCATGCATGCTCCCCTTTTTGTGAGAGTTCATGCACAGGCTTTTAAAACCAGAGTAATGGGGAAAACGCTGGAAAGAAAAACCATGCAAAGTGGTATGGGGCAAGTGTAGTATCTCAAGTTGTCGTTAAGTGAATATGTGAAATGAAAGGTACATTTCTTTTAATAAACCGACCAGATGTATATAAAATGTTCACTGTTTCCCTTGAACATGCTGCTATCAATATACAGACAAATCCGTAGTTTACACGTCACATGCTAACTTCTTCACCACACGAATCAAATGCTGGCAGAGGCGGGATGACAACCGGCCTTACACAAAGACCTACAGAGTACTTGACACCCCTCTCCCCCCAATGCCAAATACCAAGTGAAGCTAACTGGAAACTAAAGCCTTTAGCACAATAGTCCCCAAACTTTTTAGGTCACACCTCCTCTTACCTCTGTCTGTGCCCCCTCACCCCTACCCAGCTAAAGCTGGGATTGGAGCAGAGGACCATGGCTAGAAGCGGAGCCACAGGCCGAGGCCACGAACAGGGCCGCAGCAGCCGAGCCTGGGAGCAGGGTTGGGGGCCAAGCTCACGGGGGCAAGGCCAGAGCAGAGCAGGATAGCACTCCTTCCCTGACTCCCAGGGGGGCTGGCCTGGGCCTTGCCACACGCCCCTGAACATTCCTCCATGCCCTCCCCACCCCTAGTTTGGGTACCTCTGCTGCAATATATTGCTACCAGGGAGATTTTGTCATTCAGTTTTATAACATTAATCTAGTGAGAATAACTTGTAAGCTTTCATATTTTTCAAATATTAAAAAAGCAAATGTTACGCAGAGCTTTTACCCAGCTCTTGATATTCACTATAAAACCTTATGAAGAGAAGGTCACACCAATTCAACTGCTGTCATAGGCTACAAAAGTGTGCCGGTAAAATGCCTCAAATGTCATTTGAGAAAGGCCTGGTCTACACTTAAAAATTAGATTGAACTAGATACATCACTCAGGGCTGTGAAAAATTTCACACTCTGAACGCTGTAGTTAGGTCAGCCTAATCCCTGGTGCAGACGTGGATAGCTTGACAAAAGAATTCTTCCTTCCATCAACCTACCTACTTCTGAGAGGTGGATTAATTACATTGTGGGAAAAAAAAGACACTTTTCCACTGCTGTAGGAAGCGTTTACACTATGGCACTACAGCAGCACAGCTGCAGCAGGGTAGCTGTGATGCTGTAGCGTAAACATAACCAGAGAAACATTACGTACATCAGATTGGCAAAATCCCACTCACCTGCTCAGTACTGAGCAACACAAATCACTTTCTAGGCATCAAGTATGTTTTCTCCACAGCTCTTCTCAAATGGGAACACAGGATCAGACCTGGGAACCTAACGCAGGTTTTCCATAGGAACACAGATCAATGAATACCTTTTCTAATGAGAACTAACAGCTTTATTTAGAATTTTTTATGCGAGCAGCCCCTGAACTATCAATGCTATGAGCCATTTTTCTCCAATGGTTTAAAAACAAATACATAAAGCTTGCAAAAGTCTAAGGTTCCTGATATCAGGCTTCCCCGTTTTCTGCTCCTATTTGCCCCCATTCAACACTGATGCACAGACACACACAGATGAGGGTGATATAAGGAAGAAGGAATTCATCTGTTTGTTTGGAAGTAGCAAGGTCCAATGGCTAGTGCACAGGACTAGAAATCAGATCCAAGTTTTATTCTCTACCACTGATTCATTGTATGGCCTTGGATGAAATTTTTAACCTTTGTGCCTGAGTTCCACATCACTAAGAGGGGAATAATACTCATCTACTTTGAAACATACAGAAAAAAATTCTATATAAAGGTTACTTACAAAACAACTGTAACAACACTCAAAGAACTTCTGCCTATATCAATTTTTGGCTTGGGACCAATGGAAGAAATCAAAGCAGTAAGGGTTTCTGTGCCCTTTTATAACCTCAGCTCCTAACGTCTGTTGTCATTAGAAGGTATTTATGCAGCTATTGCCAAAGGAGGGTGCTACTTTCCATTAGGTTGGGAACCTCAGCAACACCTGGTATTGCAAAAAACAAGTGGGAATATTTAAAGGTCACACTGAGAAGAATCTATTATCTTTTTATGCTCTCCTATTGCCAAGTCAGCTGTCTAAACACTAAATGCCCCCAAATCCATCATTCTGCAGCATCACAACCAGAAGAAATGGACTATCATGTCCTAGTTTGAACATGGAGTTGGATCACAAAAGAGATGGTCAGGTTTATTTTTGTCATGCATGTAGCAGCATTATGAAATATTTCATACTCCTAAATAGCTCTATAAATATTGGTTTCACTAGTGATTCAATTCACACTGACCCTTGAGGAAAACAACTACATTTCACCGAGGAAAAAAATAAATAAAAACGAGTGCAAATTCATCCATAAACTGTTAGTATGTGGATATATCTAAAAATACATTGCAAGGAATTCTTTGACAAAGTTGTTTAAGTGTACATTCATTATCCATTTTACGTAAATACATTTATATTGATTTTTTTTTTAACTGTAAAAGAAATAAGCAATACATTTCTCTTCAGTAATTACAGAGCAACTTCAGTTCTTCCACTTTGATCAGCAGCAGACATCCCCTATGATTAGGGCCCTACCCTGCCCATTCTGGTCAATTTCACAGCCATAGGATTTGTAGTCAATTTCACGTTTTCAGATGTTTATATCTGAAATGTCATGGGGTTGTAACCAGGGGGGTCCTGACCCAAAAATGAGTTGTGCGAGGGGATTGAAGAACTGTTGTAGGAGGGGTCACAGGATTGCCACCCTCACTCCTGTGCTGCCTTCAGAGCTGGGCTGGGGAGCTGCTAGTTCCAGATGGGCTGAGGAGGGACAGGACTTGTTCTTCCCTGGCACGGTTCTCATTTCCACATTGCAGCAGCTGCAGAGCTTCCTGCAGGCAGGGAAGGTATTCTGATAGCCGCTGTGCAGGTGAAAAGTCAGTCCTATCCCTCCCCAGCCCGGTCACGACTAGCACAGGAGCCCAGGGCACAGCAGGAGCCCCTGGCTGCGGTGCCCCAACCCTGCCCCTTCCTCTCCAATAGCTAGACTTCATGAGGGAAGTCTGATTTCATGGTCCATGACACATTTTTCATAGCCGTGAATTCCGTAGGGCCCTACCTATGATTGACAGACCCCCTTCCCTTATGTACGCCGTTTTCTTCTACTTGAATGTAAGCGGAAGAGAGAGATTTCATCTCCCACCGGAGGGTACGACGTTTCAGGGCACTTAAAGTGTTGTCCCATGTATTGTTTTGTCCAAGTTAGCCTTTAAGCATCAGAACAGAGACCCTATTCTTTCCACATTTTTGTGATGTGCTGTGTATGCTTACAGCACTGTAACCAAGTTTAAAATTGCATTGAAAGCAGACTGCAACATCATGAACCAGAGCATACAAACATTTGTAAGAACACAGATAAGCAGTATATATAATCAAGTTGTTTTTCACTTCGATAACTAGGTGAGCATTGTCAGTCTTACACCACTTCAGTAAGAAACATCAGCACTGCGGGCCAGCCAGTATACTAGCAAACAACTAAGCATATTCACCTCTTGCTCTTCACCTCCTCCCTGGATTTTGAAACTTAACCCCAAACTAACCCTGCAACCAAGCTGTTTGAGAACTAATCCAATAATATCAATGGAATCTGAGGGATGTTTATCCATCGTTTCCACCCCTCAAATGCTCACAGGGAATCTCCTTTGGTTCTATCTTCATTCTTGCCTTTAAAAAGATAGATGGAAAAGTAGATTAAAATTGGCTTTCAGTGTAAAAGTAGTTTTCTGGAGTTGCACCATACTCAAATTTAATGTTACCACCTTACTCTATAGCTCACTTTTGAGATCACTACCACTGCTTGCAGTAATTTATTTTCTTGTCCTTTGTTCGCAACAATCTTAAAAGTAACTTCTACCACAGTTCTATTTCTGGGCACCCAAGAACAGATAACCCAGTATCTTAGGCAAATGCATTTTATTTGTTCATTATAAAAGACAAGTTGAAGGCAATGAATTAAAATACAAAACTAAAAATTTTTACCCTTTAGAACAGCCTTGGGAATGTCACAATAAGCATTGAGGGAGATGGGGGAGAAGCAAGAAGAGTTCCTTTCTTATAGAATCATTCCTCCAAACTAGTTACCTGCATGCTATATTATGCATGTTATATTTCTGATAATCTTTGCTATCATTTTAGCTGAGACTACCAGAGCAATGAAAGTAATATAAACGGAAATAACTGTTTTCCCCAGTGTTGGTTGTAATTGTACTTCACAAGGCTTCTTCAAAAATGTCTTGGAAACATATACTTGCTCTTGGTGAGGTCAGAGACAGGAATAATCTAACCATCACAGTTAATCTATAAAACCATAAGAACTAAAATCTTTAATTAAAGCAAGATTTAACAAACAGGAAACTTGAGATACCATATTAATTCTGTTCTTGTATATCTACTGGTTCCTGTGCATACCTCAAAGCATAGCAGTAATAACATTTGATATTGGGGTCAGGATGCCTCCTCCTTTAGGTTTATAAAACTATGAAATATAAGCACCTCAAATTATCACTTTAGCCTGACTGTTTAAGAAAGGGACAAGGGGTTTTGAGTCACTGAGTGGCCTTTCAAATATTTTTACACTGTAATTAGAAGTTGCAGGAACATTATTTCATAATAATTTTAAGCATTTGCACTTTAATCATATTATTTTAAACTTCTTTCTAAATGGTTAGGCAGCACAATAGTGGTTTGGACTCTATTTAGTTCTGTCTTCCCATGCACACTGACAAAAAGGAATATGGATTTTCATTTCATTCTACAAACATTTACTAAAAGACCACATCTTATTTGTTACAGAAAACATCCCTCTACAGAGGGGACACATGCTGATACGGAGTTGAAGTCTAGATGTTTGTAAGAGACTCAGACTGCAGCAGAAATCACTTTTTGCTTTATCTTCTTAAAGCATACTCCTTAGCTCAGCCTTCTGCATATTTTACAGAAAACTAAGATGATGGTCACTCCGGCGTTAAAAGTGAAAAGCCAAGGTTAAGCAATCAGCGCTTACTTTTCATCACCACGTGGTTTTACAATGAAGCCTACATGATAATTTATTCTTAAAATCCAACATAATTCTAGTTTGCAGATTACATGTAGGTGTCTGAGGAATACGTTCAGATGAGTGCACTAGAAACGTGGCAGAATCAGTACAGTGAGAGCACTAACTTCAAACACACACAATACCCTAAACAACTGGAAGTACGCAATGAAGCAAAAACAATTCATTGAAAAATTGGTGGACTGCTATTTGTACAATACTCCACATGGCTTTTTTCATAGCCATAACAACTTTTCAAGTTATGGAGAACACAATCTGTGATGTGTGTTGGAGTTCATTGCTTACTCACAGTCCCAGTAAGCGACCTGGTAGTACCTACTACATACAGGAATTCTCAGTCACATTTGGCCACTACCAAACACCTCTCCTCCATTCTCTCCCCCGCCAAACAACCAGTATGGAGTGCTGTTTTCCTGTTGGAGTGGAGAAGGATAAACTGTGTTTACCAACTGTTTTAACAATGTGCAATAAATGACCCCCAATATTGTTCTGTAATAAATCAATCAATAAGTGTTGAATGCAGCATGCTTTGCCCACAACAGCAAGACAATGCCAGATAAGGGGAAAGCAGTAATTGACACTCAACCATGTTTGACAATTCTTGTGTAGATCCAGCCTACAGTCCAACTGGTGAGAGCCTAAAAATTTCACACACCAGTGGGCATAGGCGTGCGTCCGGGGTGTGCCCAGGCACACCCTAATTCAGGGGTGTCAAACATGCGGCCCGCAAACCTTTTTGGTCCAGCCCATGGCCGGAGAGTAGGACTCACAGCGGAGAGGAAGATTCCATGAGATCTTGCATCAGTGCACAGGAACATGAGATTTCATGGTGGAGAGTTACTCTACGCCGCAAGTCCCTCTCCCCTACACTGCTGCCACTTCACCAGGAGATTTCATGGCGGAGAATAAAAGGCCCAAGTTTGTATTTTTTAAGTAAAGTTTAGTTGTTAATTTAAAAAAAAATTAAGTTCAATAAATGTTCGCCTTTAAAAAAAAGTTATAAAAATAAAATTCCCTGCGTGCACACCCTAATAAAATGTGATACACACCCCTATGCCAGTGGGAGCGTAACACGTTGATTTCTGAAGAATTGAAGATTTCATTTTGAAAAAGAGTCAGTTGCAAGCCATGATAGTAATGCCATGTTGTCTGAGTCAGCAGACATTTCTAGTGCCTCTGCTGCTGCTTATATAGCCTTGTGAAGCAGCAACAGAGTAACATTATTAAGAGTAACAGTATCACAGTTGCCCATAATGTAAGCTGGAGCTAATCAAACATAAGTAGAACTCAAAAAACCCATAGCTGAGGTTTGAGGAGGAACATAGTAAAAAGACATTCTCTCCCTAATACCCCACTTGTTGCAACAGTCAGAAAAAGATAGCGATATGGGTCTGCTGCAAAGCAGACCCACATCCTTGCAGCAACCACAAGGCCATGAAGAATACAAAAAAGAAAGCTCCTTCTCCCTCCCAGCAGCAGGATACATAGAATGTCTAAACTGTACAATACCTACTAGCCAAATACAAAAGATGACTCCTTAAAATGGTTCTAGACAGCATCCTGACAGAAGGAACAAGCATCCTCCTTAAAAACTGAGGCTGGTAGAGGGCCTAGGCTTAACACTAAAATAGATACTGCTGGCAAATGCTCCTATCTTCATCTTTCTGGTTTACCTCTGGCTAGGGGATTTAGGATAAATGCAAAATGAAGGTGTGACTATAAAACAAATAAGCATACCCATATAAACTTTAAGCTAACTAGCACAGGTAACAATGGCAATGTAGAGATGGTTGGCTTCAGCACAGGCTAGCAATCAAGAGTATATACTAAGGCTCCCTAGAGAGTTTGCATTCTGATTGCTAGTCCCTGCTGAAGTCTGCCACATCATTTACACTACTTCTGTTACCCAGGATAGCTAGATCAAACTTAACACAGGTATACTTGCCTGTACTACAATCATACCTTCACTTTGCAGTATAGACGTAACCTTAGCAGTAGAGACTTATTTGTTCAGCATTCATTTCATCAGTGAGGCTTCCCTTTAATTGGAAACAAAGAATAAAAGAAATCATTTAAAATATTGTCCAATACACACACGGTATTAAATTATTTAAAAAACTAAAAGGATACAGTGAACTCCCAATTTTCCTGCAACAAGGCACACAAACACTTATTATAAAAGACTAGTAACAGCACCTATTTTTATTATGTGAATATTGCTGATTACATCTCATCTCATATACACAGCCTGTACAAGGTGCTAGGGAAATTTAATACTGTTTCTCAAGTTTCTCTTGTTCAAAATTTCCTTATCTCACAGCCAAGAATACCCTAATTTTGTGCAGATCAGTCAGAATGCAAAATCGTGAACAACTCTCTCATAGGAAAGAAGGGGAACAAAAGTGAAATAGCTATAAAAAACCCAGAATGAAACCAAGGGGCTCCCAAGAGAATCACACAGCTCTATTAGGCTGTGGAAGAGCAGCCTCCCAAGGGATGCAGAGGAAGTCCCATCACTTGGGACATTTAAAGGTCACCTGCAAACAGGGAAAAAAACCGACCTGTGCTCGTGCCCTTTTCGGCGCCCCGAGGCGTAAGAGCAGCAGAAGAGGGCTGTCTCCTTGCTGCACTTCGCCTCCCTCCCGCCGCCCCCGCGCACAGGCCGGCTCCAGGAAAGCCGCGAAAGGAGGATTTCGCAAGCCCGCGGCGGCGGAGCGGCTGGGGGCCGGAGTTCGAGGTCCGACGGTTTGCAGCTCCGGAGCTGGCGCCGGCCCGGGAAAGTCTCGGACAAGAGCTCGGCAGCCCCGGCGCGTCCGTTCAGGGGCACGAGGCGCCGCGAGCTTCCCTCCGACGGGGCCGGGGCCGCCCAGGACAAGGTGGGGGGGGAGCTGCCTGGCTGCAAAGCCCCCAGCGGGGGGGGGGCTCCACGCCCGCCCGGACTCCTCACCCCCGGCAAGGGGCCGCGCAAGTCGCCCTCCCCGGCCCCTCCCCCAGCCCGGGCAGCGCGGCAAGCGCAAGGCCGCCCCGCGGGAGGGCGGCGGGGCTCACCGGAGTGCTGGTCGCGGGGCCACAGGTAGTAGGTGGCGGGGATGACGATGAGCCCCACGAAGCTGGTGAGGAAGTAGAAGAAGGTGTTGCCGCTGTCGTCGTACTGGAACTGCTGGCCCGCCATGGCCGCTCATCCACGCCGCGGGCCCCCGCCCCCGCCCCCTCCCGGCGCCGGGGCACGCACAGCCAGCCGGTCCGGTCCGGTCCGGTCCACACACGGCCGCGAGAACAAGCCCGCCGAGCCCCGGAGCCGCGCACCGCGAGCGTCTGTGACGTGTCACTCCACAGCCACAGAGACGTTGCGACGTCATGCGCGGCGCGCGGGCTCATTGGCTCATCCGCGACAAAGGGGCGGGAGGGCGCGCGCGCCGCGGGACGTTACGTACGACGTCTCGGGGCCGGGGGGGCTGTGGAAGGGGGGGGAGAACGGGCGGATGGCACGCGCAATCCGGGGGGGCGGGGTGTTGGTGGCCGAGTCCCTAACTGAGCCCGTGCGGGTGCGCGCGAGGGGAGGGGCCGCGGCGTGTTGTAGCCGGGAGTGAGCCGCTGAGCGCGGGGCGGGGCGCGCGTTGATCGGCTGGGCCAGGCGGGGGTTGGTCTGGCTCCGCCCTGAGGCGGGGCCCCTCGTGGGGGTGGGTCTGTCTCCGCCGGGCCTGGGGGAGGCGCCGGGGCTGAGCCCCCATGCCCGGGCTGTGCGCATAGCTGGGCCGACGGGGCCAGGGTGAGGTGACCACATGTCCCGTGTTACAGGGACAGACCCAGTCTCGGGGGCTTTGCCTTATCGGGGCGCTGTTGCCCACCCCCATCCGCCTTTCCCTCTCGCTCGCTGGTCAATGCGGGCGAGCTCCAGGCCACAGCTGGCAGGGGCGAGGACCCTGGGGTGGAGTCGGGATGTCGCCCTGCCCTGGTTGCTCATCTGCCCCCCGCGCCCCCGGCATGGAGTGTGCAGAGTTGTGGGGAGGGGGCATGTTTCTCATGGTTCCTAGACTCCGACCCACAAACGATTCCCCTGCGGAGCAGTGTGTCTCCTCTCCCGTGTGACTGCAGCCGGCCAGTGCCCCCAGTCAGAAGTCCACCATGGCCCCATGCCTTCTGAGGGAAATAACGAGGCTGCCAGCTTTAATTATTTCCGTAGGACCTGAAGTCACACCGCTCCGAGGGAAGAGGGCAGCTCTCTGCCTCAGGAACTGGAGATTATGGCTATGTCCGTACTGCATGCTCGCTGGTGCTGGTGTGTAAGGCATGGTTAGCCACACACCACAGTGAAAGGCTCTGGCAGGGAAAAAGCAGTGGTGAAGCGCTCCAGCAGCTCCTTACAGCAGGGAACGGCTCCACTAGCAGGACAGGACACTACTATTGAAATAGCAGTGTAGATGGGGAGCACTGCTTGAGTGTGTAGAGAGGCATGTAGGGTACGTACCATAAGGTTCTGGCGTGTCTATTGCCTAAGCAGTGCCTCACCTACCCAGTTATTTATACCTGTGCTGGGAGGACATGCAATGTCTGTACTATACACACCACTGTAAGAAGTGTGCAATGTAGATATACCATGTGAGGTGCAGGAGGAATGTGGGAAGCAGGTGGAATGAGGGGGGCAGGAGAATGTAAGAAAGTATTAAGGAGAGGGAGAGGTGAGGCAACACAGAGGCAGATGAGGAACAGGAGACTGCAGAAGAGCACAGAGGGTAAATGTAAGAAGCAGCAGACTGAATGAGGCAAAGAGGAGAGATTGGGAAGGGTAAATAGAAGCGCTCTCTGAGCAGCTGGTAAAGGTTCACATTTGTATTTGTGCATTTAACATTGAATTTTTAACCTGACATGATCATGCTTAAACTGGGGATGGGAGGCTTTCCTAAAGACTTGAAGTCAGACATTAAAAAAAAAGGGATGGGGGTTGTCATACTATTTAAACCAATCTTATGATCATGTGCAGTCTGACTCATTTTTTAAGTGTTTATAATTGATGACTCTGCTCACAAACGACCAACTGAGAAGATTCCACAAGAACAAACTGCTCTACCCAGCTCCGCTAGTAGGGATATGTGTCACTGTACTGCTGCTGAAGTGCCCTTTAACAGTGTTGCCATTAAACAGTGTTTCTCAACCTTTTAGGTAGCAAGGACCTCCTAACTTCTGAAAATTTTAATAAGTACCCCAACACTCAGTTTTCCACTCTGAGAAATACAACCTTTTCCCCCTTTACCGCTCGACAACTGTATTTCTCGTGAAGCAGGAGAGTTCTGAGTTCTGCAAGGCTGGGTGGCTGTGGCAGATCAGGGGTATGCGTACCACAGGTTGAGAAACTACGCCATAAAAGGCAGCCATTGTGACATCATAGATATCGCCCAGGATTGGCCTGTGTCCCATTTACACAAGAGCTGTGATGACATCACAAATTAGGGATAACAGGAGGAGTAATGTCACAAGGGGGGGTCATTTCATTTTAGTAGCAAGACATGAGTGACATCACAATTGAAACTCAGCACAAGGGAGGATCTTGCTATAGTATGATAGAGGCTGCTGATATCCCAGAATCAAAGAGGTGAAGGGTGTTATATTATCATGCAATGTCACAGCAGCAGGGAGAGGCAGTGGCAAGAAGGAAGAAAGTTTCAAGTCAATTGCAGCAGGGCTGGGTTCTCACAGTGCAGTTTATTAAATTAAAAAACCGTGATCTCTTTCGGGAGGACCCAAAATTCTAACATGGCAGCAGAGATGGCAGTCAAACTGGTTCAGCAAGAGGAAGTAACCTATGTAATAAGATTCCAGGAATGTCACTCTGTGTGTTTGAGCCTAAAATGTCTGCCAATCACTGTGAAGCAATAGAATCAGCTACAAGCATGGTTGAGAGCTCTTTTTGTTCAGAATAGCACCAGGCTGATTCACCACTGGGTTTCGTGATTGATTACCATCCAATTTTTAATTTCTCAGCCATTTTGACTTTGCGAATTACACATGTGTGTTGTAAGGCATGTGTCTATGTCATGCCAAGAGTTCTAGACCATTGTGATATGAGGTAACTAAACACCATCTTTCCTCTGCAGCTAAATTGCATGCACAAGTTTCATTGGTTGTACAGGGAGATTGCACAGATGATAGATTACTTGGCCCAACTACCACTTGCTCAAATCTCTCAGCACAATCCTCCCTTGGCACAGATCAACACAACCAAACAACAACAAATCCATCATACATAATAGCCCCACACAGCTGCTCACCACAGCACACACCCCTCAGTCGCCACCTGCACAAACAACATAATTCTTCCAACACAACCTACACACAAATTAATACAACTAGTGCATACAATAACCCCAAACCACTAAAACCTTAGAATATCTGTTGTGTCCGTGTGCAGTGATGGAAGTAGCTACAAGTATGGTTGAGGGTTCTTTTTATTTACAATAGCACCAGTTTCAATCATCACTGGGATTCATGGTCTGTTATTGTCCAATTTTAAGTTCTCAGCCGGTTTCAGCTTTTTTGCGTGTGACCTTGCATTTGACGAATTACACCTGTGTGACGGTATAGTCTTCCAGCTGTTGGTCCTGCAGTAAGGAACTCCTCTCCAGTGACATGCAGTGGGTACATAAATACAAGGTATATGTAAAATGACGAATGGGAGCTGATTTTGCTGGTTCAGGAGTTGAGGGAGGAGGGTACCAGTAGTGGGAGGGAAGTGACAAACTAACAGATACACAATTATTGAGAGACTTACTTGCTGTGATACTTCTTGGTGCACCCTGGTCTGTCAGTCACCTTGTTGCCACCTTTTTCTAGCATGAGGGAGTCTTGCCTGTGGCAGTTGGGTGTTAGCTCCCTAACATAACCTGTCAGCCACTCTAGCACTCTCTTCTGAGCTATACAAACCCTGCCAGTTGGTAGTGCATGTACCCTCACCTCCAAGTCCCTTCAAAATGTCCCTGTTTGGTATCCGGCCCCTGACCCCTGGATATGTACAGAAATCCCAGATCTTCCAGTCCCAAAAGAACAGTGTGTACTCTAGTTTACCTGTTTTCCCCTTAGCCCATGGCTCCTCTGTCACAGACAGCACTGAGTTTGATTAGAGTTAAAGAAAAGGAAATTTATTTGAATAGACATTCAAACAGATACAAGTGTGAGTGATTGAAACAGCTGTTTACATACAAAACCAAATAATAAAATGGAAGCTAGAGCCTACAGTATTTATTAGTTACCTTTCCTATCTAATAAAGTAGATTCTCACCCCCAAAGTTCAGTCTCTTGCAGAGTTTGCTAGACCCAAGAGGCCAGGACCCAATCATCCAGGAAGCACCCCCACTCTTTCAAGGTACCTTTCAGTGAATGGATCCAGAGTGGCTTTCTCCAGTTTGTAATATACTGAATCAGTCTTTTGTCTGTATTCGCAATGTCGTATCATTCCTTTTCACTGCCAAGTGGTTTCGATGTTTATAGTTTGTCTTATGTGGGTTTCCCATTGACTTTTCTGGGTTGGTGCAAAGGTAGACAACTGAGCAATACATTACATAATCAGGTAGGCAGCTCCCTCCATGTTGAATGGGTCATCGGCAAAACACAATTCCCTAGTGACCAACTTTCACTTCAAGACCATAGGGACATCATTTTCAATATAGTTACATTATTCCATAAATATTACCTGAACACACATCTCACAATGATTATAAGAATCTATAAGTTACAAGCGTTCAGTAGAGGCCTCCCTTGTTACCCTTTATGGATAAATACCATGAAAGTGGTATATTATGTGTAGTGAATTTACCAGGTCTGAGACAGGAGTGGCTTGTAAAGAACAGTGAACCGTTACCAGTTGGTATCATTGGCCTTTGTATCACACACACACACACCCCTGTATGCTACTACATTTAACTCCTATGACCTAATGACCACCTTCAAGAATCACTACAAGAAAATGCTACTGAATCCTGCAGCAGGAGTTTTTAGGGGTTGTAAGTGACCAGCAGATGGCAATAAAACATAAAATTTACAGCTTTTAATCCCATGCCACTGCTAAATGAGTCAAATAATAGGAAGATGATGGATTCAAATAATTGGCCGGCTCTAACAATTCTAGTTTCAAAAACACAGTAATATATCATTGTGTAAACCTACTGTACTGGGTTAATGTGCCTATTATACCTGGGTTAATGTGAGTGCACTATATAAAAAGGAGGAATTTTAACATTTGTTTTATATTTAGATAAGGAGAAGAGAAGAAACCAACAGATTTGCATGACATGTTTATTATTGAAATGGAAATTACTTTTAGAATACCTCTTTGTAGGAGCTTCAGAAACACCTGTAACCAGTGATAAACTGCAGCTAATAGGACTGTAGAGACAGTGCAGTATATATAGCAGCGATCTGCCTCAAGCAATCAGTGGCAGAGCAGAATACAGCCTTTGTTCTGCACCTTCATCAGGACTCAGTGCCATCTGTATTCTGCAAGCAGCAGTACATAAGAGCCTTTGTCTGACTATTTTAGAAATGTTTCGGTGTGCACATCTTGTGACATGAGATGATCAATAAAAAAAAGTCTCGGTCATCAAGCATTCCATGGGATTAAGTCAAACACATTGGGAAGAAAAAAACCTTGTTTAAGAGAAGTGTACTGTACCAGAGGGGGAAGATATCTCAGACCAATTCCAGTTGGACAGGTGTTCACATCACCAAGAACATCATATTGATACCATTTCTGGCATTTTTAGCAGAGAAGCCATGGATTAAATGGGAATCAAGACTGAACTAGAGTTGTGCCCTCACTGGCCTGTCTTTCTAGGGTTTGCACAGGTGTACCACATTCCTAGCATCATTTATGCCTCCACCACAACCCTGCAGATACCCCTGTGCTTTGGCTACAGTTAGAGGTGAAGCCAATGTGGGAAGGGAAGGGGAACTGGAGCTTTCCTTGGAACTGTTCCATGCAGGCTGGTGAAATTTCCATGGGTTCACAGGTGCAGTCAGCTTGTCCTGCTTCCAGTGGGAGGAGTCGCAAAACAGCACAATGGAAGTGGGAAAACAGAAGTTTGATGACATACTCCCTATAGCCTGTAGAAACTCCTCAGTTCAAATGTGTGGTTATACACAACAGGAAGTTAGGGGTGTTCTTAGGTGAGAGAGTCTTCACTTTGCCAAAGCAGCTGATCTGTGCAGCATGCTCCCCTCGCAACCTGCTAGCAACCAATGTTGCATCTGCAGAGGAGGATAGTGGACAGCCACAGTATGGGATCCAATGAACATAATGCTCCTGATCTTGGGTAAGCTATGCTGCCAGGAGGAAGGGAGGGAGTAACACACCTAACACTTGTCCCAGAATCTACAGGGTTTAGGGCAGGCTGCTCTGCATTCTTTTCTATTTCCAAGTAATTCCTAACCCTATCTCTCAGCACTGCCACAAACCACTGTTCCTGAGGGGAGATAATCCCTCTAAATCTCCAAACTGAAGCTCAAGGGGCAAATTCATCCCCAGTATAACTCCATCAAAGAGTCAACTGAGTTACATCTAGAATTAATCTGGTGTGCGTTTGAGCACTTTCCCTCTTCCGGTGGGTTTTTCTGTGGGATGGGAGGATTTAGTCCAGAGTTCCTTTAACTAATATTTTTTTCATTGGTCTAAGCCCGAAGAGCTGGCAGTGTCAAGTTCCCCTGAGACTTTACAATGATGTTTCTCTCTTTGCTTTTTCACCAAGTGAGGCCTAACACCAGCCTCATCAGACATTGGAGGGGGGAATTAACTCTCTCCCCCCTTTCCTTTACCTTTCCTTCTTGCCCACAGAGAGAGCAGCTTCCTCAGAGAATGAGTTTAATATTCCAGTAAGGACTGCGCACTTGAAGAGTTGGATTTGCTGCAGTGTTTTAAACGAAGAGTTGGAACAGAACAGTAATATTAGAAATAATAACAGTGAACGCAGAGAGGCTGCTGCTGCTTCTCTGGAAATTAACCAGTGTTGTGATTAAATCCAGCAACTGGGACTCAAGCGTATTATGAGGATAGGCACAACAAAGATGCAGTAAGTGGATTATCTGAAAAGCCCTTTTTCTCAGTTTCTCTTATTTCTTTAAATTAATAATTTTAAGCCATCCTTTGTAATGTGTCCTAAAAATTATTAAATAGAATAATCTTTGAAATGGACACTAAATTGTAAGTTACTGATAAATACTGGGCCTTGAAAGTTCCTCTCACAATATCTGTTTTGATGGTTGACCCCATGAATTGGGGAAGACATAACTGAGTAAGCACTAGATCCCTATCGGTTAAAATATTTTCCAAGCTGACTGTGAGCCTTAGAACTCAAATGATCTTTGCACAGAGACTCACAAAAAACACTTAAAAAAAAAACATGTATCGCCCCCCAATTCATTTTACCTCTGATTTAGTATTACAAGTATTGGTTACTCCACTGGTGCACCAAATGTGCTCAGGAATCATGATGTTATGTTCCACTTCATAGCATTGACCCAAAACACCACAGCATTACAGTCATTACTTTAGGAGGTTCCTCCCCAACAAGTGTTGTTTTATTAAACAAATATTCTCTCATGCATTTTATTTACTTTTCAGTGAGCCCAGTCCTATGGTCCTTAATCAGGCAAAACTTTCAGTGACATCAGTGTCTGGGTGATATCAGTGGGAGTTCTGCCTGAGAAAAGACTGGGAACATTATGTCATCCATAAGAGCTTGCATTAGGTATGTGGTTGTCAGAAGGGCTTTAACATATTTTACAGTTAAATTACAATTCTCTTATCCTCTATTTTTACTGACAGCACTCAATCTGCTTTATACACAAGGGGGAAAGGCTGTGTCTGGATTTAAAATTTTTGCAGTCTGAAGGGGAATTGGGGAACATTTATTAAAAAACTAAATGCAAATATTAAAGTGGACACGTGGCCAAAAAAGGGGCTGTAAAAATGCCATCTTTTTGCTCAGCAGATCTGCTCCATGCACATAGTCCTCTATGTGACAAAAATAAGTATTTACTCCAAACCAGCAAAGTTTCAGGAGAAGAGCTTGAATTTTTTTTTAAACTTTTCAGAGTAGAGCCACATTTTAAATTCATACATCAAGGGAGAAAGCAGCAAGAAAGCTATTCCAGAACTTTAACAGATTTCTTGACTCCTTGTCCCATTCCACAAGACAGTCCTTCCCCTTTTTATGTCCTCGAGGAGATCTTCTGCACTGCTTTGCCCACACTGAGTTCTCCCCCTTTCCTCTCATCCTAATTTTTGCTGAAACTGGTGAGGAGATGGTACCACTCTTCCCCAAAGATCTGACATATGCTGTGCCTGCAATTCCCTTTCATCTTCACATGTTGCTCCACCAGACCTGTGGATCCCTTAAAGCTTTAGCAAACCTGCATTCACAATTTAGATAATGTGAAACCCTCTTTTGTAAGCCACTCCATTGTAGCGCCAACAAGAGCTCTGAAACTGAATTGATTCACCATGGCAGCAGTTCAGATGGTTACACTCCCAATGTAGGACCAGAGCAGTAGCAACAGGATTTATCAGTGAGGAGTCAAGATCTTTAGAGACAGACTACACAAAACAAACGAGCAATGATTTATTGCTACCTAGTTACAGAGAAACCAGGGTCAGCAGTGAAATGCATAGATAGGGTATCAGGAATAGGGCTGATGACATTTAGTGCGAGAACATAATATTCTGTTCTGTGAACTAATGGAGCAGCTTCTCAAGTTCAGTCCACAGATGATAAAAACTTGAGCAAATTGTGTATATTCCATCCAGTAGGGGGGAGTGGTACACAAACACATGGGGTTCATTACAAGCCAGCTGACAACTCCAGAGGACAGTTATTACTATACACTCTGCCTTTGTGCAGTGGCCCTATGCTGATTCAATCCATTTCAGTGAGCAAAATATAGTCCTGCAATCTTGCTATGTGCAAACCTTTCATTTAATTTAGTAGGAGTTACCAGAGCCAGCCTTAGGAAAAATGGTGCTCTGGGTGAACTTTCTTTGACACCACCAGAAGCAAGTGGAGCGGCAGTGGCGCTGCAGGCCTTACGCTGGCAGGAGAGCAAAGAAGGGACGTGTGCAAGCCCCTGGCTTCTGCCTCACAGCCCGCCTTTATCCTGTCCCCCGATCTCCCAGGTGGGCACAGCCCTTCTGCAACCTCTTGACCATGGTGCTCTGGGCAGACACCTGTGTCACCCACCCATAAGGCCAGCCCTGGGAGTTATGTGGGCTGAACCATTCTGTGGGATGGTATTTTAAAGCAATTTCCCTCCCCTTCACCAATTTGAAAGTGCTTTCTTTTTAAAATCCCCAAATCTTAGGAAATAAGTATGTTTTAAGGGCAAAAAAACCCCCAAAATTTCTTAACATAAAAGGAAAAATAAAATGCAGTTCTATACTGAAAAGTGACTCAAATACATCGTGAGATTCCATATTTATTTTCCTTTGATTTCCAGATCAAATAACATCTGCTTGTAAACTGAGCATTTTTCCTAACTGCCAGTCCTGCAAACTCCTCTTGGCATCTGAAAGTCAAGCTGCATTCTTCTTGGCTCAGGAATCAGCAGCAGTTTATTCTGTAGGCCAAATTCTGAGGCTGTCCAGGGAACTGAGGGCACAGTTTGATACAATAGAATCTTTATGATTATTCATCACAGAGCCACCCTGCACTTGGTAACAGATCTGCAAGGACAGCCTTTTAAAACACGGACCATCATGAAGAATCACTACTCAGGTGAGATGAGAACATTTGTTGGATTTACACAATGGCATTATATTACTTTCTGTATTGTTCTTTAAGCCATTCATTACGCAGCTAGACATTTGGTTTACTTTTTAAAAACCACCACAGCATATTGAGCAGAGACCTTCCTAGAGCTCTCCACAATGATGATCGGGTCTTTTTCCTGAATGGTTACAGTAACTTTATAAGTAGTTCAAATTATTTCATCAATTGGGTAAGGCTATGCACTTGACAACATTAAGTGAAAAATAAAGGCAACTTCCAAAATAATTTTGCACTCCTTAAACTTAAAATTGATTGCATAGTTTAAGAAGAAAACAACCCCTACCATTCTTTCCCTCCCTCATTCTCAAAAAATTAACTAAATTATTGCTAGTCTAAGATCTGGTATGATACATTTCTGTTAAAGTGAATTTTTATAGCTGAGGTATAAACACCTAAACAACAGGTTTATAATGGAAATGCTGACAGACCTTTAACCATAGCGGCAGTGAAGGGCACCACTATAATTTTAATAAAGATGTCAGATTAAGTGACTGTATGGTTGCTGCATGATATTAATAAAAGTCCTGTCAATTAGTTAACTGACTAATAAAAACAATCTAGTTTATAGGATTTTACTAATGAATATAATGCTTTGTTTCTGGGCAAAACATATGCTTTGGATATATAATTAGAAAAAGCTCCCCCTTTCCACTCTCCCATGGAGAGAGCATGTGCAGCTGAATAAAAGAGCTTATTATACCTGTGAGGGGTCAAAGTCTGTGGATCCCTAGCTTATGGTGTTATGACAGATTACAAAATCACTGTTATGTTAGTCAATCTGTTTCCAAGCACAAACTAGCAGGGAATTGTGCACTGGAAACTCATAAATAAGACTCCCATTGGCTTTTTTCCTGAGGTCTTATGATAGGTCAGCTGTTAATGACATCACCTCTGTTAGATCACATGTCAGAACCTTTAGCGTGTGACTTGTGCCTTTGTTATTCCAGAACCTCTTCACTGACAATCAGTCGGTGCTTCATGTTGCAAAGAGTTTCTAGTAAGAGCTGAAACAAATTTGAATCCATGGGTAGCCATCACTTGTGCTAATGAAAGAAAATAAGCAGAAGAACACTTATGCTCCATCTGACCTCTCTCAGGCTCTCTCCTTAAAAAATTAAGTTTTTAAGCAGAGAGGAGAGCAGCTAAGCAGCAAGAGCCGGAAGGTAAAGTTTTAAGTTCAGCCCTTGGTTTAAAGAGAAATAGCAATGCATATTATGGATAGAGATTTTACACGATATTCACACAAATATTTGACTTTACCTAATCTTTAGGGGGAAACGATTCTACTGAAAAGTATTAGTCAATCAGTACAGCATAGAATTCCAAAGTAACAAGGAGTAGGGACTTCCTTTTGTACCTGGGTTCTATGGCAATTATCTGCACTATGGGCTCAAAATTTCTCCTTATGATCTGCAAATTTCTGAGATCTAAATCCTGGACCCAGGGAAATGAATGAGTTTTACCACTGACTTCATCCAAGTTCCACTGGGACTGATTCTCATTTACAATAAGGCCCTTGTCCACCACTCCAACAGTGTAAAGGGGTCATAAGTGCCTTTAAAGTCCCTTTTATCAGAGCGGTGTAAAACGGCCAGGGCATAAATGAGAACTGGGCACATCATCTTGCAAAATGAGAACATTGGCCCTACCACGAAGGGCAACCTGACATCCCAGACATTACATATCTTAGAGATGGACAAATAATTGAAGAAAAAAATGTTCTGAATTCTTTTGCCATTTTTTGGTGAAATTAATTTTTTTTTTTTTTAATTTTCAAGCAGCTCAGATATTTACATTTTTAAAGCAAGATTGTGGGTGGTCCCTATAAGGCAATGTGATGGGGTGTACAAGGAGCCAGGCTTCCTCCATGTGTACTGACATTCTCACTGTATGCAACCAAGTGCTCAGGCCCTATCCCTAAACTAGCAGAGGAAAAGCCTTAGGTGTGGCAGCAGCTGTTTGCACCCATTGCAGAAGACACCCAGGAGGGGTCATGTGACAGCAGCATAGCCACACTGCCCATACGAGGAGTGGTTTTTCTTACAGTCGGAGAAGTCTTCAGGGAGTAGGAAGCTCTCTGCCTAAGGACTCGGAAAAGCCAAGCAGTGGCAGGCATTGGAGAAGGAACCTGTACATTTAGCTCCTGCAGTCCGAAGTCAGAGAACCAAGCATGCAGGGCCAGATGGAATGGCTTACGTGTGGAATCAGGGGAAGAAACGCTTACATTCATCTTTTATGATGTAGCAAAGCAGACTTTGAGAGGGTGAATGTTATTTGAAACCTGGGAGGTCTGCATTCCTCAGAGAAGTAGAGGGCCTGCTCAGGCTTGGATGGCCAGATGCTGGGATGGGTGGACCTGCCTTCCCCTCCAGCAGAGGGGCCAGGCACATCTGTAGTCCCTAACCTATAGAATTTAACAGGCAACGTGTGTGTGTCCCCGAGATGACCTGTACTTGCTGATAGCGGGCAGGCACAATATAGAGGTTCGGCCATCCCCGGAACAGCGTGAGTGAGGCCCCCTGGCTAGGGTGACCAGAGAGCAAGTGTGAAAAATTGGGACGGGGGGAGGGAGAGGTAATAGGCACCTATATGAGACAAAGTCCCAAATATCGGGACCATCTCTATAAAATCAGGACATCTGGTCACTCTACCCATCCTCCCCCCACAGGTAGGCTCCCCCCTTACCCTCAATCTCCCCCCCAAGAAAGCAGCGCTCCCTCCCTGCAGCTCCAAGCTGTAGCTCTTGCCTCTCCCCGGTGCCACACAGGAAGGGAGCTCCGTCTGCACTATGTAACCGAGCAAACCCTGGCAGAAATCTGGACGGGGCACGTGATCCCACAGGCCTCCCCCACGCATCACCTCTGATTGCCCCCTGGAGTTTTCAGGCTACCTTGCACCAGGCTGCCCAGCAGTGAGAAGGCAGCAGCTCCTGGTAGTGGGGGGAGGAAGAAGCAGGGCAGCTGGCTGCAATTCACATGACCCCTTGTCCCCCCATTACATGAGGCTGATTCTCCTTCCCTGTGGCTAGAGTCCCAACACGTCCCACTGCCTGCTTTGCAGACCACCTGCTGAGGTAAGTCAGGGGGTAGAGACTGAGGCAACTCGTGAGGTGGTCACATGCCCCCCCAGGACCTTTCAGTTGTGGCCCTGTCCCACTATCTATAGTTACATGTCGCCACTGGAATTTAATAGGGATTAAGCCAATAGGGGTCTACAGACACTGCTCACAAACCCTAGTGAGTTGCACAGACATGAGTAACCTCGCTTTGTTCTTATAACCATCCCATAGACTTGTATAATAAGGATATAATTCTCTGTTACGTATCTATAGGCTGGGCCATAATCCCTAAAGAAAAGCTCCTTTCTATTAAATTCTGCAAGAATTCTAAATGACTTTAAGGACAGAAAACCCACCATGATCATCCAGTCTGACCTCCTGCACACTGCAGGCCACAGAACCTCATCCCCACCCCAGTATAAACCCCTAACCGCTGGCTAAGTTACTGAAGTCCTCAAATCTTGATGTAAAGACTTCAAATTAGAGAGAATCCACCTGTTACTTCGTCCAAATCAGCAAATGACCTGGGCGGCCACACTGTAGAGGAAGATCCCAACCCCCATCCCAGGGTCTCTGCCAATGTGACAAGGAGTAAAATTCCTTCCCAATCCCAAATATGGTGGTCAGTGTGACCCTGAGCACGTAGGCAAGATCCACCAGCCAGACACCCAGGAAAGAATTCTCTACCCCAGCAATGAGCGGGTGCTGTAGGCATGCGGAATCAGCTGGCATTACGCTCGGCTGATGCAGCGTCTTACATTGTCGGATGCCATCAGGTGGTCCAGGAACATCTTCTCGGAACACATCACCGGACATCAGCAATACTAAGAGGAATGAGCCGGAGCTCAGCCAAGAAGTGATGCAGAAAGACCTTTGATTTGTGGACCATATTCGCTAAAGGACTATCCATCATTCACTGAGGGTCAATCCATACTCATCCTTATACCTGCTTTTCACAAACTGACCTCCAGTATTTCTTTTGTATGAGTGATGTACCAAATGTTTGGATGCTAATAGCAAAGCCCTACTGCTAAACTGACTACCCTTAATTTGGGATTTGACAGATTATTCACTCTATGTACCCTGTGATTTTCGAACCAAACTTTGAACCTTTTGGATAATCCACGCATTGTTTCCAGAAGTACAGAAACGCTTTACTTTAAAAACTCTGTATTTGATATTTTTTAACATTAGTGTTAATAAAAAAAATTAATTCTGTTCCCATCTGGTTTCCCTGTATCCATTCATTGGAGATGTTTGCTAATAGCAGCCACGGATGGACCACATCCCATTATAGACAACCTCATCGTATCATCATCTCTATAAACAGATCAGGCAGAGTCTTGAAACAAGTTAGATTTTTTGCCCCCAGTAATCCCATTGGAAGGCTGTTCTAGAACTTCATTCCTGAGTTGATAAGAAATCATCATCTAATTTCAAGCCTAAACTCGTTGATGGACAGCTCATATTCATTTGTTCGTGTGCCAACATTGGATCTTAATTTAAATAAGTCCTTTTTCTTAGTGTTTGTAACTCTAATGTATTTAGAGAGAGCAATCATATCTCCCCTCAGCCTTTGTTTTGTTATGCTAAACAAGCCAAGCTCCTTAGTTTCCTCTCGTAAGGTAGGTTCCCCATTTTTTTCTAGTCATCCTAGTAGCTCTTCTCTGCATGTGTTCCAGTTTGAATTAATCTTGCTTAAACATACAAAGACCAGATTTACACATTGTGGCAAACGGCCGGCTTCTCCCTAGTGGGTCTCACACTTTTGCCTCTCATAGTGGGCCAGGGCGTCGCCAGTTACCCCATCTTCCCAGGGAGAGGGGTAGGGACCCAGGCCCGCCCACTCCTCCGGGTCCCAGCCCAGGGGCCCTCTGAGTAGCAGCTCTGTGCTGCTGGCACCTTACTCGCAGCTGCAGGCTTTTCCCCTGGGCTACTTTCCCCCCTCTGTCTTTCTGGCTTCTTGAGCCCAGTACCTTCCCCAGGACTCCACCTCTCTCCCACACACCGCTGTACTCCGTTCTGTTCTTCTCCATGATTCCACACACCGCTACACTCCATTATGTTCTTCTCCACAATGCCACACACCACTGTACTCTGTTCTTCACAATCTCCACGCACTCCTCTGCTCTCCACACACCTGCTCCTTCAACTCCCACCTTGTCTCTCAGGAGTAGAGGGTTTTTATAGGCACCTGGGTGGGGCCTTAATTGGTGTCAGCTGACACTAATTACCTTCTAGTGACTCTGGCTAGTCTATAGGAAATAAAGCCCGGATCATTCTAGCACTTACATAGCGTCCTTCCAGAACTTTCCTACTGCCCTTTGCCCTTGCTATATCACAAATGGTAATAACACTTCCCTATATCTACTGGAAATACCTTGCCTGATGCAGCCATGAAAAAGGCTAACTGCAGCCTAGGATGCCTAACACTGGCAGCTCATAGTCATCTTGCCATCAACCAATACACCCATGTCTTGCTCCTCCTCTGTCAGTTCCAACCTGTAAGTTCCCAGCTTGTAACAAAAATTCTTGTTGTTAGTCTCTAGGTCCATGATTTTGCACTATTAAATTTCATCCCATTTCTATTACCACAGTTTTCAAGGTCATCCAAATCTTTTCATATGATATTCCAATTCTCCTCCATGTTAGCAATACCCCTCAACTATGTGTCATCTGACAATTTTATCAGCACACACACACTTTTTGTGCCAACATCAATAATGCAAATGTTTAAATCAGATTGATCCCAAAACCAATCCCTGAGAAACTCTACTAGTAATCTGCCTCCAGCTTGACAGTTCACCTTTCAGCATGACCCATGTTAGTTTCCCCTTTAACCAGTTCTTCATCCACCTATTGATTCTCATATTAATCCCCATCTTCTCCAATTTAACTTTAATTTCCATGTGCAACTGTATCCAATGCTTTACTGAGATCCAGGTAGATTAGATGTACTGAATTTTCTCTCTCTAGTAAATCAGTTATCTCACCAAAAAAAAAAAAAGAGAGAGAGAGAGAGAGCGCACGATCAGGTTGATCTGGCATGATGTGCATTTTGTAAAAACCATATTGTATTTTATCCCAATTACCACTGAACTCCACGTCCTTTACTACTCTCTCTTTCAAAATTTGTTCTAAGACCTTGCATACAACTGAGGTCAAACTAACAGGCCTGCTACAGTTCCCCAAGTTCCTCATTACTCTTATTAAAAACTGAAGCAAATTATTTGTTTAAGTGTTGGGCCATAGGTTATTCTTAATGTCCACCACATCCCCATCTTTAGCAGTCCCACTTCTTCTTTCCTGATTTTCTTTTTATTTATCGGGCTAAAGAACCTTCTTCTATTGGTTTTCATTTCCTTTGCAAGGTCTAGCTCTGCTTGGCTTTTGGCAGAACTTTTTTTCCTCTGTGCTTTCTGACCACCAACAGGTAGCTTTCCTTGCTGAGCCATTCCTTCTTCCATTCTTCCCAACAGACTAGTGACTGTACAGAGTGGTACTAGGCTAGGTTGTAACACTAGTTTTTGGCAAGCCCTCTCTGCTTTGGAAAAAGACAAACTCAGTCAGAGATCTTGTAAAGGAACTGCTGATCTGAGGCCAAAGAACTTGCAAGCTCCTATGGCTCCCTCAAAGGGAGCTTTGAAAATTAACATATGTCAGCAAGGACTGCTTGTTTAGGTAGGTACAGCCAAAGGTCTGAGGAAATGCAGGACATCACACATAATACTGAGATTTAGGCTCACTCCAGAACTTAACATTAAATAAAAACTATAATTCTGCAGAGTTAAATTCATAACTTGGAATGTGCTGAGTGGTTACCTAATATTTTTACATAAAGTGACTACATTGTAAGACAACGTGCTGGTTCTCAGCCATGCACAGGGATCTTAATTGGTGTTTCATACTCAATCTGTATATTTCTTTATAACATCACAACACTTCTGAAACATTTTAGATTTTGTATCTGGATCACTTGTGTGTAAGGAGATACTGGATCCAGTTTCTATTGAAAGTGTCTTTTTGGTCTTTTTATACTGACCTGAGAGGTTAAGGGTAATCCAAAGGCATCGGATGGGAAGGGAGAACAAGTTAGGCCATGATGAGAGACACTGTGATCCAGCGGCTAGGATATTAGCCTGGACCTCAGGAAATCTTGGTTCTAGTCCTAGCTCTGGCCTGCTGTGTGGCCTTGAGCAAGTTTTCACAGATATCCCCATGCATTTGCACTTCAGCACGGAGCAGGGGATTGCCCCCAAGCACTGCCGAAATGCCTCTGATCAGCCACAGTGAAAACTGAAGTAACCAAAGCTGTTTTACTTCTGCCATCAAGTTAATGGCGATGATGCAAAGAGAAGCCAGAAGAAGCCATTTGCGGTAAAGAACAAGAAATTGTATTGGTCCTACAAAACCTAGCAACTAGGCAACAGATTCCTGAGCACCATTTACTGGCACCTGATCTATTAACAATTTCAGTATATGCAAATAGAGAGCACATCTGCACCATGTGACTTCCATCATGTCACTTCACCTCTCTGTGCTTTGGGTTCCCCTCCCACCACTTGCCTGTCTTGTTTATTTAGACAGTAGCTCTAGGGGGCCGGAACTGCCTCTTACCGTGTGCTTGTACAACACTAGCATAATGGGGGTTCTTATCTCAGCTAAAGCCTCTAGCCAATACCATAATACAAATAAAAAGAACAATAATAACGTTAGTCCAGCCTTTCTCAGAGTCACTCAACTACAATTAAAAAAACAACAATCAACGTAAGAAAACTCTTCTTTCCAGATCTGAATCCCTTGGTTCCGGTCAGGAGGAGAGAATTAAGTGGGTTTTTTGTTTCATTTTGTTTTAAGATTACACCAACATTATAAGGATAATTACAGGGTGTTTCTCATTTATAAGGAAAGAGCCACATCTTGGTCTGAGGAAAGGCTAAAACCAAAGGCTGAGTGTTTAGAGCAAACTGACATTTCAAGTCCAAGAAGAGGAGAATTTTAAGGTATTTAAAAAGAGTTCATCTATATCTTTTTTCTGATTAAGACTTTTTTTATTACATCTCCATCTAAGATATCATCAAAAGGATCTCATTTCTCTGCTTCCTCGGGTAATTAGCATGGTAATATTTATCTTAGTGGTGGTCTAGCCTCTTTGTTCAAAGATATTCATAGTTTTTTAAATGTGTTCATTCAATTTCTTCTTAGAAACTATAGCAGCAATGAAGATACAAGCATCTATTTAAACAGAGAGATCAAATTCAGAACTGGCATTGCTTACTCTTGGCCAAATTTGGCTTTTAAATTGTGATGTATTTAGCTAGAAGCCTGGGAGTTCATGACTTTTATATGTTTCAACAAAACGCATTGAAGAGCTTTTGATATGGTTATTAGTGGAAGAGATCAAAAGTTTCTCCTTTTAGTTAATCCTTTTCATGTTTTCACTGTATAAAATAAATATTTTAAAAAATTACCCTGCAGCTGTTCAGGCACAGTTTAAGAAATATCTGTTTATGTACTTCCTTCCACCTCACCCCACCCCACCCCCAACATAGAACTAGCTCTTCTAAAAATATAGAACAAGTGATACACCTTTATCTAATCTATCTAGATTTTGATCTTATACATGCTCCACATCTAAGGTTACCCATCCAGACTTCTGGGTGCTCTTGTCAGACATTTAAAAATACAAAACCAGGAAATACAAAGTAGAAATCAAATACAGCAGAGCCACTTTGTTGTGCCTCAGAAAACTGGACCCCAAGTCTTAAATCCCCCTTTGCACTTCCCTACTAAACAGAAATCCCACTCTCAATGGCCTCAACCCTCCCCCATGGCCCACTCCAACAGATTGGGCTTTGCAACATGCCCAGAAAGTCAACAAATTTGGGCTCGTTTGGCCCTTGGGGAGGCGGAGAACTCCTAACACCGTTAGGGAGTCATACCACACTTGATATAGGCTGAGCAATCTTAACATTGTACTAAAATCACTAAAAAGACATAGCATGCCACAGTTTAGGGCCCAATCCTGCATTGACTTCAATAGGACTCTGTAGGATCCAGGCTAGCCAATGCTGTTACAAGATCAGGCTTTCTGATGATGCCCCAAACCCAGAGACAGCCTCATCAGGAGGCATGAGCAACAGTGGGAGTAGACAGCTCAGGAATTTCTATCTTGATTCTGCCATTGACTTATTAGTGGGCTCAGGCAAGCCCCAGAACATCTCTGTATCCGTTTTCCTACCTGTAAAACAGAGGCTATAGGCAATCTCCATCATGTCACTTTAATGGTTTGAGAGGCCCTGTAAACTGCAGAGGGGAGGAAGGTTGAAGTGGCACAAAGCTGTCTTCATGTCCCTCATACTGGGAGAAAAACCACCATGAGGGGACAGCACAGCTCTAAAAGTAAACCTAGGAGAACGTAGGTAGGGCAGGCAGAAAGTCTACTGATGCCATGGCTCCCTGGAAACAAGAGCCTTTACCACTTTGCTCTCAGATAGTTCACACCTTATACAGAGGCCAAACTCAGCCCCTTCCTAGGATTTGGTTTTATCAACACAGCAATGTACAATAAGATGAAGTTCAACTCAGTCTCCCCCAGCTTGGCTGCCTGGAGGCTTACTCCGTCAGGATAGCTCAACCCAAATCCTAGATTTCCAGGCCATCCACCTCCCCTACATCCAAGTGGAGTAATGACCTACCTGCCTCAGCGCGCGGCAGCAGACCCTCTTAACACTTGCCGGCTGAATCAGCACTAGCTAGTAGGATGGGAAGTTTCAGGCAACCCCCTTCTTGTGACACTGCTCTATACGGGTACAAGTACTTGGGTGGGAAGCCATTCCTGAAGGCAGAGTCAGAAACCCCTTTTATTTCCCTCGGGGTAACGTCTCCATCGGGTTCTGTGGGCTTTGCTGATTCAGGGGGTAGCTTTACACTTCCTCTTGCAGCTTCTTTGATTAGTTTGCTCCAATAGGAAAGCACGTATTGTATCTCAGTGGGCTTCTCCCGAGTCTGGGCTAGTGTTTGCACAGTGCTTGGAACACGCAGAGACTGAAAGCGCTAGGCATTATCACTACGCGCACTGGTTTTGAAACTTGCCCCTGAAATTAGCCTTACATCCAAGACATCACAAAATACAGGTCCCAGCGTCCATTCATACGCTCTCACCCTTCCTGGTTCTAAACGGGACATGCCAGAGGTCTCCTAAAATATTTTCTCATTAAAACAAGCCTATTTTTGAGCTACCAGTGTCATTTAATTAGTCATTTTTCACAAGAGGCTCATATGCTTGGAATCCACCCTCCTTTGTTCCTCTTTTCTTGATGAATAAGAAGGGCGCTCTCAGCTTTTTCTCTAATAATGTTTGGAATTTTCTCTTTTTTTCCAGAACCTGAAAGCCAGTAAATCACATTTTTTGCATGTAGAGTTCTTCCATTTGTCACTTCACTGCTGCTCACTACAGTTCTTCACTCCAACAACTGAACAATATGCTTTGAATTTTTTTTTAAATGTACTTGGGGGGCTGGGAGGAGTGGCAGGATTTTAGATGATCTTCACAAAACCTATACTCATTTTAGCAGCCACTATATACCTAGTTGAGTTAACCTGCAGCTGATATATTAGAATGGATTCTAAATTTTCCACTGTGAAGAATAAGTTTTATGATTTCATACAAAGTCCTAATACTAAAATAATATAGCTTAATCTCCACTTTGATTATGTAAATGATTCCGCTGTTCATTCATGCAATAGTCTGATCTGTTTAGATTCACTCTCTTTTTTTAAAGTTCAAACACTGAATTAATTTGTAATAAAAAAAAATAGAGAACAAGGAACAAGATTGCTTTTGCCTGACTTCAACATCTTTGTTTTACACATGTACAGGATAGTCAGTTCAGGCACTGAAGATATAAGACACTTTCATAATAGATTTTTCCAAATGATTGATTACCGGAGAATTTTAGGTACATATTTGTAGACATAGCTGCAGCTGAAGATTGTAAATCTCCGGGGGGAGGGCGGATTGTTGGTAAATTAAAATTAACAGCTATAATACCAGTACTGAATGGTGCTCTTAGTCACACTCTGCAACTCTATTGTCCACAAATTATGACCTTAGTTACATCCTGTTGCCTTCATTTGGACTGTGTGTGTATAAATGAGAGGGTGGGAAAGATTATGCTCTGAAAACAGTTTTCTACAAACAGAAAGGTTTTCAGCACCAGGTTGTAGGATTAAGCCCAGCTCTTGGCATTTGCCTGGCATCCTGTGTTGCTCACTTTCCACCACCACCTCTGAACAACAAAAGAAGCCATTTAAAAGCAGCACTGCCACCACCGAGATTCTTAACCACAATGAAATCTGACATGGGGGACCAGCTAAAATATTGTCACCTTAAAGCTGTGGTTGAAAAGCAGTTGATTCCCTCCCATCCCCCAATTTAATTTTAGGAACAGATTTAAAGTTCTCACTTCCTCCATTATCTTTGTGTCAGGTTGTGAATGGCATCGCATCATCGAGTCAGTGATTTTTGCAAGCAGAGTGGGTATTACCATACATAAATAAATGCCATATCATCAAGCCCCATACCTCCGCTGGAGTCTAACTGGTATCTCGACTTAATTTTAGAATTAATTCACAGCACTGGGAGCTGAATTTGCTTTGGTTATGCTGTTCCTCCAGTTTTGGTTTCTTTTCAACTTATGCCCTCCCGCTGGCCAAGAAGCTTGTGCTAACTAGTATCGATGTGACAGATAGTGAAACAAAAACTGTAGGAGGTGGCATTAACAGTGCACTTTAACATCCTTGTGGCAGCTGCATGTTAGGCTGAACCACTAGATTTTTTTTTGTTATTTTTTTTTAAGAGTGAACAAGAATACTTGCTCTTGCATATGGGGCCTCAGCCTGTTCCCACTAAGGTAAATGGAAGTTTTGCCATTGACTAGCAGGACAAGAACCAGGTGCATGATGGGAGCATCACTTTATCATAGTGCTTGTGCCGATGCTAATTCCTGAGAGGCAGGAAAAATTGTTCCCTTGACATTTGATGCTGTAAGGGTTATAGCGGTAGAACAGAGCACAAGCTAGTTTTTCATATCCAGGGAGGCAGGGCGGAGGGCACAACTGGGGTTTCTGTCATAAGGTTTTATCTATCTTAAGTTTTATACCACCTCCAATCAGCAGAGTTTGAGAACCTTCCATGTAAAATCAATAGGACTAGCCAAGGCCCCAGTGGACTTTGTGGTCTCTTGGGCACTTCTCCCTCTTTGGGATAAAAACTCGGCTTAGGGTATTTTTGTTTTGATTGCTTTAGTTCAAGTTAAGTTTTATATATTTGGGGGAGTGTGTACAGAAGGGAGTGGTGTGCACATCTTTGTGCGATGATGAAAAGCTTTGGGAAGGAGGAGGATGTTGCGGTGTTCCTAAACACAGTCAGACTAGATCTGCCTAATCTCCTCCGGCCATTCCTTCCTTCCTCTGAAGCATCAGGGATGACCAAGGCTGGAGATGGGACACTGGGTGGGGTGTGCCAAAGCTCTCAGCTGGCACTGAGCAGTCTCCCTCAAGTGCTCAGGGTCTAACTGACTGCCACATGAGGTTGGGAAGGAATTTTCCCCTAGGATAGATGGGCGGTGACCTTGCAGCCACGGGGATGGAGGAGTTTGCCTTCCTCCGCAACGTGAGCCACAGGTCCCTGGCCAGGATTATCCAGGTATAGCTCTCAATCAATTCTCTGCCCCTGCAGAGGCCTCAGGGACTAGAGCATCTTGGTTGCTTCTGTTCACTGCCTGTGGGTTAGAACACTTTGGGTCTAATTGTGGCTGCTGGGTTTAATGGGCAGATGTTGGTGGTAGCCTGGCATATACAGGAGGTGAGACTGTGAGCCAGTGGGCCCTTGTGACCTTAAACTCTGACTGGAAACGCTAGAGAACCATTAACACTATCAGTTACGCCTCTGGCATTAGCCACACACTTACGTGAGCCCACTCCCCATATTATTGCTCTTGGCTTACTGCTCCTGTCAAACATCCAGCTGCTACTGCATTATTTGTATTACAGGAGCACCTCGGGACCCATTGTGCTAGATGCTGTATAAAGAATTCAATAAGACACACAGGGTCAACAGGGACTGCCAAGGAATAACTGGGGCCAGACTATGCTTCAGGTGAACACGCACCACTGAAAGGTATCAAAAGAGAAAGCGACAACTCGACTGGGACTGGGCACAGTAAACAGAAGAGGGGACCCAGGCTGAAAGCTAGTTTGTACTAAGTACTTTAGAGAAACCGTTCAAGGGAAAGAAGTTAATCTTAGTAAGAATATAGCTGCACAGTCACTGGCAGGGTCAGATGGGGTTATGTGTTGTGTAACTTCCACTTGCACAAAGCTAAAGCGGACCACAGGCTTTTCTAACTTTCACAGCCAGAGTTTTCAGGAGTGGTCATTCCTGCAGCAGCATTACCCTGGCTCAGCTTTGTTGCTGCTCGGGCTCCTGCGCCTTTGTTCTTGACAATTTGTACCCATGCTCTACGCTCACCAATAAACCTTTGCTCAACCTTCATTTAAAAGAAACGCATTGCCTGGTCTTTTGACACAAAATGTGAACACACACAAACAGGGCTACAAGAATTCAACTGAATAGCTGCTCTAAGGCAACACTGCCCTTGTATTTTCAATATCTATTTATTTAACAGTCTAAGAAATGTGGGTTAGGTAATGGGCACTTCTTTTGCAGGGAGAAGCAGATGAGCCACAATGTGTTGTCAGATACAACCCCCTGGAAAAAAATAATCAATGGAATTTACTGTAACTGAGAAAAAAATCCTTTGTTCATATTAACAATGTTACGATTTCATAGAAGTTATGCATACAATGGATACAACTTTAGACTATTAGCTGAATGTATCTTCTCTTTATAGCAAAGCAATTGTCTTCAATACATAAAAATACATTAAATTTAATATTTTTCATTTTATATTGAGCAAATGAAACATCACATCAGTTTCTTGATAACAAGTCATACCCAATACCATGTCCTATTCCTTCCTAGCACCAGAATGCTCATCTCCTACTTCATACATTTTGACAAGGGACGTCATCTTACTCTAGACATCTCTGTTTAAAAGATAAGCAGTGTTTCCTCTCCCAGCTTCTTAATGTGGATCTTTTTCTTTACCCAATCAGCAATGGCTGATTTGAATCCCTCTACACTTCTTTTTGACAAGAATGCTCCTAATTTGAGTTTTGATAAATTGGGGCTGAAAGAGGAGAGGGAAAGCAGTTGCTAGAAGTCATAATGCAAGTTCTTAAGACAAAACCACCTTGAGCTTGCCATTATGTAGAAGCCTCCAAGCACTGATTAAGGCAGAACACAAGGGCCTACAAGACCTGTAAAACAATTAGCTTAACCACATTAAACAAGGCCAAGGCCTACAGTTAGCTTGACATGAGTATCTAACCTGTCAGTGACCCTACTTCACAAGATAAACTGCTGCAGTAGGCAAATATGGTAGAGTGCTGAGGTGTTTGCAGTCAGCAACCGCAAAACGTATTTATTTTTTCAGGCAAATCTTAAGAAAAGGGTCTGAGCACGCTTTGCAGATGTTTAAGTGCAAAATGTCATGGAAACTAGCTGATGTACATCCTAATGAACATATGGGAGACAGGAACCCCCATTTTAGAAGAGTACAGAAATACTGATAAGGGGATGAATCCTTCATGAAAATGCATAGACTACTGTGAGTGTCAGCATAACCTATTATTATAAGGTGCTGCCCAGCCTATAAGCAGGGGGCCACATCCAGATATGCCAGACTGATGACTACCTGATGATCAGACTACTCGTTACAGGGTGCCCCGTCAGGAAACATGAGTGATGCAAGTACTAGACAGTTTGTACCCTCTCTCTATCTTGCTATATTGCAGTGTTTCTTGGATTATTTATATACCTAGTAAGATTGGTAACAAAGGAAAACCTGATTAGCTTAAACTGTTACTTGTGTGCTCATCAGATCTCTTGCTCTAATAATCATCAAGATCATCTAACTGATTTGCAGGCCAAACCTTCTGAGTCCACAGCTATCTAAATAGACAACCAATTGATAATCCCCAGATTCCACTTAGGCTACACATCCCAACCAAACCTGAAATGACACTCAGAGCAGCTGAAAATTTATCTCCCAGTTCTCCAGCTTCAGGGGAGTGCTTTCTACTCAGCACAATTCTAGGATAATGGAGAGCTCGTTTCTAAGTGTTTTTAATATGCTAAGTTTGACTCCAGCATCTATAAAAACTACTGAAACAACATATGGAGCTAATTATGGTCTTTTGAAGCAAGGGAAATATAAATTGTACTGCAGACAGTTTCTCTGGAAAATTCACAGCAATTTTTAGAATTATGGCGAACATACTGGTGTCTTACCACATACGACTTGGCTTTTTAATCAGCAAGAGGAGAATACAGCCCTATAAAACAGTCATTTGTGACCGACAAGGGAAGTATTAAAATATCCTAATTTACAGCTATTAAATTTGGAGGCTCCCATGTAATTTTGGTCAACTTTCTATTCAGCAAAGTGCAGTTTTACATGTACACTAGACTGCCAACAGTCTTATGACCTCAGGCTCTGATGTTGACACATTGTACGAATTCAGCAGGATCTGGCCTGGTCTGTACATGGATAGAAAATCTTCAAGGAAATTTCATGTGCTGCAGGTAATTGTAGAAGTGGGTCAATGGCTGGCATTCTGTCCTCCAAGTTCACTACTGCTTTAAAGTTCCAATGAGGCATGAGGAAAAACTGTGCTGCTAGAGTTCATGTGTCAGATGAGATCCAAGCCATTGGCCTGGCTGTTTTCCATCATTAAAAAAAACAGCACTTTTGCCAGACTAGATATTAGCTCCACCATTCTGGACAAATTCCAGTTTGAAAAGTTACTTTAATTTTACTGTCCTAAATCCTTCCCTGTGTAAACCGTTGTATGGTTTTACTGTGTACATGGCAGCAGCTGCTCTCCACCACTGCAGAGGTAGGTGTACCACAATAAAATAGTTTGCAAACCCTCAGATTAAAAGAACCACCTGTAGATTACTATTAACACTGTCATAGATGCTCCATGAGTTTAATTTAATAATTTTTTTTTAAATGATCCTCCCAGAAACTTCAACTACAAAGATGCAAGTTTTTAAAAAATTAAAACTGGACTTGAAGGTGGCTAACGTTTACTTAGCAATGCTTCTGTTGAATCTGATATGTAGTAGACATTTTGGTATCAGGTCAAGTTCTGTTGGCCTTACTCACTCAAATATAATTTATTGATGTCTGTAGATTTGGGCCATTCTTTTGTGTTTTGTGCAAATGAAGTAATTCTTCAGACATTAGCACCATGGCATTGCAAAATGTGATAACTTTTCACTGCATGTACAGTACGCACCAGTGTTACATCTTTAAAGCACGCATCTGAAATTATCACTGCACTGCTCTCTGCGCGTAAATATATCTGCTCTGATTGTAACATACGCTTCCTGAAGCGCAGTCAATTGCTGAAGTTTTAAAACGACAGTTTCTGAATTTCTAACAAAAGGTTATATAAAATCCAGGATAATATTCTGTGCACCAGCAGCTGCCCCTTAGTTTTGCCAGAGATCAGTTTGACGCAAGCCATTTACATCACTGTTACTCTTGAAAATACTGCAGAGAATATCATAAATTGTGCACCAACCCCGCTCACCAATTCAGTTCCACTTAGGTTTGGATAGAGGGGCTGCCTCATTATAATCTTGACTCACATTTACTGCTTCATATGTTCTAAGAACCTAACACTCTGGAGCAATTTGTAATCCTCAAACAAACTCTTTTTATTACAGAGGAAGGAAAGAGACAACACTGTATAGTTTAACTGCTGAGCATTACAATGAAACATAAAGCAGCATTAAAGTTGCTCTGTGCTTAATACTGTGGTTTAAGAAGCTAATCTTGTTTCAGTTGAATGGCATGTTCATTATGGCAAATAAACCAGTAATGTGTGGGATTACTGAAGAGGAAAGACATATTAAAGCAGTTTAGAGCATCATATTGATTTTTTTTCATGTCCGATTTAGCTTGGCGTTTTTCAGCAGTCAGTTCTAATAAACGCCTGTACAGCGAAGATTAAGCAGGTGGGAATGCTGCCCAGAAAGCGTATTATGAATAACTTAAGGCACTGGTTTTAATTGCCGCAATCCATGATACTTACTGTGCTGGCACCAGAGTGGAATTTCACTGTTTAAGTTAAAGCTTTCCTGAGTTATTAGCAAGTGTGTCTTTTTCTAAATATCTGAAATAACTTTTCAATCGTTGCACTTCACACAAGGGTAGCTGAAGATGTCAGAACACTCACCGAATCTGACAAGGCTTTCCCAGTATGATTCAATAGCTCAAAATTATCGAGGATTTTTTAAAGAAAGGTACTTGATGCAAATTTGTGTCACAGTCTGAATCAGCAAAGTTAACTATGAAAACGTCATTGTATGTCTGCCACCTCATGATTCCGATTGTGCCCATCTACATTTTATAGGAGGCTGCATATTAGAAAAAACCCAAACCCAACTAATGGCAGGCCATTTCCACTGTGTTGTATTCTTAAATTCCTATGGTTAATTCCCATTGCATATTGTTTAGTACACAGCAAGCCGACCTCAAAGGTTACTTTCTAAAAGACCAATTAAAACAGACTAAAAATGACCGTTTGTTACGGGCCCACTCCTTTCACCCTGCACAACAGTATTAGAAAGTTAGGAAATTCATACTTAAGCTTCCACAAAACAACCTTAACTCTGACTCCACTTCGCTCACATCTTTACACTTGTATCTATCTAGGTCATACCCTCACCACTCCTGTATATTGTTAGATTCAGTAAAGATCAGAACAGCCACTACTCAGACCATTTCTAGAGCAGAGTTTCATAATTTCTGGTTCATACTAGAAATACCACAACTCTGTCTTAACTTCCCCCCCTCAGGAAAGGAAATATAGGTTATAAAACCCAGAGTGCTTCGGCATATTTTCTACTAACAACAAAAAATTATATAAGCAAAAGCTTAATTTTCACCAATTTTACATATATAAGCACAATTCAATTCATGAGATGTCTGTAACTCACGTGAGACATGTATCTGATTACTCAGGTGACCGAGAGTCACTTGCCTAAGCCCACAGAGGAAGTCAGCTAGGACCAGATCACAGAAAGGGCTGGCAGTCAGGCCTACGCATAAACCAAGCCAGAAATTATGGTGAACCTACAGGTTGGTCAGCTAGTCTGTAAAGACTATTGATGTCTACCTTATTAATAACCTGTACTCTAAAGTAGTAAATTAAAAACACATTTAACTCTGATCATCAAGTTGTGCCTTTATACACAGTCTATAGAAGACGTACTCCTATCACCATTATCCGCTTCGTACCTCCCTCGTGCCTTCCTGTTGGTTCCCTCCGCTCGTACCACTTTGCCTTACATTAGGCTAAACTCTCAGGCCACAGACTGGCTTTCTGTGTTTGCAGAACACGGTAGATTCCCTATCCTGATTGGGCACTACAGTAATTAATTATTCTGGCTGTTCCTGCCAAAGAAATCAGTTACAGGCAAAGCTATGTAATGCTGTGAAAATGTAATGGGTCAGCTCACATACTATTTGAACCCTTTGCACAGGGCAGAATGAGAAGAGAGATTTTATAGTGTATTGTATTACACAGGTAATTTTATACTTTGAACTACCAGGTTAAGGTTGCTGGCAATATTCAAGTAAACAAGGGAAATTCAACCTCCCCAAAAAAAACAAAAAACAAAAAACAAAAAACAAAAAAAAGGTGGTAGGGGAATGTTAAGTTATTCACAGATTCCGATTAGGAGTATCATGACTTTGCTGATCATGCAGATCCCTTTTCCCAAGGAACTTTGTATTCTGGGCATGAAGCCTAATAAACAGATTAGCAAAAGCGCAAACAGGTTTGACACCAGCCAAGAAAAGGCCAGCTCAAAACCGGAAAACATTCAAGCATCACAAATTGGTTGACTCCATACTTGGGCAACACGAATTATGAGGAATACTGGTCAAGATATCGATCTTAAAGGGGAACTGTTTTTCAAACAACAAGTGAACAAATCCCTAACCAAACAGATGTTGTAACCCAACCTCTGAATCGCATATTAATTATTTAAGAATTCCTAGTTATTAGTCTGAGGTTTGACAGGTTCTTGTCCCAAGATCAGGCCCAGGAGTATTAAAATTACTGTCTAGATAGGAACCCTGATATGCACAGTTGCAATACTCACGCTTTAGGAACCCTTACGTATTTGTAATAGTTTACTAATTAACTCTTACAAAGTCACAAACACTGTAACCCAGTAAGGTAGAGAGAGAGAGAATTTACACCTGAACATCCATATACTCTCACTATCCTTTGCAGAACCACCTGAAATGTTAGCCATTATCTTCTTCATCACAATCATCTTCCTCATCATCGCCAGTGGCCATCATCCTGGCACCTCTCAACAGCTACACCCACAGGCTGCGATACATATTTTATAAAACATTATGCTGGCACCACAATGTCTAATGCATATTCAGTTGTGGTTTCTCCCCTCTTCTCTATTTTTGTTTCCTCACCCTACTAATGTGTGGGTGGCCCTTGTCCTATAGTTTAGTGTATATTAATGATCTCAACTACTTTTTGTGTGTGTCAATTTGTTGCCATGGAACTCGTGGGGTCAGACATCTGCAGATGTTCACATCCTAAAATATCCAAAAGCTGGAGTTAGCTCATGTTCCTGTGGTTGGCTGGTGACATTATGGACAAACTTCCCCCTTAAACACACTATTCCCAGTTCCTCAAAACGTAGGAGTGACCGGTAAGCCATTTATCTGTGCCAAAGTTCACAGGCCTCAAGTCTCAGGCCTACTGCTGAAGCCAATGTCTTACAGGGTTTCCTTGCATTATAAATAAAATAAATGCTAAAACCAGATCTACTGGCTACAAAGTCTAGACTTCAAATTGGAAATATATTTTTAAATGTTAAATGTAAAGTTAACACGTTAGGATGAGAATTCTTGCACCCAGGTTTGAGAGTGTCTCAGGCTGTCAATGATGCCTCTGCACGCTGGATTTGGTAACACCACAAAATCTAAGCAGGAAGGCAGAACTTTGAATTTAGATCCTGGGAGGTAGCTAGCAGGAAACTGTTTTCTGTGCCATTTTTAAGTATACATTCTGTTAAGGATTTGAGACTTTAAACAGTGTAGAGAACATTTCTGTTCCCCTTTAAATACATATAATACTGAAATACAGGGATTGAAAAACTCACTTGCTGAATATACAAGGGCTGTACAACTCTATGCACCCACCTGCTTGGAGTGTTAACCCTAGCCCTCCTTGTTTTCACATGCGTGCTGCATCTCATCTTTAACAGGACCACTCACCAGAGTCAAGTTAAACAGATGCTTAAGTTTTGCAGAATCAGGCATTAAGACTGGCAAGCTCTTTGTGGGTAGGGACTATCTGTTAGAAATCTGCACTAGCACAACAGGCCCTTACCTAGCCAGGGCCTCTAGCAGTAGCCCAACATGAATGAGGGTAGAGAAACACAAGCTCTAAGAATATACACATTTTGTTCCTGCTTAAATCCCTAGTAACTACAAGGTTTTACTTTATCTAGTAATGCTGCTACCCAGATCTTAATATAGATACAAGATGATTTTATATCAGTGGTTCCCAATCTTTTTGGCTCGAGGGCCACAGATATTTTTACAACCCTGAAGGGCCACCAGCCTCCACCAGCAGCCCCTCCACCCCTTCCCTGCAGCCAGACAGAAGATGATCAGCAAGGAGGCTGCCTCCTTGCTGATCTCCCATCCCCCTGGTTTCATCAGGGAAAGCGCACACAGCCTGTAACCCCATGTTCTCCACCTGGATCTCTAAGCAGTGGCTCCCTTCTGCAGCCAGGGGACTGGAGATCAGTGCTCCCCTCTTTCTGGCTCGAGCAGGGACCCCAGCACCTATGGACCCAAGTGGAGCACTTTGCTGTGCTCTCTGCTGGAGCCAGGGGAGGGGAGCATTTATTTCCCATCCCTTTGGCTGCAGCAAGGAGCCTGCACTGGTCTTGTAGCCCCAAGCAATGCCCTTGGGTTGGGTCCTTAGGCAGCTGCTCCCTTTGGCAGCCAGCAGAAAGAACGATAGGTCACTTTGAAAGACCCCGTGGGCCACAAGTTGGGAACCAGTTTTATACCATTGACTTTAGAAGTACTCAGTTTCCTAAATAAAGTGTAAAGCTGTTGGAATTTGAGACCTTCCTGTGACAACTCCAGAGAACAGTTTTCAGTGCAAAAAAAAAAAAATAAAGGAGAACAAAACCTACTAGTGGGGAGAGGCAGAAGCAGGGTGTGACAACACTTGGCCCAGGGTAACCTGTCAAAGATGCAGGGATAGGCATGTGCCCATTCCCAGGAAGTGATGTCAGGTGGCTGCGATCACCTGATGACAGGGGGAATGTAATGATTAAAAAAAGTGGCAGGATCAAAGAATCTAAGATGATAAACTCCAATTTATATATACACACATAACATGATATGAGATTATGGGCTACTGACTTTAAATTGCTTCTGAAACCATACATACAGTCCCCTTAAAATAATGCTCCAGTTGAAGTCCATTATTTCTATGAAATAACAGCTAGATTTTGTTTTTCAAAGAGAGATCAGAGTGTTTGATTAGCTAGAGCGTTCCTGATAAAACGACAGTGCTCTGAAGTCAATTTCTAACAATGTAGGTGCCTAATGATGTCAAAAAGAGTCCTGGCCACACAAAAAGTGAAGGTGTTTTTTAAATGTTCACATTTGTGTTTTTAAAGAACTTGGAGCCTCAACACTAAATGGTTGCTTTGAAATCCCTGTTGTGCTGGAGGTTTTAGGGCTCTTGATCCTAACCAGAAATGCCAATTATAAACCTTGTTAAATAGTAGCTTGACTGCTGCATTACTGGCTCATGTTGCACGGAAGATATTCTGACAAAATTAAACCAATCACTGTTCATGTTCACTCCCCTCTCCTGTTCACCGCCAACAGCAAGAGCCTACATTTATAACCCTGTTGTACTTCACTTTTGAAGAGGGGACCTGCAAAGGAAGAGGTAAAACTTTATAATATTAAAAAAACTGAGATGGGGGGAAGAGTACTATTTGTGTTTGCATTTAACTAGAATAGTGGGCAGTTGCAGAGGACATAACTCTTAAGCTTTCTACATCCTGCCCCTTCAATTAAAGCTTAAACCCTGAGGAAGTTCCCAAATGTATACCAGTCATTCCAGAAGCCCTCCAACAGCAAACAGATCATACATTTTTCCAGCATCCCCTTTTTCTCATGCAACAAGGGCCTGATTCAAAGCCCTTTGCAACCAACAGGAGCCATTCCACACACCAACTGGCTTTGATCAGATTCTCAGACAATCCACCCTATTGGTCCGACTACAGTTAAGTACAGTTGTAAGTTATATAACCAAGTATAACAACTGACTACAGAACCAGAACAAAGCAATAACAGTAAATAGCAACATCCTGAAGTTGCATTTACTATTTACCTGCCTTACGCTTCTGTAGTAATCAAGTGCTTCAAACAAGTCCATAATAGGAAAGCGTAGTAAATTGAGAATGTTATTAATTGGCGCATCTCGTCCCCTCCTTTCCCTCACCACCCATTAAAAACAGCACGGGCAGAGCATCTCAATACCGAAAATGGGACAATCAAGCAGCCAATGCTATACACAATGTTTATTCAATACAATATTTGTCACAGCTCATTTTCAGTGTATACAGTTTTTCTAATCCAAAAATAGATGCTACCCAAAAATAAAAACATTCATTGGTACCAAAAATACAAACAACTGGTATTTCAAAATAAGTTTTTCTTTGCGTATACCTTATACAGTCATAAAACTGGCAAACAAACAAAGGTTAAAAATTAACAGCCAAATAGTTTGCTTTTTTCCCTGCATTTTGTGTACCAACACATTTACTTTAGGGACAGGAAGCTGTAAGCATTTATAGAAACATCAGAAAAGAAACAAAGCCACACTGCATTTTTATATGAAAAATACTGTACTTTAAGAATACAGAAGTAGGTAAGGAAAGCTAAAATCATGAGGTAACAAAAAGAAAGAACAGTGACATCTGAGAAGATGTAGGATATACATTTTTTCTAGAGTGTAAACTTCGCTGCTGCTTTGAAAAAAAAAAAAAAAAATCACATGAGTACTTTCAGTTGGCTTAACAGCCAGGAAAATAAAAGCTGCTTTTTTAAAGTGCTTAACCACCATATCCAAGAGTAATGACTTTCAGACCTACTTAATATGAATGTGCTCAAAAAGCCACTGCTTATGGTATGAAAGCTATCATTCTGTAACTCTGTACGTACAAACTGGCTTTATCAGCATGAATGAAAGATTGCTTTGAACAGCCCTCAATCATATGATGCCTCAAATCAAAGTAATGCTATTAGGATAGCAGTTGAATATGTTCCAGCAAGCTGAAATTTGAGCACAATACATATAAAAATAGTCATATTTAAAACAAATACAGGCAATTTTTTCCTCTACCACATGAAGGTAACTTCATGGGATAAGCAACATCAATATATTCTTCCTCTATTTAGACACCTTACCTATAGCAGACTAAAATGTCAAGAACGTATTTCCTCAAACAAGAAATCCTACCGTATTTAGGCTTTAAACACAAATAAACCACTTAAGGTGATTCATGTGATTAACAGAGGGAATTCATGCTTCCTACTCACAAAATGCCAGGAAACAATCGTATGGATAGCAGCCAAATGTTAACACATCACGTTACTTCATACAGAGACTGTCAAGTTGTTGGGTTTTTTAAAACTGATAGTATAGTCTAATTTTTTTTTAAACAATTATTTAAAGTGCTTTAAGATTATTTTATTCCCCTGCTGATGTTTGTTTGGGCAAGGGAAAAAAAATGAATAATTGGCTATGGAGGCAAAACAGTGAAACTAACTAAACACACAAATGCTGTCAAATACACAAGATCAACTAAAGAAAAAACTGCTAGCTTTTCAGTTGTATAGTAATCATAGGTATAAAATTTTCAAAAGAAATGTGATTTTCCAGTTGACATGGCCTGTTAGTCTTAAAGTTGTGAAATGGGATGGATTTCCAACCTCATTACAGCCACCCTGATATCTTTCATATTCCTGTAGTAGAAAATTCAGAAAAATGTAGGTCTAGGATTTACCATCCTGGATCTTTAGAACAGTGTCCTTTCAACAATTCCATCAACTTTAGTAATAGTGCTATGACCTTTGTTTCAGCTCTACAGTTTCCTATAAGGTTTGAGTTTATTTTAATCTACTAAATGGACCTCGTTGCCAGTAAGCTTCTAGAAAGTCAAGTATTGACCCCCAATTTGGATACTTAAAGTCGAAGATCTGTGCACAGCACATTCACTTTGATAGTTTTAAAGTAATAGGACATCTGTGCATTACTCACTAAAATATATCTTTTTCATTTAAACCCTTTTGTGTCTTAAACCAGAAGAAGTTCAAATCTAGACCAAGTATAATTCAGCCTCTCCAGTGACTTACTCAGGTTACCACTTTAAAATATTAAATATATTAATAAAAAAGAAGAGGATACAGTGAAGTACTATTTAGTGAAATAAGAGACAAACCCATTAAGACGTATCTGGCTATACGTATACATACGTAAAATAAGCCTCTGACCATTTGAAAAGCAATGATTTAGTGGTTTAAGTGGGCAAGTGCCAGATATGTGCTAATATGCAATAAACATTTCTGAAATGGCTACATACTGTGGTTGTCAATGACTACTATTAATGTCAAGCACTGGCAAGACCTGCTATATTCAGTGCCAGCAATGTACCACTTTCCTTGCATCTCTCACTATTTTTTTTTTTAAAGACACCACTAAAATGAACTAAGCACCATGGCTATGTTTATCAGGAGATGTTATATAAGGGGGCTAGTTTTTGAGACCTACAGTATAAGTCCACCTACATGTGGTAAGATGGCATTTTTACTTTGCAATGTTCTAATTCTGATGCCAAATTAAACCAAAACAAATTATATTAAGCTTTGCTAGTTCACAAGAACCAAATCAGAAAGATAATCAGATCTCAGACAGTACTAATATGCCTGGAAACGAACACAACTGCTATACTAGATTTTTGTGGAGTCAATATAGCAAATTAAATGTAAAGGAAAAGGACTTATATAGGAGAAATACATATTCTGTTGATGAAAGGTACAAAAACCCAGAGTCAAAGAGTCAGAAAATAACCAGCTTCAGCACTATTCTGGAAAAAACTAAACTGTTTTTCAAAACAGAAGTCTGTACAGAGTCTCCCAGCCCTACCTTGTCATGTTTGTTAATATACCCGTTTAGGAGTCAGCCAGCATTTTGTTTAGCTTGTGTAATGATACAGAGCAACACTAAACCATAATTAACTCCTCTTTTGTGCCGTCCTCCTTCCACCACAATTGTACCCAATATATACCCAGTTGCAGTTCTCTGGTTTTGTTCTGAAGCTCAGCTGTATTTTTCTTGGATGTTCACAAGACTGGCATTTGATTGGATACGCTTGGCTAGAAGGAAAAGAAAACCAAAATAAAAAGATTCCCATTATCAGTTCCCATTCTCTCAGCTCATCTCAGCACGTACTATTAAACAGTGTTTTGTTAACATCACGGTTTTTCTTTTCAACACATGGCTAAGGATCCACTTTTTCCCCACTCGCTACAACTCTTCCAGTGACAGGAGCAAACCCCAAGAGGACAGTCCCCACTAGCTCCTCATTGCTGCAAGCCCCGTGGCAGAGTTGCCTGACCCCATACCAAGTAAACTGATCAAGGAGAGTGACCAAGATGATGCTCCCCTGTTCTCTAAGTAAAGTTCTGACACCATTACTTACGCAGAATGAGTATACGTTTCTTCTGCTTCGAGTGAAGGAAGCTACTAAGGTAAAAAATGACTGGTAAAAAGAGAATGAATGAAGAAACTGCGATCACTGGGACTGTATCACTGCAGGGGACAGAACAGTTGAAAGTTCTACTCCAAAGCTTTCGCGTAATGTTCATCTAAAAGGAAAACAATCATGGTGAGCCACACACACATATCTTGGCTTGCATCGTATAATTGCACGTTGCAAACCTCAGTATTGCAACGCCACCTAAATGCCTTTAAACCGTAATAGCTACTTGAAAGAGCCATTTAAAATACCTCCCCTTAAAAAAATTAGACATAAGAGGTGAAATCCTAGCCCCGCTGAAAACAATGGCAAGGCTCCCACTGACTTCTAGCAAGACAATTTCACCCAATATACTTCTCAGAGCAGTGATTCCCACACTGTGGTCCTTAGAGCATTTGCTCATGGTTTGTGGAAAGCTGACTGATCACATGCTACTAACTCTCCTCCTTTCCAGTTGCTAAAAATCACATTAGGAGACCGCTAAATACATTTAAAAACTTTCCTAGTGTGCACTGGCCCCATAAGCAACGGCTGCAGTTAGAAAGCAACAATCACCGTTCACTGGAACTGTATCTGAGGAGCATCAGGTGACAGCCAAAGATTAAAAGGAATTCCCAGCCCCCAATCCCCAATTTGAGACAGGGAGTGGAATCTTCCCTTCACCACATCTCTAGACACAAAGCTGAAGTCCCAACTGCCCAAACTGAAATATGTCAGGACATCAAGGTTAACATCTTCTCTCTTCAGGAGTGGCACAAGGTCTTTAATGACCACCAGTGGTCAGGACCTCTACTTTACATCTCATTCAAATGAACAGCAGCAGCATGGAGTATCCTGGGACTGTGGTTCAGTATTCACTCAGAGAGAAGAGTGAAAGCTACCAGATCACCAACCCTGGTTCCTGAAGCATTTAAGTGTTCCTTAACAGTTTTCTAACCAAATACTGACCAGATCCCAGCCTGACCCTCCTTAGCTTGAGAGACGTGGGGAGCTCACAGCACAAAGCCGCGGGTGTAGTGTGACACTAGCAAGCCAGAGAAACTGTTCGTGATAGCAGCTTCCGCCGCTGAAAGGACAAGGATGGTGCCAAGAGAAAACAATATAAAACAGCTAAGGGACCACTACCCACTGGCTATTAGCTATGCAGCAATATCCAGAGGCAAATACTTATACTTACTGCATCTTCCACATCGATACACAAGTGCTTCCTGTGTTCGGAGTCTCTGCCCTGTCCAGTCATTGCTTGCATTTTGTTATACAAGGCATTCAGATTTCTGTAAGTTACATTGCAGTTTCTGCACACATCTGTGTGGTTACTGGATGCAAGATTGATTGATTGCCCCTAAAATTACAAGCAACATATATTTAGATTTGTAAACAGTATAGAGTTGACCTCAAACAAAAATGTTAGACTGAAATGTTACGATTTAGGCCCATTTCATACAAACAACCTCTCAGTGAATTAAAAGTTTACCTCATTTTCTCCCAATTTGATCTCCATTGTGTAGTGCAAAACCAGACAATTTAAATGTTAAAAGGTTTTTAAAATATGCATTTTTAAACTACTGACTTCCTATAATACAAACAAAACGATTGTTAATACCACATTTACCTTGGAAGCACAGGTGTGAATCTCCCCCCTACAGCTGGCTATTTTTCATTGGGCTATACAAATATGCCACAGAGATAGGAAGGAGGAGTGAATAGGCATTTTAATTTGGCCTAATTCTTTTAAACTTCACTAGCTACTGCTCCTATCCCCATTTACTACATAGATTGTAAATAACAGCAAGAACCCAGATTACATTTTAACATACAGTCCCTTAAAAACACTATAAGTGGGAGTTAGGCAACCAAATACAATGGAATTGTCTGTCCCAGTCCATGCTGACAGAATACAAGACCATCTCTCCTCCTACTAGAAAACTCACGAGAAGTTTGCTTAATTGTGAATTTCATCCTTTGTGAATTTCAGATGAAAACACAGGAATGTCGCATAGTCTTACTGTTGCAGCAGTTTTGAAAATTCTTATGACCTAGGTGGATGTAGGGGGAAGGTGATAATAAGATCTCCAGATTCTTCTCTACTTTTTTTTTTTGTGTTACTGAGAAATAATGATAGAACTCACAATAGCTAGAGTTTACAGAAGAGACCTGGCTATCACCCACCTTAAAACACCACTTTTCAGCCAGCACTCAAAAAGCAAGCTCTTAGTATGATCAACTTCACAGGCTACCTCCAATTTCCTAGTTCTGAGCGAGATAATTGGGAAGCTAATGAAGGGCCATCGCCAACTACACCCAACCTCTGTCAGCATTCTAGATCCTTCCCAATTGGGCTTTACAACCAACTATGGCTCAGCAATGGTCCTGGTCACAACAGTAGATCATCTCCTCTTAGCCAGAGAAAATGGGCAACATCCACACATTTTTCTAGATCACTGGAGCACTGGACAGGGTTAAGATACCATTGGCTCACTGCTGAGATCTAAAGGGAATAAACAGTAATGTGCAGAGATGGTTCCAACACTTCCTCACAGCCAGTTCCACACAGCTTCATTGTCTTCCACATCCCATTCAGTTATTTACAGCAAGCTGCTGGGAGAGACTATAAAACACCTTGACCTTAAACATCAGCAGGATGCAAATTGCACCCAGCTGTTAAGTCTCCTTTTCATCTACCATGAAAGCATCTTTCTTCAGCTGTACTACTGGCAAATCAGATCAACACCTGGATGAAAGGAAACTCTCTGATGCTAAACCCAGGCAAGGCAACAGTGAGGTTGGAGGAAAGAAGGCAACATTTCCATGATTTAGCCAACTCCATAAGATTAGCCAATGGTGAAGATTGTACAGGGGTCTTCTAATTTTGGTTCTGAGCAATATTCTGTACCCAAACAGCAACAGTTTTTTAGAAACACCGTCAGCTAGCCAGGAGACAATGCCTCATCCTAACAGACACAGGCTTCGCCATGGTAGTCCTTGAAATTATGACCTCAATAATGTAGGAATGAAACTGCAGGCACTGAAAAAACTGCCTACTTGCTGACCAGCACAGATCAGTGAGAACACATCAATGCTGCAATCGCTCCACTGGCCACCCAATGATTACTAGATTAAGTTTGTGGTCCTGGTCTTGTCTTCAAAGTGCTCAACTGACGAGGCCCAAGCTCTTTCCCTGGCGAAGACCTACTACAAAGGCTGCATGTTTCAGGAACCATCAACAGTGAGAATAACGGGAGACAGGACTTTCTCAGCAGCTGTTCCTTCCACAACAGTTAAGCACTATCACAAACCATACCACCTCCAGTCTGAAATGCAAAATACAGCTTTGGCACAGCTTTCCCACAAAAACAGCACACAGCAGCACCAGCCTGTGAAAAGGGGCTAGATGACAGAGCCAAAGTGAATCTTTACTACCTGCTTGGATTTATACAAAATTGTAAGACACTCAAAGAGAAGACTGGCAAAAGGAGCACAAGTCTTATTTCCAGAGCTCTGTGGGTATGATTATGGCAATACATAGGTTTTTTAAAATGCCATGTAAACCACCACAGCGGGCAGGCTCTGTGTTGCAAACGTAAGAGCAGGGAAAGCTAGCTCACCAGTAAGTGGAGCTACGAAGCACATCACCACCACAGGTCCCTCTTCTAGAGTCACATGTTTATTCTGCACCAAGAACTTTCGTTTGAATATTATCCTTTTGGACAGTTTTTATTGATTAGCTGCTTAATGAAACTATAAAGAATATTTTGGCATAATCTGATTTAGTTTTAGGATTAAATTTGAATAACTTCCAAAACTTTGATGCACAATTCCTTAGGATGCACTGATGGGCCATTTTCTTGGGAAAGAATTACCACATTTATTTTACAAAAAGAGATACTTAGTTGCAAAGGTTTTAATTGTTCCTAACTTTACTGGTTAAGAGAACTCTTAAGAAGTGTCTTCAGGTAGCTGGTCCTTTTGGACTAATCTACAATACAACAAAATAATTATTTAAGGAGCCACATTTTTTAAGTCAGGCAGTGACAACTCCAGAAGGAACTAGGAAAAGTGACTTACTGTATGCAGAGACTACGTGACTCTTACTATATAATTATCAGCTATTGTGAATCCAGAAATCCCAATACGAAGTGGCACTGTAATTGCATATAAGACAAAGTCAAGGTGAACATCAATTAAAATGCATTATGTGCTCTCAATTGTGAACATCTGCATTTTATAGATAATTGTTCTACCTGCCTAAACTGCTTAAGAGTTTGTGAATTGCAATTGCTCAATACGTATCCACTGCAGTTTGTTCTGTGAAAATAAGACATTTTGCTATATAATAAGAGGGGTCAGTGCTGCCCTCAGATACACTACGTACATACCTGGAAGTTACGTTCGAAGCACATCAGTGATGCATTGAATAAATCCAGAAACTCTATTGTATTATTAGATAGCCCTTCACTGTTGTTCTTTAAACAGTCTGTTTAAAAAAAGAAAGGGGGGGGCATTAATCAAGATATCCTGATTTCTAACCTAGTTCTACAGCCAACAAATCCCTTGGCTCTACAGCTTTACAAGAGCTCTCAATTATAAAAACAATCTAGTCAGCTTTGCATTTCCTATTTGGTTGCTTTTATGCTGAGGACTCAGACTTGCTGTCCTTACTCACTGGTGCTTCTCTCTTCATTTAGGATACACTGCAGAATTGGCCTTGATTAAGTGAAAGATGAAGACTATCATCAAGTGCATTTTGAAGAGACAATTTGCGCTTTCTTTGGGCTTTCAGACAACACAAGAAGCTGCTTTTACTTTTCATCCTGCAGGTCTGGCTTTGCCCACCAGCATCAGTGTGCATTGTTTGAAAGTATAAATGTCAGAAATGTAGCTAAAACAGCAGACAACTAAGAAATAGAGGGAATCTTGATGCTTATGAAAAAACAGAAATGCTTTTGAAAAATGCACTAAGCAAGGTCACAAAATATGCACCAACTTTTTCAGAAAGTAGCAGCCAATTTTACCTGCCTTGCAGGGTGTTCTTGAAACACCCCTTGTCAAATACCGCTCCAGTTCCTGCAGGTATTTCTTTCCTTCCATCTACTCCACTTTTACTACTCCGACCCATTAGACCCTTGGAAACTAGGACTGCTAGTATTATGTAGAATTCCATTAAAAAGGGCATTATCAAGGTTAGCAGACCCCAGACATAACCTTCACTAAAGAATGGAAGTGAGGGATCATCTCCAGCATTAGGAGATAGATTCTGTGCTGCCCCTCCGGGGAGATGCAGCACAAAAGGCAGAGCCTGAGAACAGGAGGCCAGTTTGAAGAGGTTGTCTTACCTCTCCTGTGCACACTTTGGGTTACCCAGCCAGCTGCAGGGCCCAGTACAGCATATGTCTATATTTCCAGGTAAGCATAGACCCGGCCTCACGGATTGATGGCAACCTCCCTGGGGCTGTCTATGGGCTCTGTAGCAGCCCAAAACCTTTTGCAGCACTCAGCTCTACATTGCCACTTTTCCCATCTCTGGTTCACTGCCATAGTAGGGGTACAGCTTCTGTGCCAGGGGAATTGTTCCTGTTCCCTGTGCTGACATTTAAGGGCCATAAAGGAGCCACGTGCAGCATATTAGAGCCAAAATAAGAGGCAGAATCAGCCCATAGAATTTCAGACCTAAAGCCTGATATCCCAGATCACAACAAATGATATCAAGAGAACTACTGGTGTACGATGCTCTTCAACATGAGTAAGGGTATCAGAATCTGACCCTTACAAATTTTTGATTAAACAGTTCAAGTTTTTTGTTTTTGTTTTTTTCTTAAGTTGGAAAATGGGGATATGGGAATAACAAGATCTATAAACGCAGCAAAGCTGTAGCAGATCTCCAGCGTGGTTTGTTCAGGTCAAAGTAAAAACTGATGGCAAGTAGAGCAGCTCTCATTTTGGAAGGGTGTCTTTAGTGCAAGGTGAATAATGATATGGTGACTATTGCATAGTTAGAGAAGGAAGGGACAAATGGGGAGAAACATTTTTTATTCTGTCAATTTTGAACAATGTCTCCTGTACAATAAAAATATCCAGGCTGTATCAGTAAAGAGCTCTTTGTTTCTGTCAGTTTAAATAATTTAATAAAACTTATCAAAGCTGTTCAGTACCAATCAATTGAGACATTTTAAAGGCAAGGTTAAACCTGTCATCTGAATCACAATAGCATAAAAATGACAGAACAAATCACATACTTGCACAGTTGGCTGTCTCCCATGTACTGTTAAAGAACTGCGACAGGATCACAACGATCTGTACCCTATCAGACATCAAGAGGCTTTTTGCACAGTTGCTCTCAGAAGAATTCTGGAAGAAAAGCCCATAGTATTATGAATTCATATGGAAACAACTTTGAAGCTATTTCAGATAAAGGGGGGGCAATAGATGTCAAGTCTGCCATTTTAGTCATAAGTGTTAATTTCATCCAGGAGTAGTGTGGCCAGTTTTCCATCCCTGGTCAGAATTCTGAGAGTTTCACAGACTAGAAAGGCCGAGAACTAGTCCTACAGTGCAAAGCTTTTGTCCTTCCAAACAGTGGACTAAAAGAAAACATTAAATATTGTGAGCTGCATAACTATGTTTGGAACCTAGGCGATTTCTTAGAAGATTTAATGAGAACTGCAGGAGTGTCAGTCAAGAAAGCACCATGCACACCAATAGCTTTCTGGAGCAGGGGGACTTTTCATTATGTATGTGTACAAATAATGGCCGATACAACCAGAGAGTTACATTCCATCTTGGGTTATACTGATGGAAACAAGGCTCCACAAGTCCAATTGGTGCAAGGTGCCTATAACTCCTGTTTGGCTGATTGTGCACCTGCCAGTACGACTCTTATGGAGTCCCATCTGCGACTTAAAGTTGCTCTCTCCTACCCCTGGGCCACCCCAACCTGCCTTCCACTAGGAGTCAATCCCTCCTAGCCATGCATCTGAGCCTTCTGGTACAGAGATGACTAACTGCAAATGCAGAAGATCATCAAGCCTCACAATATTTTAAAGTATGCACAGATCTGTTTTCATTCCATTTAAGAAGAGACTCAAAATAGTGACAGGAAACATCACCTTGTTTTCCCCCCCTTAATCCACAGTCTGACAGAATCAACAAGGCACCCCATGCTGATTTTCCAGCCACAAAAGAACAGATCTCACCACTGAGCTCCTTTTCACCAAAACCAAATTAACCACAAAGACTGGTCTGGCATATATATAGGACAAGCTCTGGTTAGGGTCCATAAGAATAAAGAACATTTCCTGATGAAAATAAGGTTTTGAAATAGCAGTACTGAAGTTGGGGTAAGAAGATTGATAATTTATCATTCTCCCAACCCTAGCCAAGGCACTAGGAGCTAAACACAAACATTTTAATATAGCTTTAAAAGCTCGACAGAGACAAAAGCTGATAAGTACTAAAACTCACTGATAATGGAAAATCCATGTTTCAGGAGTGAAACACATTCTTTTGTTCTGAGTGACAATTTCCCTCTACCACTAGCCGCCTTACACACAGCACAAGGTCTGTGGGGCACATCTACACAACATTCTGGAGCACGCGTCGACAGAGCTCGGCTTGCGCTAGTGCTCTAAAAATAGCTGTGGAGAACTCCTTTGACGTTGCAGCTCAGGCTGGAGCATTGGCTCCGAAGCCCACCCTCTATGCTTCAGAGCCAAGGTGCTGGCAACACAGCTATTTTCAGAGCGCTAGTGAGAGCCCCTCTAGCCCAGGACTGGGGTGAAATGAAGGGAAAAGTGTACGAATAACTGTTAAATTAGGAGTCTTCATTGCAAAACAAGTCCAGTCAGATTTTTTAGTATTTTTTCCTCTTTCAAAACTAATTGTCTTTCAACCCCATGGTTTCCAAACTGTTATTTGTGGAGAGCTAGCTGGACACCTGGATCTGGCTCCCACCTTCCAGCTGCGAAGTTGACTTAGATACTGCCATAAAATTGTTCAAGGCATGCAACTGTTGTAGCAGACAGAGACATGTCAAATGGTCATGAATGGAATGGGACATGCAACACAAGAGTCTATTAAAATGTGGTGCTCCCTACAAAAATTTAGGAGAGCTCTGCTTTGACCCATTTCCCTATTTATTCTAATTTGTCCTTGTAAAAATGGAAGATTTTTTTAAATGGTTAAGGACCATCAGAACTTCCATTTTACACTCTCATAACAGGAATTTCCATTATTGCCACTTCTGGTAATTTCTATGGGAAACTGTCATATACAGACAGACAGACAGACAGACAGACAGACAGACAGACAGACAGACAGACAGACAGACAGACAGACAGACAGACAGACAGACAGACAGACAGAGAAGACTAGGCAGAGAAGACTAAGCATGTGCTGAAGAGGTTTAAACAGCAGGGGCTACTACCTTCCCGGAGAACTCCTTAAATGTGGAATTTCCTCCCCACATCCATGGGATACTTAACTTTGGGGAAAAAGGTTTAAATCACAGACACTAATACAAAATTAAGTTACCTAGGTTCACAGAATTAAATTGGGCTGCTTTTTCCCCTGACTTCTCACAGTGTATGACAACTGTAGGAAGGGATGAATTAAAGTTCGAAACATAAGGTTTAAGGTATTTTGATTCCCTAGGCCACTGGTTCAAATCTCAGAAGGTTTACATCACTCCCTTTATCCTTAAAAAGATAAACTGAGTACTATGTAGTTCATTAGCAAAGCTTTTGATACAGTCTCCCACGGTATTCTTATCAGCAAGTTAAAGACGTATTGGGTTGGATGAATGGACTATAAAATGGATAGAGAACTGGCTAAATCATCAGGCTCAACAGGTAGTGATCAATGGCTTGATGTCTAGCTGGCAGCCGGTCACAAGCAGAGTATCCCAGGGGTCGGTCTGGGGCTGGTTTTGTTCAACATCTTCATTAATGATCTGGAAGATGAGGTAGATCGCACCCTCAGCAAGTTTGCAGGTGACATTAAGCTAGGGGGAGTGGTAGATACCCTGGAAGGGAGGGATGGGATACAGAGTGACCTAGACAAATTGCAGCATTGGGCCAAAAGAAATCTGACGAGGTTCAACAAGGACAAGTGCAGAGTCCTCCACTTAGAATGGAAGAATCCCATGCACAGCTACAGACTGGGGACCGACAGGCTAGGCAGCAGTTCTACAGAAAAGGACCTGGGGGTTACAGTGGATAAGAAGCTGGATACGAGTCAGCAGTGTGCCCTGGTTGCCAAAGACTAATAGCACAATGGGCTGCATTAGTAGAAGCATTGCCAGCAGATCAAGGGAAGTGATTATTCCCCTCTCTTCAGCTTTGGTGAGGTTGCATTTGGAGTATTGTGTCCAGTTTTGGGCCCCCCACTACTAAAGTGATGTGGACAAACTGGACAGAGTCCAGCGGAGGGCAACAAAAATTATTAGAGGGCTGGAGCACAAGACTTATGAGGAGAGACTGAGGGAACCAGACTTGTTTAGTCAACAGAAGAGAAGAATGAGGGAGGATTTGATAGCAGCCTTTAACTACCTGAAAGAGAGTTCCAGGGAGGATGGAGCTAGGTTGTTCTCAATTGCGGTAGATGACAGAACAAGGAGCAATGGTCTCAAGATGCAGTCGGGGAGGTCTAGATTGGACATTAGAAAAAAGTTTTTCACCAGGAGGGTGGGGAAGCACTGGAATGGGTTACATCTGAGGTGGCAGAATCTCCATCTTTAGAGCTTTTAAGCTGCAGCTTGACAAAGCCCTGGCTGGGATGATTTAGCTGAAATTAGTCCTGCGTTGAGCAGGGGGTTGGACTAGATGACCTTCTGAGGTCCCTTCCCACTCTAATATTCTATGATTCTATTTGGATCTTTCAAATGACATTCTATTATTCCCAAATAGTCTGCAGATACATAAAAACATGGTCCTAACTGGTGTGCATGTATTGTCGGAGTCGGGGCTTAACCCAGCATCCCACCCTTTGCCCAAATAGTTGTGCAGCTGGTTGACTATAACCGTGATGGGGAGGAAGCAGCAATCTAGTGGAGTTTTATGTTTATAATTTGTAAGGCATTTGGGTCCTCTAGGATGAGCACTGCCATATAAAAATGATAGTACTGGTCACTAAATTTCCCACCTTTACACTGTGCATTTTCATAAATGTGTCACATTTTTATAAGCTGATATAGTATATGAGTCAAAGAACTCTGCAAGATGCAGGACTACTAACATCCTTTGGTTTAAAGGAATTTCCAGCTTTAAGAAACCAAAGATTAGTAGGATGGGGGCATGCAACTGGACAAACTGGTTTAAATTATATCAACACCATTATTACAATTCAGGTTTTCTACTGGATGTTTTTCCATAGGCAAGCAAGACCTCGTTTCAGATGCAGACCATGCTATACTTAACCAGGCCTTTGCACCCTGAGATAAGACTACTGCACTTTACATGACTATTTACTATACTACAAGACTATTTTAGAAGCTGAAGCTAATCCACAATATGGCAGCATTCTTGTTACAGCGCTCCACCAAGCTCCACTAGATGCATGTGCACTTTTAGGTGGAAATAAAGGTGTTGGTAACGGCCTTCAGAGCCTAAAAAGTGATTTAAGTCCAGGTTGCCTGAGACACACTGCTTTTGCTCATGCCATACTGCCATAGAACTCAAATCTGTTAACTTCCAAGCACAAGGCAACGCTCATCTTTTTTCTTGGTCTTTTGGTAAGGGGACTACAGGAGAGTTTGGTGGAATTATTAAATTTGGGAGTTCAATCAGATTGTAAATATTAAGCATGCTTAAGGAAAGGAAGAACACATCCTATCCCTTGTACAAAATCAAAATGCAATATGCAGCCCAATACTGAAAGCAAAAGCATTCAGTCACGTAACATACACAAACAAGTAATACCAACCCCACAACATGGTGCATAGAGAAGAGAAAGGCATCTCCTTTCAGACACAAGCACTCAGTCCTACATAGGCGGAGGGTAACAGGCATAGATAGAGCTTATAAAAGCAAAACACTTTAAGGAAAAATCTAAGAGTTCCTGGGCATTGGTGAGAAACTGAGGCCTTAACCCCAGCTAGTTATGAATCCCTAAACTTTAGATTACCTTGCTCAAGGATAAGCAGCGGATTCGGTTTTGCTATTTGATTGTGTGCATGTGGCCTGAAGCCATTAATCATGCATATAGCAGACCGGGCATTGCCAGAGAATGGCCAGTATCAACGGGTAACCAGGCAGCGCGCCTCAGTGCTCCAAGAGTGATTTCCCTGCACAGGACACAAGGTCTGCGCCTCCATTTCACTACATCAGCAGTTCCTCTTTCCAGCCACACACGCTCCCATTAACAGACGCCTGCTAGGAACACCCTCGGGCCCATCCATCCCACACCTCTCCTGCCGGGGCGCCCCAGCCCGCACGTGCAAGGGGACACACAGCGGGCCCCTTTCACCTCCCCCCCCCCCCCCCCGGTCCCCCGCTGCCCCCGTTAGCCCCCCCCCCCGCAGCAGCGCCGGGGCGAGCCGGCCCGGTGGGGCGAGGCGAGGGGAGCCAGGCGGGGGGAGCGGCGGGGCGGCCGGTGTCTCGCTGGCCGGGGGAAGAGGGCAAGGCACCGCCCCAGCGCACGGGCGGGCTCGGCCCCGCCGCTCACGAGGCAGCCCCTTGCCGCACGCACCCCCACGGCGCGGGTGATGTTGCCCAGGTGCTCCGCGACGCTCTGGAAGTGGCGGTGGCAGCTCCGGCAGACGCGCACGGGCCGGGCGCTGCGCACCAGGCAGCCGGCGAGCCCCGCGCTGCTGTTGGCGAAGGCCGCCAGGAGCTCCCGGCACTCGGGCGCCAGCTCCCCGGGGAGCCCCGTCCCCAGCAGGGCCAGCGACAGCTCCTCGGCCTCCTCCAGGGCCAGCAGCCGGCGCCGGGCCCCGAGCGCCCGCCCCTCCGGGCCGCTGGGCGGCGGGGGGCGGCGGCCGGAGCCCAGGCCTGGCCCCGCGCTCACAGCCAGCAGCAGCCCCAGGGGCAGCAGCAGGCGCGCGGCCGGGCTCCACATCGCGCTGCGCGGCCGGTTCCGGCGGCAGCCCCGGGTCACGTGGAGCCCGGAGCGATGTCAACGTTCGCAGCTGGGGCAGGCGCACCACCCCATTGGCTGGTGAGGGTTCGACTCTGCGTGGAGGGGCGTGGCGCCGGCTGGCAGGCCGGGGCGGGACGCGCGCAGGCGTGGGACTTGCGCTGGCTGGGTGGGGCGCTGGGGCGTCCAGTGTGGCGGGCGGGGCTCTGGCAGCGGCTGTCTCCTCCGAGGGGCGGTGCCTGACGCTGCACTGAGACACGCCCACGCTCCCTGCTGGCCCTGCCACCTACCCCGGGGTGACCCCACAGGCCTCTTGGCAATTTCACAACCAATGTCAAAGGCATTTCTGCAGGGTACCTCCCCACCAGTGGGATCCACACAGCAGCCAGCCAAACCTCCCCCTAGGCCGCAGCCACACAGCCAGATTGCCAGGCCTCTTTTTATTACCAAAAATGCGAGGGAGGAGCACTCCCCAGCTATGGTGCTCAGGGACCCCATAAATTCTCGGGCCTGGCTCACATTAGGATTTTGCTCTGATTCCAGCAGTCAGTGGCCAGTTCCATCGGTGCAAATCTGGGCCAGGCCGTCTCTGCGTTACAAGCTTTGGTCAATGCAAGTCAGGGCAGCGGAGAGCTGCCAGAGTTAGTACGCTGCTCGCGCACGGGTGTGCTCCGGTGGCTGCTTGGCACAGCCCGTATGTGTACGCACAAGTACATGGAGTGCTTGTGTGGATGCATAGTGCAGTGGACCATGGGCAGATACCCTGATGTGCCACTCGCCAGTGGCACCGTACTGCACACTGCCTTTTGGCAAATTTTCACAGTGCATTGTGGGATAGAAATAAGTTCTGCAAGGGGTCAAATGCCCATCCTGCATGTTTCTCCATATCATTATGCCATCCATAGCCCATAATTTTCACGATTTTTTAAAAAATCCCACAAATCCACATTGCACTTATCGCCCATCCCCCACCGTCTCCCACAGAAGCATGGAACTTGCACAGTTCTGCACTATGGTTACAAACGTTGCAAACACAAGAGGAACTGCTGTCCTCCAGCATTTGCAGAGCTGCAGGAAGAAACACGACGATTTCTTCTAGGACAGATTGCTAAAGGATGTAGTGAAAAATAAATCAGGGTTGTTGGTGTTCACTGAGCGGCTGCAGGCAGTGGAGCACCGCTCTTGTGCCCAAGAAACAAGCATTGACTGGTCGGATTGCATCATAATGCAGGTTTGGGAAAACAAATAGTGGCTGCAGAACTTTCAGGTGCAAAAGTCCACATTCCTGGATTTGTGTGCTGAGCTTGCCCCAGCCCTTCAGCGCAGGCACACCAGAAAGAAAGCTGCACTGACAGAGAGTGGGGATTGCACTATAGCAGCTTGCAATGCCAGATTGCTACCGCTCAGTGGGAAATCATTCTGGAGTTGGAAAATCCACAGTGGAAGGCCAATGTCATGCATGTGTATAGAGCCATTAATCGTCTCATTGTACACAGGCCTATGACTCTTGGCAATGTGCAGAATATAGTGGATAGATTTGCTGCAATGGGATTCCAGAACTGTGGTGGAGCGAAAGATGGCGCACACATCCAATTTTGGCATGACCCCAGCTTCCCACAGAGTACATCAACATAAAGGACTACTTTTCTGTGGTTATGAAAGTGCTGATGGATCACTTGGGATCCTCGGTGTGGCCTGGTCAGGGAAGGCTTATGACACCCACCTCTTTAAGAACACAGGACTATTCAGAAAGCTGCAAGCAGGGTCATTCTTTCCTGATTGTTGGATTACCATTGGTGATGTGGACACACCAATAATGATCCAGGGGAACCCAGCCTATCCCTTGCTCCCTGGTTCATGAAGCCATATGCTGGCCACCTCACCAATTCTAAGAAAAGATTCAACTACTGGCTCAGCAAGTACAGAGTGACAGTTGAATGTGCTTTGGGTAGATTGAAGGGACGCTGGTGTTTACCCACAAGACTGGATCTCAGTGAAAAAAATATCACACTGATTATAGCAGGCTGTTATGTCCTTCATGTGACACTGTCTGGATTAGGGGGACCATTTATGATATTATTTAACATCAATATTTCAAAAATTACAATAATTTATGTGAGATATGCCATGTCAGGTACCATTAGAAAGATTATAATTTACTAAGTATGATGATATTGTTTATGCGTATGTGTCATTTGTATTGGAAGTTATGGATATGTTCGATGTATCTGTATTTCAACTTATGTTGTGTTTCTGGGCAACTCCCCAGACAGGATGGCATTAAGGAAACTCACAGATACAATGGGCCGAGGGAGAGAAGCCGGGCTACACCTGATGAGTCACCAGGACTTTCTCATGTGACCCTGAACTCCATCTTATTTCTGTAAATTTCCACAAGCAGCAGCATGGCAAAGGCCAAGAAGAGACATAAATGGCAGCTGTACCACATCCACTGTCTTTAGTCTTCAGCCTTCAATCTTCACCTACCTCTGGATCAACTCATCTACAACTGAAGTTGTGAAACAAAGGACTAAGACCCATCCAGGTACTGGATGTACACCAGAGGGACTATACAAACCTGAAAACTCCACAGATCTAATGAAAACCACATGTATATGGACTTTCAAATCATTTGTATGTATGTGATTGCATTAATCATTTAACATTTCTCTTACAGTTTGTTTCCTTTATTAATAAACCTTTAGTTACTAAAGGTTTGGCTGGCAGCATGGTATTTTGGGTGAGATGCAAACGTATAATGATTTGGTACTGTGGGGGTCAGGAGAACCTTTTTGGTAAAGAGCATAGAGTTTTAAATAACTTATCTCTTTACTGGACCTAGTGGCTAATTGGGAATCAGAGACTGAAATGCAGCAAAGGGGGCTGTGTTTATTTTGTTTTAGCTTCTTGATAACCAGTGTGGGGAATCAGAAGCATTGTTTGAGGCTGGTTGGGAAGTCTGACTTCAGTGTCAGCCACCAGTGCTGGGAAAATCTGCTCTCCTTTTGCAGCCTGTCCTGGCCTTGGCATTTTCAGGTGACCACCCTAGGCAGGGAGGGATCACACTTTATAATACCTTTGAGGCAAAGAGGGAAAAGTTACCATCCAGGTGGAAGTGGGGTAGCTGCCTGCTGATTTTGAACAGCCAAACACAAGGACCATTACAAGGCCTCAGCACAGAGCTGTGCAAATGAGGGCAGCCTTGAAAGAGCATTTTAATGGCCAGCCACATTAATGTGGTGTGGAGGACTGTGCTGTAGCTGGCCCTGAAGTTCTCGGGGCTGTTAGCCATTGTGTAGTACTTGGTGTATGTTTATGAATGCCATACAGTACTTCAATGAACCCATGAATTATGCAATGCTTGCTGTACATTTATAATGGTTAGACTGTGTTTCACTGAACCTATGAGCTGTGTGGTCCTATAATTACCAGTAATAGGTGTTTTGAATAGTGCTGAGCATTCTGCAGCATATGTTGTGAAGTAATGACGATGAACTCATTTTCAGATACTATAAATGTATTGTGTCCCAAAAATTGTGCCAAAAAAAATGCAATTAAGAAACCAGTGTAATACAAACTTCTAAAATAAATTAATGGAACGGAACTTTTACCATTAGAAAGATTTAAAAAAAACATTCCTGTCCATTTCAGCTACACATATAGCAACCGTGGCTCTCACACATCAGTGTATGTGAATCTGTGGTTGTCCTTGGGGTAGGGACGCAATCCATGATGCCACATGACATTTTGGAAGGTATAGGGAGCTACTAAACTAGAGTTCTCCACTGACTGCACAGGATGGCAAGCCCTTGATTGCCAGAGTCAGCTGCATTTATGTTTGCCGTGTGAGAAGCATCATTACGCCCTAGTGCACATCTCTCTCCTTTTCCTGCTCAGACTTCTGGGCTTCTCTTTTGTCCGCTCTTTCCTTCTTTATGCTGTCTGCCATATTCACCCTTCAGGCCCTTTGTTCACTGGCTTGCTGGATATCACTGAACATGTCCTTCCCAGTCCACTTCTTTCTCTTCCTCCTCAGGGTCAGGCGAGGTGACCACAGGTGAGGAAGGGGGTACCCCTCAAGACCACAATGGAGGCAGCAGCTACAGGTAAAACAGACAGATGTATCATTGGAGTTATCCTGTTAGGGTCAATGCAGGTCACATGGTGACTACACTCACACTGTGTCGACCTCTGTAGGTCAACCATAATTCAGCACCATTTGGGAGCTGGTTTTATTATGTAGCCGCAATGGGACACTTATATTGGGTGGGAGACAAATTTGAATGTAGATACATACACAAATAGGCTAAAGCCAAGGCGACTTACATCAACCTAACATAGCAGTGTAGAACAGGCCTGAACTGTTGTTCCTATACCTTAATCCACCCCTGGATCTTGGACGTGCTGCTGATGAGTGCCATAGAACGTATAAATAAAGTAACAAAATATACGCTGTCGGTGAGCTAGCTATAAGGTATGATATGTTCTGCAGCTAACTGCAGCTGCTATTCCAATCAATATTTTATTTCAATTTATAATGACTATTTCAAAAGCATCTCTGAGTCTCCTGAGTGTCTTTAACACAGACTAAACGTATAGCAATATGAAAAAATAAAGCCAGCATCTTCTCCCCACCCCCAAACCAGAACAATAACCAACCAGAGAGAAAAATCAAACCCAAACAAAATCCTCCTTGTCACAAAGACCAACCTTTACTATGTCTGTCTCATGGTGGGCTCTTTGGTGCCCACCTGCTGACCCACGCTGCCAGCCTTTCCTCTCAAGATCAAATACAGTCTCCAAAATAAAGTACTTCCCTTCTGGGCTAGAAACACAGACTCAGAATAAATTGAGACCTTCTTGCTCTGAGCTTCTAACACACAGTTTCCTCCTGAGCCCTTCCCCCAACTTCCTCTACCAGCCTGGTATATAAAACAACATCCTTCCTCACTAAGGCCTGATCCAAAGCCTTCTGAGGTCAATGGAACTCTTTCCATTGATTTCAAGGGGCTTTTGATCAACCTCTGTTCTCTTAATGTCCTAGTAATATATGCACTGAACAGGAGGAGAGACAAGATGGAACTCTGAACGCCATAGGACAGGGATGTCTTTAGGAATGATGAGCCATTGCCAGGCTCCTCCCTCAGCAGAGGAGGAGCAGAGCTGCTAAGAGCAGCCCCATCCGCTGCTGCTAGCATCAGCATCTCATGACCCAATAGTAGCAAAGATAGTGGATAGCTCCAATAATATCAGAAGGGCCATCTAATCACCTTCCCAGGAGGAGATCATCTACCCATGCCACTAGAACTGTCTCCAGGCTGTATCAAGGTTCATACCCAGACTGGCAAGATTCAAGATAATCTGAGGCATCTAGAGTTGTCTCACTGCAATCTTGTAGTAAGTGTTACAGACTCAAAACATCATCATTAGTAATAAGTTAATAAGTTCTTGGAATGTATTGAGGACAACTTTTGTTTCAGAAAGCAGAGGAATTAACTAAGGGGGACAGCCATTTTAGACTTGATTCTGACCAATAATTCGTAATCGGTGGCAAATCTAAAGGTAGACAGGAATTTGGATGAAAGTGATCATGATTCTAAGAAAAGGAAGGAGTAAGAACATCACAACAAGAACAAATGACTTTAAAAAAACCCGGACTTTAACAAACTCAGAGAACTGATAGATAAGGTCCCACGGGAAGAAATTCTAAGGGATAAAGAAGCTAAGGAGAGCTGACAGTTCCTCAAGGAAACAATATTAAAAACCCAAATGTAAACAATCCCAATGTGAAAGAAAGATAGGAAGAATAGTAAAAGACAAATATGTTTCTATCAGAAGCTCTTTGAAAATGAAAAAGAATCCTACAAAAAGTGGCAACATGAACAAATTGATGAGGAATAAAATGAGTTACAGCTAGCAAGGGACACAGAGGGCAATAAGAAGAGGATCTTAACAAACATTAGGAGCAAGAGATGGATGAAGAAAAGTGTAGGTCCTCTATTTAGCTGGGAAGGAAAGCTAATAACTGATGACAGCAAAAAGGCTGAGGAGTTTAATGCATATTTTGTTTCAGATGTCACTAAAAAGCTTAATGGTGACCAGATACTCAACACACTTATTAGCAAGAAGGGGAAAGGAACATGGCCAAAAATAGTGAAATAACAGTTTAAAGAATGTTTAGATAAGTTAGATGTATTCAAGTCAGCAGGACCTGATAAAATTATCATAGGGTATTTAAGGAATTAGCTAAAGTAATCTTAGAACCATTAGCAATTATCTTTAAGAACTCATGGAGGATGGGTGAAGTCCCAGAGGACTGGAGAAGAAGAAACTAAGTACCTGTCTTTAAAAAGGGGAACAAAGAAGACCCAGGGAATTATAGATCAGTCAGCCTAACTTTGATACCTGGAAAAATACTGGAACAAATTATTATACACTCAATTTGTTAAGCCATAGAAGATAATAGGGTTATAAGGAATAGACAGCATGGCTTTGTCAAGAACAAATCATGCCAAACCAACCTAATTTCCTTCTCTGATAGGATTACTGGCCTAGTAAATTGAGGCAAAGTATATAGTAGATATGATATCTTGATTTTAGTAAGGCTTTTGACACAGTCTCACATGGCATTCTCATAAGCAAAGTAAGGAAACAGGGTCTAGATAAAATTACTACAACTAGTTGAAAAACCATACTCAGAAAGTAGTTGTTAGTGGTTCGCTGTCAAACTACTAGGATATTTAGTAGGTAACACAGGGGTCAGTCCTGGGTCCAGCACTATTCAATATTTTCATTAATAACTCGGATAATGGAGTGGAGAGTCTGCTTATAAAATTTGCAGAGGACACCAAGCTGTGAGGGGTTGCAAGCACTTTGCAGGACAGGATTAGAATTCAAAATGATTATGACAAATTGGAGAAATGGTCTGAAATCCACAAGACGACAGTCAGTTCTGACAAGTGCAAAGTACTTAACCTAGGAAGGAAAAAAAATCAAATACACAACTACCAAATGGGGAGTAACTGGCAAGGTGGCTGTACTGCTGAAAAGGATCTGGGGGTTATAGTGGATCACAGGTAGAATACGAGTCAACAATGTGATGCAGTTGCCAAAGGAAAAAAAAAGCCAATATTCTGGGGTGTATTAACAGAAGTGTCATATGTAAGACACGAGATAATTGTCTTGCTCTACCTGGCACTGTGTGGCCTCAGCTGAAGTACTGTGTTCAAGTCTGAGCACCATCCTAAGAAAGATGTGGACAAATGGGAAAGTATCCAGAGGGGAGCAACAAAAATGATAAAAGATTTATAAAATCTGACCTATAAGGAAAGGTTAAAAAGCCTGGGCATTTTTAGTGTTGAGAAAATGAAGACTGTTATCACGTTCCTCCTCAGTCTTCAGTATCTTAAGGGCTGTTATAAAGAAGATGGTGATCAATTGTTTTTCATGTCCACTGAAAGTATGATAAGTAATGGGGTTAATCTGCAGCAATGGAGATTTAGATTAGATATTAGGAAAATCGTGCTTACTATAAGGGTAATTAAGCTCTGGGATAGGCTTATAAGGGCGGTTGTGGGATTCCCATCACTTCAGGTTTTTAAGAAAAGGTTGGTCAAACACCTGTCAAGGATGGTCTAAGTTTACTTGGGCCTTCCTCAGTACAGGGGGCTGGACATGATGACTCCGAGGTCTTGCCAGCCCTACATTTCTGTGAGTCTTTGATTAGCATCATTCTGATCAAACAATTCAATGATTTAAATGCCAAGAACAGATTTATTTTACAGGGATAAAAAGATGAAACTGCACTGAAGATGGTCTGTATGTGGGCATGAGTCCGGACAACGGTGGATAACAGACAGCTAATTTCACACATGCAGCTTTGTGAATACCTAGTCATCCTACTTGCAAAAGCCAGGTCCCAAGGCAATGAGCAGAAACAAACAGAAACCACACCAGGAGCGCCGAACAAAAGGGGAGGGGAATACAGTCCTTGGAACAGACATTTCCTACGTAATTCTGTGGTAGCATTTGGACACCAATGAGAGACGTGCTACAAATGTGTTGCATAAATCAGATTAGAATAGCTATAAAGTTCAGTAGATATGGCATTGGACTGGGAGTCAAGACTTGGATCCATTACTGTCTCTGCTATGTCTGCTGTGTCCATTGGCCTAATCACTTCGTCTCTATCCTCCCTCCCACCCTTTATCTTGTCTACAAAGCATTTGGGACAGGGACTGTCTTACTATGCATTTGTACAGTGCCTAGCACACTGGAGCCCCAGCCTTGGTTGTACCTCTGTGTATTACCATAATACAAATTATAATAGATTAGAGAACAATTCAATTACTTTGGTTAGTAAAAAAAAATTGATTAAAAAAGTGACATATGCCATCCAGTAGAGGGCAGCAGTATGCATACACACCACCCAGTGAGTAACAGCTGTCATCACAACTAGAAAGGTATTTGCCCCAAAGAACCAGTGTTTTGCTTTAAGAAAATTCAGTATACACAGTCTTGATCCTTTCTCATTCTATTCACCAATTTGCTGTTCCTTCTAACAATCACTTTCTTTGGTTGTTAAACTGAGGACTAGAAATTTACTGTGAATTACCCTACTGATAAGCAGCACCAGGAAACCAACAAGGCACTTTGTTCACAGAAAGATGCACAGAGTAACCCTTCATTTAATTGTGATTTTCTTGCTCACTAATGTTTTCCCTCCCAATGAATTACATGCTTGCTAGGCAGGAACTACTGAGTTTTTATGGCACCCATAGCTTTAGCTAGATTAAAGACTTGCAGGTCAGAGACAGGTTTTCCCAGCTCCACTAAAGCTAACTAAAAACTAATGGATATTCTTATCAAAATTTAAAATTCTCTTTAGAAATACTGCTGCATTATCCTCTCTCAGCAGAGACTGTTCGGATTGGGAAAAATTGTAAAACAATTCAAGACATAATGTTGGAGTCTGTGATAGAATACAAAGCAGTCGAATGGTTTCTGATACTGAAGAACGTGTTGCTATAGAACTGCTAAACAGTTACTTATTTTTCTTAACATTAAAAATGGAATAAATCATAAACCAAAGCTAAAAGTGATCTCTCTTTTCCAGCTTAGACTCACGGTAGGGACTGTAAGAATGGTTTGAAAGAAAGCCCAGGCCAAATTCTCTGCCAATATTAAAGAGCATTTTCCCCATCTGAGAATCTGGCCCAATGACTGTTACCATTTATCCAGTGCAAATCACCTTACTCATGGGACTGGAACCACTGACTTCCTATTGAAGCATCCCTGAAGTGATCCCTTGCTTAAGTAAAGAAGCATACCCCATATTGGTATTGGTAAAGAAGTATACCCCGTATGACAATACCAAGCATCTGAAACCTTGTGCTTTTATGCAGATTTAATTATTCTAAAAATACATACCAAAATTCGTTGAATAACTATCCTGATTACAGAGAAACATAACCAAATAGTGGGAAGTGTCTTTTTCCTCTATACTTCATGCTGAAAAATAAAAACCCCAAAAAGTAAAATAATTCTTGATTTCTCATGATATTTTGCAGAATTTGTGTAGCTGTCGATATGAAGCAGGGAAGACAATATGTTTGAATTCTGTGAACCTGATTCTCACCTCATGCTGCTGCTTGTACAGTGTCATGCTATTGACTGCAGTGGCCTTACTCACAAGTATAAGTGAATTCCGAATGAGGCCCTGTAATTTATAGCTTCCATAATATGTGCTTATAGAGCTCCAGGGATTCATTGGAACACTGCTGATGGGTCAGTCAACACTACATGTTTCATCAATGCATTTGTAACTGTCTCAGTCCTTTTATTCTTCAGTGGAGGCACCACCCATCAACTTTGAGAAGATGTCATACACTCCCAGCATATACCAAATTCCAGCTAGCATTCTGATAGGGAACCTTTCAAGTCAGTTGGTACGAATTTCCAGGGCTTACTAAGTTGGGGCATTTCTCCTGAAGGAGTTCTGCCTCTCCTTGCTGGTGCTTTCCTTTCTTGACAGGTAAGAAGAGAAAGTGCCCCGTCCTTAACAGACTGCAGCCATGCCCAACCAAAAAAACCTGCCACATATCTGGTCCCTGTCTTTTCATACCCAGTGCAGCCTGCTACTTTGTTATCAACATAACCCCATTCTCTTACTGGGTTACTTGGGAGCAGGCAACACTCACCGGTGCGCAAGGGCGCCTAAGCTTGCTAACAGCAAAGGAGATCCTGAGCATCCCAGTGATGATGTAGGATAGGTGGGAATCCTCTATCCACCCCTCTGCTGCAGTCCCTTTACTTCTAAAGGAATTTAAAATTGGTGGTGCCTCCACCTGGCTGCTCCTGCACACGCTCAATAGTGGCCTTGGGAGCTTCCAGGACTAAATCTAGCCTAATAATTATATTAATCGGAGACATAGGTCTAACTCAACAATTGCAATTATACAAACTAAACATCCAATATACTTCAATTAGAGTTAACACACCTTTACTTAACAAATTGAAGAAATGTGGCATAACAGACTGAAATTAAATATCACTATTATTATTTTAAATCCACAGGGGCAGTTGAATAAATCAATTAATAAAAATAGTATACAGTAATAAATGAAACTTGTCTAACTCGCATCTACACTGCCACTATTCACCCCACCTCTGGAGTGTACACTCCCCTACAGTTCAGAGCCCTAACCCCCTGCTTACGTGGGCATGCTTGAAGAACTGAAGGAGGCAGCACTCTGTTGGTTCAGTGTACCAGTTCAGCACGGGTATCAAGCTGGAGATTTGGAGTTGGCCCAACCAAATGTCTGCAGTCCTGGCCCTGCTTGAAGGGACTCTCTCTCTGCCGCTTCTCAGGCCCACTCAAAGTCTCTCTGATGTGCCCTTCCCTTACAAGCCCTGCCCCAAACAACGGGGGCGGGAGGGTGGAACACTCACACCACCTTCACTGCAGGTCCACCTCAGTCAGTTCCAGGCTCAGTCCCTGCCCTGGCTTGGGCAATGCCACCAACCTCTGCAGCTCCTGCTCGATCAAAACTCCAACAGACTCTCAGCCGCAGCTTTGGGACCCCAGCAGCAGTCAACAACCAGCAGCAGCTTCGAGACCCAGCAGCAGCCAGCCAACAGCTTCCAGCCTCAGCTGCACTCCACCCCAGCACCAAAATGGAGTCCCCACATGCTTTTCTCTGACTCCCTGGAAGGGGAAGAGTCTCTCTCCTTTTTCCCCAAGGCATCATGATATTTGTAGTCTCCCAGGATCTTCCGATCCCAAATAAGTTCCAAGGCCCCTTAAGTACAGGGTGCCTACATCAAGAAGACACTCCAGTACTAGTCTCTGCAAGTTTGTTGGCAAGACTATCCTGTTACCTTTCTATACCAGCAAGTGGATGGCTGCATTAATGGATAATGGTTCTTGACCTGAACTGCATTAAACTTCCCCAGTCTGGGTCTCCTTCAGCAGATCTGTTGGTGCACTGGACATAACTCAGGGTTCTACGACTGTTCGCCCCAGATGTCATCACAAGGCCAGGCTGAGTTTATTCTTACTGCCTTCTCCCAGCCACGAGCATCTACAACCACATTTTGCTTTCCAGATTCCTGGTGGACTGTGGCTATATATTCAGATACTTTGTGAATCCGTCTCCAGAAGCATCCTTCTGGGTTATGCTTCATAAGGAACTACTGCAGAGCACCGTGGGCTGTGTACACTGAATTCTATCCCTAATAAATAGGGACAATAGGTCCGGAGAGCTTCCACAATAGTCAGACAACTCCAGTTCTGTGGCCAAATACTTGGTTTCCCTCTCATTTAATTTGCAACTTCCAAAAGCCACTAGTCTGCACCTACTGAGTCAGTCAAGAGTAAATGTGACAGCAATGTGAGGCATCACAGGTAACGTTGAACTGATCCAGGAATTTAAACGTAGCATCAGTTAGTCCTTCTTTCAGTGACTCAAACACTTTTTGGTGCTGCTCTGTCCAGATGAAGTTCCTCTTAGCTGGCATAATGGTAACTGCCCATTCTGTGAAATTTTTTGCAAGTCTCCTGTAGAATCTTCAGAGGCCTATAAATGGCTGCACCTCCTTCAGGTTTGTAGGAACCTTCCAGTCCTTTTGACATGCAAATTCTGCAGCTGGGATTCCAATCCATCCTCCCTGACTATATGTCCTAGGAAGGTGATGAGACACGTCGCAGACTGACATTTGTTTCTTGCATGTGTAAACCCTGACTCCTTAAAAAGCTTAGACTTCTTTACACTCCTACCAGATGTTCTTAGGGTTTTTATAGGGACAGTCCTGATTTTCAGGTCTTTTTCTTATATAGCCATCTAATACCCCTCACCCCCATTCTGATTTTTCACATTTGCTATCTAGTAACCTTAGATGTTCTTCCCATGTTTTGTGGAAACAAATGAAGTCATCTAAGTACATGTGGATGTCTTCCACTTTCAAAACATAGGTTAGATCATTTATTACCCTCTGAAAATCCTGGTGCACTGATGAGTCTGAAAAGCATTCTGCTGAATTGAAACAGTCAATAGGGTGTCACAAAGGCATTTTTTTCTTGATCCTTGAGTGCCACTTTAATCTGACAGTATCCAGATACTGTCAAAGATACTAAAATATTTTGCACCTGACTTTTTACCCAGGGTGTCTGCTCTGTGGGGAAGTGAATAGCTCTCTTGAGCTGTCTACGAATTAAATATGCAGTAGTCATCATACGTCCTCAAGTCTCTGCTGGTCTTTTTCACAATTATAAATGACGATGCCCTAATACTGGAAAAATTCCATAAATTTCATTTTATGTCCCTAGCTTCCATTTTAGAATAAGCAGGAGTCATGTTACCATTGAAAAATTGCAGTCTGTATATTCATTGGGCATTGTGGAGCACATGGTTACTGCAAGTAGAATGCGGTATCTCTGGGCTGAGCATGCCCCGTAGAACGCTAGAATGGTAAACAACTAAAGGTTACTAAGGGTCCCGTAGCAGAAGCTATGGTTCATTAAAGGTTACAGAGTACAGAAGCTACAGGTTGCTGGAGGTTAAAAACCGCTGGATATGCACAGAGCAAAAATAGGTTAAAGGTAACATGAGGCGAAAGGGTCAGATCCAGAGCATGCCCAGTAAAGGTCTTGCTGCCGATAGATGGTATATAAGGCAGGCAAACGAGATGCTTGAGAGAGAGATGGGAAGGCTGACCGAGAAGACAGAAGAGCGGCTGGGAGGATCGAGAAGGAGTGAGAGACAACCCTTAGGAGTCCTGAGGAGAAAGGGATGGCTTAGAAGCTTGAGAAGAACAATGCCGAAGAAAAGGACCAACAGCAGCAGCTGCTTCAACAGCTTCCACAGCAGCGATAGCAGCCATGGTGCTATGACCCTAGCCGTGCCCAGAACATCCACGGCCGTGACCCCAATAACCAGCAGTGGAAGTAAGCTCGCTATTAAGTCATAGCATCTCGTGTGGCACAGTTAGGTAGTAGTGACCTTACGTACTGATGTGCAGGTGTGAATGAATGCTTTTTCATTGCAATTTTCCTAAGAGAACTTTGAAGTACAAAGGAAGAACTGCTGCCTGCGACCAGTTACAGACTGGCCACCATGGGCACCAGGTAGCATAGGCCGGGGAAGGCTTAGCCTTCCCAAACAGCCAGCCAGCTTTCCATTCCCGACCTCAGGCTGCCCCGAACGTGGTGGGGCAGAAGGGAGGAGAGTCAGCTCTTGGTCCAGGCCACCCACTTGGACTTGCCAGCTTGTGCTCCAGGGGTGGCTGGGGCCGCCCGGTGGGAAATCAGCTGGAGCTGCCGGCTACTGGGCTGCCCACTGGGGACTCTGCCCATCCGGTGATCCAGGGCCATGCGCAGCAAAACTGGGGCTGCTGGCCAGGATTTGGGGCAGCTGGGGCCACCTGGCACAGAGGCCACCCTGTCAGGGCTCGGCTCAGGGCAGCCCAGGCCCAGCTCTGGAGTGGGGTGGGGTTCCTCCAGGGTGGCAGCTCAGGGCTGCAGCGAGGGAGAGGGGTGTGGCCTCAGGCAAAAGGGGAGGAGCCATAGGCTCGCCTCTCCTAACGAGCAGTTCACCCGATGCCAATGCTGGCCACCAGTAGCGGATCTCATCCACTTAGTCTCATTTGAAATGTACCTTATTGCAGTTCAGATGCTCTTTAACTTGCAATAAAGGATTTGCGTCTGATTTTTACTTTTAGATTATTCTGCAGTAGGGATTGTTAGTTACATTAATAAAAATTCTGCCAGTGTCAATCATTTTATCGGAAGGTTATATCCGTGTCTTTTAGTGTGGTTCCTTAACTGCTCCCAAAACCCATACCGCAGGAGGGATAAATGAAGGGGGTGGTAGGCAGGTTATTCTAGGAACACTTCAATCCATTTTGGGGAGTAACAGCCCAAGGTGATATAGATTGGCCTGACTGAGCAATCTCCAGCACGCACTTTAGCTTCGCTTTCACTGAGAGCCAGTATGCCAGGGGAATCCTACATATTGCCTCACTCCTTGGCTTAAGCGCAGTCCCGTGTTGCACCCAATCATATCTACCGTGTTCTTCATTTTTGGAGAACACACTAGTATACCATAAGAGCAGCTGTTTTAATCACTTCCTTTCATTGCATTCTATGGCTGCTTCTGTGAGCGAAGCTCTTTTATTCCCCAAGCTCTTTTACTGCCTGGGCTACATCACAGCTCTGGATCTCTGCCTCTGTGAGAGGCGTTGAGACGTCAGCTACACTGGGCACTGTCCCCCTGGTCTGATTTTTCACTAACTGCATTTCCTGGTCCATCACATAAATTGCTCTTACCCAGAATTCATACTTTGGTCCAGCTGGAAACTGAGCTCCATTAAATAGCAATCCTGACTGGGTATTAGTAGCTTCAACCACTCCTCCAGTCCTTTATACTAAGGAGTTTTATTGCATGAAGACCTGGCTTCACCACAACTTTATGCCAAGCCACTTCAGGGAGCAGTTCCTCTCAGTCATCCTGTAGAGGCACTTCTAAGCCTCCAAGAATTGCTGACCAGGGTCCACATTTCTGCATACAGCGAAGGCACCTGAATATTGTCCAGAGCCAAGTGCGTTCTATTAACACTTTAGAAGCCCTGGTGATGCCTTCGGATGAAATCTACTGGCAATACAAGAGCACTAGAAATGTTGGTCATCACAACAGAAGTCCATTTAGTATGCAGAGATGCCAAGTTCAGTGGGAGCTCGATTTCTCCTGTCGTCTCCAGTGGCTGATGATTAATAGTCACTAAGTTAATTCCTGCAGTACAAATTTTCTTCCCCTTCCACACTCGGTGTTTCCATTGGTCAGACTTACTTCAGATCCTGAGTCCAACAGCACTGTGATTTTCCAGCCGTCGATGTCTCCAGTCACACAACAACAGGTATTGGGCAGCTCTTCACATGGGCTGTTCTGATAGTTGCTGATGGTGGCCGTACTGCTTAGCAGCTTCTGGTTTCCCTTGCTGTGGCTTCCCTCTGCTTGGGCAATTCCATCTCAAATGGCCTTTGCCTCCTCATCACCTACAAATGTCGTCTTAGTCAACCTACTTAGAAAACAGTCTTTCATCTGGCACTCAGGATGCCTGTGAATAGTCTGAACCTCCAATTTTTTAGCTACTTCCCTAGCAATCTTTTCTCAAAGAGCTGCATTTGGTATAAAGGAGTCACTCTGGGGCTAAGAATTAGCAGCTGAGGCCTTTAAAAAAAACCCAGTTTCTTCTTCCCCATCTTGAACTCTGTGTATAATCTGGTCCATTGGTTTATCCAGTATGTTATCTTCCTTCACCGCAGGTTATGAAGTTCCCCTGTTAAACTGTTTATAAATTGACTTTTCACACAGGATTCTCTCGTGGCTTCCCACTGGCCATAGGCCCCAATCTGCATTATCAGCTCCAGATTCAGTGCAACAGGTTCAATTTTATTTGAGTCTTCTCCCAGCCAGTGTAGCGCAGGGAAAGCCCTCTTAAGCGGTCTCTACAATGCACAAAAATAATGATGCAGGGGATCCTTCCCTGGCATTTCAGCAGTGCCACCCCCCTCGTAGCAAACATAAGTGTTTGTGTTACTCTAAGACCCATACGCGATACTGGAAGCTGCTGGTGAAAGGCCTTGGCATCCCCATCCAAGAACACTGCGAGGTCCTGTGCTGCTTTCTCATCAGTCCCCACGCACAGGGAGCAACAGCTCAAAGGCTGTCAAGTGCCTCACCTGCATGACCAGCACATTTCTCCTCAGGCAGAAGAGGTTTTGCCATCCTGAAGGCACTGCCACCAGCTGTCATACTCCCCAGCAGAATCACAGAGATGTATTGGAACACTGCAAGTGCCGACTCCAGCACCAGCAGGTAGGAGTGAATTTCTGCTAATCCTTTAAGATCAGACACAGCAACATAATCACATAAAACAACTTAACGTGGAGATAAAGGTACAGCGCCACCTATTGGTGGAGGTGCTGTCTGCACTAATCATTGCAATTCCTTTTTTCATCATGTTTTCTAGTAATTTTCAAGAGGGGTTATCAAAGCTTGGACAAAAGGATTTGGCAGTAGGTATAGAAAAAGGGAAAGATTTTAGCTATGTTATATGGGAAGATGCAAGAGCAATAGCCAGGTTGTGAAGGGTAAAAAAGGGACAGAGGAGTCAAGGATGAGGCCACCGGAGTTGTGGCCCTGGAAAATGGGAAGGATTATGGAATTGTCTACCATAATGGAGCAAGAAGAGGGCTTAAGGGACGAGTAGGAAAATGAAGGAGTTCTGGTTTTGCCATCTTGAACGCAGGACATTCAGGGGAGATGTCTCAGAGACATTGGCAGTTCTGAGTCTGAAAGAAGGGCAGATATTGAGGTGGAGAGATAAATTTGAGAGTCACCAGCATACAGATAGTCACTGAGGCTATGTGGATGAGATTTTTCTTTCTACTTGTTTGAGAATGATAGCACATAGTAAATGAAATAATTTCATTACAAGTTTGCATATATGGTGAAGTTGACATGAACCTAGGGTCTAGTATAATATAGTTCAGTATGTAATGCCTCCTTTTTTGGAAGTCTGTATCCTGCATTTATAAAGCTTTGTTTTAATCTAATAAATATTTTCTCTCGCTAACTACTATGATCCTTTATGTCTCTATTACTTTAATTCAGAGGGCCAATGTTGGCACCCTCTTGTGGCTAATTTAATCCATGTCAAGCCTACCAATTTTCAACCAAATCCACTGTGGCATCT
>ML675604.1:54668024-54721433 GCA_007922155.1 Mesoclemmys tuberculata | reverse complement strand
AGGCTGGCTTATGGCATCTGTAGACACAAATCTTGGTGGGGGCTGGTTATTGTAAATGTGACAAGGAAAACTAAATTCTTTTAACTAAATTAACATGCTTCATACAAGAAACTGAAGTCATATGTAATTCAAAACACTAAACATGAGCAAAAAATATCCAAATTAGAAAAGCAGGTAAATTACATGAATGCGAATTATCTTAGATTTATATAATGACATTAATCCAGAAAGATCTCAAAGGAAACTTACTGATGGACTTACAAACTATACACAAAATCCTTTTCTTAGATACTCCTTTGTTAATCCAGCAAAAGAGCAGGATTTGGCTAGATGGGAATTATTTCCTCTACAGTGAAGTGCAGACACCTGAATGGTGAAACACAGCAATTGTTTAACAGTGCCCAGAACGTACACAACAGTGTAGGGCATGCCATGAAAAATATCATCAGCAATGGAAAATGTAGAGTCATTTTAGGTTATTAGGAAGAATTACCCCGCCCCAACTGGAATTTAGTGGAGAGTTTATTCTTAACACTCCTGCTTTTGAGAAAAGTGCCATGGGAACTTTAATGGCCACAAGTGACCAGGACTTGGAGTTTTGCCTCATCCTAAAGATGGCACTGTTGAGTGGCACTTGGGGGATTGATTCAGCACTGGCTTAGATGAAAGAGAGCCCCCTACTGAAAGACCAGCACCACTTCCTGCAACACCTGGGGATTTCCTTGAAGGTTTCCTGTTCAAATTTTAAAGTAGCCTGACTCTGCTTAATATAAGAGATCTGGAAAAATCAAACCCTGAATTGAAACAATTGCACATAAAAGGTGATGCATATTAAAAGCCGCCAGGTTGCAAAGGGATTAGTCATTTAAATGACCAAATAAAACAAGGTTCAATTAGTCGTCATTTGTTTTTCCAAGGTTCTTTAATCTGAGTTCATGCTGCCTCGATGGCCATGTTAACCTAAACTGTATCTTGTTTAACTTGGTCAACGAAATGGCGGACACTTTGTGAGTGGGTGGTTTTCCCATCCGGATCCAAAACATAGTGCACACTCTGGAGACTCTGAACTCACCCTTTCTTGTTGTTTAGCTTCCTTAACAGTAAAATAACACAGATTCTAGCAAAAGCCTGTCTCCAGAGTTAGCTGCTCCTAGAGTACCTCCTTCACACCTATTCAGTCCAAACCTTAAATCCTTTCTGCTCAAAAAGCCATTCACCTTTCCCTTGGATCCACGTGGGCAAGTCTCCGGCCTCTGTAAGTCATCAGAACTCACTAATCCTTTTCCCAGAAGAGTAACACCTCCAAACAATACTGGGCGATTCAGGCAAACACTGTCAACCTCTTATAAGATTTAGCTTCTCTGCTCTAGATTGTGCCACACTTATCCTGCTCACTAGCACAGAAATCAAGGAACCCCAGTCTCCACCACTGATTTCAGTACCCCCAGACCTCTACATCCCTACTGCAACTTCTCTGTCACCCTCAGACTGACCATCTTAGGGCCACAAATGCTGCAGATGAGCTGGGTTCCAGCATAAGGACTTCCCAGGGCACGCTACAAAGGCTCTCAAACAGCCCATTCACACTCCAAACGCACCATCACCCTTCCAGCACATGGTGCAAACTCCCTTATAAAAATAAAATAGCCCTCTGAATTCTCAGGCATAATTCCCCAAACATTTTCTGAACACCACTGCCTCACACTCCTGCAAGATACTAATCTTCCCCACCCCACTGCCACAAGTCCCAAAAGGGATCTACTTCCTGATGTATAAGTCACCCACCTCCAACTAAAAAAGGGGGAAACTACCCAGTGCAGTCCGGCTCGCTGCCATTGAGGCTGGACCATAGGGATGACCTAAAGTGAGGTAGGCAGAAAAGCAGTTATTAAATTTCACACCCACCCATTTGCACCCACAGCCATGTACAATGAACCTTCAAACAGGCAGAAAATTCCTCAACTAGCCCCTCTCCCATGTAGTGCACCCACAATTCCAGAAAAAATAATAATTCTCTGTTTTAGACTTGCTTCTTTGTAAGACTATAAAGGATTATTATGGGTAGAGAAGGCAGATATAGGATCATCTAATCCTCTCCTCACCCTTAAATGTCTGCACATAATATTCTTTGTGAATCAAATGCAATAAAAATGCCATTTTAATGCACCTGTCAGGTTTTTTTTCTTTTGAAACAAAATAAGGTGTTTTTTTTAAGCATGACTAGGAAATGGTTCATTGTTAATAAGCAATCATATTATTCTGAAAAGATCCATCCTGAAATAAGTTTACATTTTTTCTTTTTAGGTGGGGAATGCTACATCTGAGAAATTTAATGGTGCAACATTTTGTTTAGGGGTCTTGGGTAGCTCTCAATTTCTTTTACTCATATGTTTCTAATTAAATCTTAATTGTGCGATTCGTTATGAAATGAAAGAAGAGCTGTTAGACTGGGTATCTTTCATGGGAGGAAAACAGGATGATCCTTATAAAATAATTAATGTATTGAAAAAGAAAAAAAGCATGCAAAAAGCCTCTTAAAAGTAAGTACACTGAAAATACGACAGAAACATTAAAAACTACATAATAGTAAAATTATCATAAGTAATACTACTTCTTGATCAACATCAGTGGTGTTATAGGCACATAGTTATTAACAACCATAAAAATATCCGCTTGGGGTGGATGGCTATGTTCAGAAATCTATACTGAGCCAAATTATGCTGTACATTTCACTGCAGTCAGTCTATGGTAACTCCATTTTCATCCCCACATATCCATATATTTAACTAATGTCTTGCCACCTCTAAAAGGCATATTTGTTAATATAAGAAACTGTCTACTTATATTTGTTGTGAGATGCACTAGTTAGGCTATAAAAATAATCAGATATCTTTTCTTGCTTAACTAGACTTGGAAGGATTTGATTTTTATCAGTAAATGTTGGTCGACTTCTATTTCACCATATGCACACAAACCAACAAAAATATTTCCATCAATAATAATCTAAATTTAGAGATAGGCAAAGTAAGAAAAATGCTGCTTGAGAACATATTAGACTTGATTTAAGTGTATTTACTTTGTATATTTTGACACATGATGTTGACAATTTGTGTTTTAACTGTTAAAAAACTTTAACTTTTTGAATCTCAGCATCTATCATTAACTAATTATTGTCTGACCTCCCCATCATTTGACACGCCCCCCATAATCTCCCACAACTGTGAAAATTTAAAATTGATAAAAATAGAAAAAAATGCTTAGAAATAACCACTGAATCATCCAAATCAGAAAACTAAACACTGAATTCTGCCAATCCTATGCATAGTTAATTCAGAGCCAGATTCTGCTCTCATATCCATACAAGCCCATTGAACTATCAGTGGGATTTCATAGATATACAGGTCCGACCCATAGTCTGTTTAAGTCAACAGGAGTCTTCCCCACTGACTTCAATAGACTTTGGATCAGGTTCTCAATGAGATGAGAATCTCATCTTATATTTTATATTTGTCCTGGTGTAATTGCAATATGATTTTATGTACTGCACTTTTCATAATAGACAATCCTTATTTATCTTTGTCAACAGTACTGCTCAAGGACTGGCTATTCTCCAAAAACACAGAAGAATAGTTCCTAATAATCACTGCATGCCCAACACAGGATATATGTCAGAACAGAATTTAGGCCTTCTTTTGTAAGGTGGTAACAAGTTCACATGAATACTACAGACATTGGTGCAGATAGTTCCTGCACTTTTAGCTGGTTGTACACTATTTTAACTTCAGCCATGAAAGAGAAATTGAGAAGGTGAAAGGGAAAAAATAAGAATGTCTTCCTACTGTTAATCCCCAGAGTGGGTCTAATCCAGATTACCTTCTTTGCACAGAGTCCCCCAGAAGCAAATTAGCATCTTTTTCTCCTTATTTCCCTCCCAATTCCATTTTACTCCAATGTAGTTAGGCAGTTTATATGCACAGCAGAAATCAGTGGGAGTACTCATATGAGCAAAGAGAAGAATTTGGCAAATGTTTCCAGTTTGTTAGTTATTTTTTTTAGCAATATCTGTTCTGGTTGGTCCTCTAAAATATAAACTACTGCCTCTTCTTTACTTTCCTTAGCTCTCAGGGCTTCCATTTCTGCTTTTTCAAGAACACAAAGTGGTCTCTTTGCTAACACTGCACCTCCCTAACAGAGTTTTGCACCACTGTCTTGCTAATTAGGAGATATACTCCCTAAACAAGGTAAACAATAACAGAAAAGCTTTCTTTAAAGAATGCTGGATTATTTCAATGAAGGCCTACTCAAAGCCTAAAGATCCATTGTTCCAGTAGTCTGAAACTGCACTGAAGAACTCCAGTCTCTACAGTGATCCTAAAACTTGAGTCTCCAGTATTAAAACAATGGGTTCCATAGGATGTGAGCTTCCTTCAGTGAAATTATGGGAGAAAGTGTAGTGTGGTGCTTAGATCACTGGATGGGGAGTGAGGCTTTTGATGTTCCATTCCTGGCTCTGCTACTGTCTCATTGTGTGAATCTGAACAAGTCACTTGCCTCTACCTCTAGCGGCTGTGTAGCCAGCCCAGTTACATGATCTGTAAAAAGGCATTAATAATACTTCCCTACTCACAAGAGTGTTGTGCGGCTTGATTAATGTTTGTTTGGTGCTTTGAGGTAGTTGAATGAAAGATGCTATGTATTATTAAACATTACAGAATATTTTACAAATATTATTCTATGGTTGTTTGCCACTAAGTGCCAAATCTGCTTATTTTATTCATGTAAGTACTTATGTTGATTTCAGTGGAACTACTTGCATGAATTCAGGGCGCAGGATTTGATTCAGAATGATAAATATATCATATTGTGTATCAGATGACTTTCCTTATGCTTTGTGTGAGCCAAAAAAAGGCTTTCCGGAGACTACAAATGGTTGTATACGGTGGATGAAAAATTAAAAATAATTGCTGTGGCATCATCTTGATCCTGTACTGTTTGTTAAAGTCTTAAATTCACTCATCACATTCCAGGGATTCACAATTATTAGGCAACACAACTAATGAATGAAAGTTACGTTTCTTGCTGGGATATAATTTTGGGCAGTGCATTTTTTTAATTCTCTCTCTCTCTCTCTCTTTTTAACCTTAAGGATATTTTTCAGCACTGCACCAGTTCTTTAAAAAACAAATCATTCCCAGTTTTAAATACTGAACAGGAAATCTTGTTTAATTTTTCTATGCACAGATGAATTATAAAAACACCTGTTCAAATGAGCAACTATCTAGACTACTCAGGCAGTATTTTCGTTCCAGTCAATGGGCAAATACTTACTCGAATGAGCAGTCCCATTAGCTAGTTCCATAGGACTACTCATGTAAGCAAGCGGGAGTTTTCCGTGAGTAAAGAAGGCAAGGATAAATTAGTTAGTTGTGTTATGCTAGAGAAAGATGACATTTGACTTTAATATTCTTGCTTGATTTTGTGTGTTCATATATTCTGATCTGCACAGTACTTGCCAATTCAGATAGCATTTAACTAGAACGTTTGAGGAAGGCTATTTATCGATAGAGAACATACTCATGACATATAGACCATACAAACTTTGTATCTTCTTGGACAGCAAACCAATGGGATGTGAATTGCTTTCACAGCATATCAGCGTTACAGAGTACTGAGCATCTGGATGTGCTACACAAAAGCTGTCTACAAAATGACAAAACCGGAGGCTGCAGTAAGGTTGAGAGTCAGTGGGATGTCAGGGGGACAGGAGGGTATTTGGCACCTCACAGGTGCAAGCCCACGTTTTAATAAATAAATCTTTCGTCTTGTATTTTAAAACAACATTAATTGGTACCCAGGTGTTTAATATCATTTGACATCTGTATAGGTGTGGTCCAAATTAAGCTAGAGCCCATGTTAGCTCAGGTGGTGAGCGATTTGGGCAGATGGAGAATCATTACACTGAGCCCTTGGTGCACAATTAATATTTATCAAAATGAATGTGCTTCCCAGGGTGCTGCATATCCTGAGAGGTGTCCCAGTTACTGTTCCTCCATTTTATTTCTGACACAGAACCATAAAACAACTTTGGGGAAGGGATTTGTTAAAGCTGTGCTGTGTCCTACCATTCTTGCATGAGTATACACAAATATTTTGACTTAGACTTTATTAATGCATGTCACCTTCTGGGCCCCATCTAAAGTGGATTGAAGGAGAGCGGCAGTGAACTTTTAATCAAAGCTGTGAAATCTGGAGAACAAGAAGCCCTTCAAAGTTGTGAGCTTTAGTTTGTGAGCTGACTGCCATTCACTCAGGGAGCTCTGTCTTCATCACAAGTCTCGAATGTGCCCAAGAAGCTTTCAGTAAAGAGCAAGGGTTTTAAAAAGAAATGCTGCAAATCACACCACCATGCTGGTGGGAAATTCAACCAGTTGTCAACACAGGAGCCAGTAGAGCTGCTAAAATGACAGGTAATGTTCAAGATGAGCTTAATGTGTCAGGATTTTCTTGTGAATGTTGAGAGGAGACCGGAAGGAGGGGGAAGGGAGCTGAATCTCAGCTGGTATGTGTTAATGAGAGAAGGAATAGAAGAGGAAGGGGAGCATGGACTGAGCCATACAATACAAATAGGACAGGTGAAAAACAAAAAATTGAGCTCAGTGGAACTTTCATACAGTGGCAATTTCCCCATTGACTGCCCAACGGAAGTACAGTTTTGCACATCGCTATACTTTGCAGTTCGATCATTTACTTTCACTGCGAACAGCTTGTCTACATGGGGTTCGGTGTGTGTCATGCTTGGACGTGAATGTTGAATCACAACTCAGCATTTTATTTCACTGCACGGATTAAACTTGCAGCCCTGGGTAACATTTTTAAAGGCCCTCTTTCCAAATCACAGGAGCCCTAGACTGAAACCCCATGTTCTGGGTATGTCAGGTCTTAAAACTAAGTCTTTGTTATTAAAATGTAACCAGAGTAAATTAGGAAGCTATCCCATAGAGAGAGATATTGAAAACCCTAAAGGATCGAATTATCCTGAATGCCGAAATCGCTTGGCTCTTTTTTCCCCAGGCCCTGTTTGTCCTCATATTCTGCCCATTCATTTTGGGGTAGCGTGGTTAAGCCCAGAACCGCTGCAAGTGTTGCTGGAGTGGAGCTGAGTTGGTGCAGCCCAAGATGTCTGGATCCTTTCCGCAAAGAAAAAGGATGGAAAGGAGGCAAGCGTTTAGCTGGAGGGCTCGGGGCTTGTTCCCTTCCCCAAGCTTGCAGGACCGGGCTTATGATCTGAAAGTGAATCTGTGACAAATGCCCCTCTCCATCCCACACAAAGGAGGGGCAGTTCGTCAGTATGGTCCTTGGAGAGCTTGTTAGGGCACGACTTTATTTTTTTGTCCATAGCCGATGCCTATTTCCAGTTTCTTCCACCAGGGGTCGACGTTGTTTCTTTTTTCTCCCGGCTGCCGTGGCTCCTGGCTCGGATCAGCTCGGTCGAGCAGTTTACATCACCCCAAAAACGTGTCGCGGTCTTTCAAGACCTGGAGGCAGCCTGCCCTGGAAATACCTACGACCCTATTCCCGTGATGAACCGCATCCTTCTGAAGGGATCTCAGGCCAGGTCAGGCTGCTCCCGAGTGGGAATTAAAACAGCCTCAGCGGGGCCGAGCTCTCTGGTGCACCCAGCGCCCGCGGAGCTCGTCCGAGAGGGAGCAGGGCCAGCTGGCTGCTAACGGGCCGCTAAAACGAGCCTGCCCACGGCGTCCCGGGGAAGGGGAATGTGACGGGGCGGGCAGGTTTGTCAGACACCATCAAAGGCTTCGCTTTTGCCAGGCGGGGCGCGGCGGCCGCTGTCTCCGCGGTGCCCCCCGGCAAGGACCCGAGGCTCCCTGTGTCTTGCTCACAGCGATCACCCCGGACGGCTCTTTCCAAAGGCCTGGCGCGTTCCGCTGGGCTCGAGTGGGCAAAACCCCTGGGTGGCGTCTCTCCTCCCCTGCCGGGGGCAGCGGACACGTCCCCGCGTCTCCATCCAGGCAGCGACGGCGGGTGAACGCCCGGGTGCAGCCCAGCTTCCAAGGGGGTCTCCCAGGCAATGGGCAGAGAGCCCCCCCGCCCCGGTCCGAGCCGTCCTCCTGCGCTCGGAGTCCGTCTCGAGCGACACGCGCGCGTTCACACGGGGACAAGTCTGGGTCCGGTCTGACTCCGGCTCCCATTCCCTGGGCTGCGGGGGCGAGGCGTCCGTGTTACTTGCACTTGCCTCGCCCGGCCCGGCGCTCCGCCTTGGCTTCCCCTTCTCTTCCCCGGCGCAGATATTAATTAAAAGCCGTACGTGATTAAAAAGTAATGAGTTGAAGAAAAATTATCTCCGCTCATTTTCTGATTACGCTAATTGTTAAAAACCCTTCAATCACGCCGCCGCAGTCAATGGGCTTTAATGTGAAATTAGCGGGCTCTTGATAACTTGCCGTCCCGGCTAACGCGGGCGGGTTACTCATCACGGCTGAGGAGCGGCGTGCTGCGCAGAACCGCGCTGCCCGGGATCTTGCTCCACTCCGCCCTGCCCCCGCAGGAGAGCCCGTCCCTGTGGTGCGCCGCTTGGAGCGGCGTGGCCAAGGCTGCTTCGTTCACCACGCCCTGTCGACTGCGCCGCCACATGCCCCTTGCGATCCAGAGAGCGAGCGAGCGATCCGGCGTAGCAATAGCCCAGCGGGGCGTTCTCGGGCGCGTCCCAAACGCTCGTTTAGCCCGGTCACTGGGTTTTTAGTCTCTTGTTCATTGTCGGTGTAAGAGGAACCCCTTGCACTGAACACGTCTACGTGAACAAATGCCCCGGTGTTTAACACACACATTATACAAACGGTATAAAGAGAGGCGTGGAAGGTGATTAAAATGATACGGGAAAATGCTTTGCTGCAAGCATTTTTGTAAGGTCAGATCCTATGACCTGAGCTAAATGCCTCGTGCTTTTCCTAGTCGCGATTCCAAATGGCGATCCGGATAGAGAGATCCAAGTCCAGATCTTGTTTGAAATCCCGTCCGCCCGCTGGTTTGGAACTACTCTGGAATCTCCTCATATTGGGCTTCATTCCCTTTGCCCAGGGTGGTTATTTTCCAGGAATTCGTTTAAGAGCTACTCCACTTGCGGTCAGCTAATTAAAGCTCTGCATTTCTATTCGCCGTCTCGGGGCAGTGGCAGGTAAAATAATCTACTTTTCAGCAGCTCGTGATTTAGATACATTTCAAGTGTGCCTATAAAACCCACTCCGAAGGGCAGGACAAGCGCACCCCAGAAGAGAGTGGCACGCTTTCTGGGGGCATGCCGGAGGTGGGAAGGCCAGGATGTTTCTGTATGGCATGGCACACGTTTGCTCAGCGGCCCACACACTCAGAGTTCCCTCGCCCCCATGTTTGCCTTGGAATCAGACATTCAGTGAAAAGGAAATTGGGTCCATCCCGCGCTCCGGGGTTAAGGTTTCCAACAGGAACGCGCTGCTGGCTGTTCCCTGCGGGCCTGTAATAAAAGACACCGCGAAATTTGCGGGAGGTATATTTTTAAATGAGATTCCTCTCCCTCCCCGCCCGCCGCCAGACCCCGGCCACCGAGTGCCCCGACAGAAAGTAAGCGGGGCTGCGCCTCTCTGTGTCACGGGGCGGGGGGCAGACCAGAAAAGCCGTTTTCCGTGTGCGGCGGGGAGATGCGGCGCTGGGAGCCGGAGACTTTCGCTGCCGGCCGATCCAGCAGACTAAGCCCCGGCAAAAGTCAAGAGGGGAGCCTGAGTAAGGGCCGCAGGACCGGGCCCGCCCGTGGGGTCGGTGCCATCATTAAATGGCACGCGGCGGTTCCCAACGCCCTTTCTTTAGGGGGACGGACCCCAAAGCGTGAGGGATCCCGCGCCGAAAGCCCGGGCGGGCCGGATCGCGCCCTGGGACACAAACAGTCCCGTCCCCGCCCCGCTTCCCGGGAGCTGCGCCTGGCTGCTCCGGCCCTTTCCGGGAAACCGAGCCGCCCAGCAGCTGCCTTTCCCTGCAAGTCCCCGCGGCGCCCGCTTGGCCCTGGCCCGGCCCCTCGGTTCCACACCGACCGAGCGGAGCGGGAGCCCCCAGGCTCCCGGCCGGGGCTCGCCTCGCGGCGCGGGAGAGGCTGCGGCCCTCCTTTGGTTGGGGGCTTTATTCTCGCCCCCGTACAAGAGCAATTGGGGGTTGCGTTCCCCGCTCTCCCGCCTCGCCCCGACCCGCCTCTGAACCGACGAGCCGCGGGGATCTCTGCAGGGAGGCGGGGGAGTCCCTCATTTTCCTATTTGCATCCGCTGTCGGCTGAAGATCCTTGTAATAAATAACAGTGGAGGGAGCGGGCATCTAGAGGGCTTGTCGGCAGCGTTTAAAAGCCAATAGAGCTGATAATTCGCCTCTATCATTTCGTATTGATTAGCGTAATCAAGATGAAAAGCCAGCCGGGCCGGGAGAGGCTCGGCGGCGTGTCATTAGGGATAAGAGCCCGTTAATTCGGCAGCGGGGTGATGGGGCCTGCGCTGAAGAGCTCATTTGCATGAGCTGCCGAGCCCAGTAACAAGAGGACAAGAATCACTAATTAGGGCTGCAGAGTGTCTTCCCGCTCCTCAAGCACCCTCCGGAGATGAGAGGCGATGCGCGGATCGCGCTTTTATGTAAATCCCGGGCAGGGCACCGCAGTGGAAACGCTGCTTCTAGGCGGCGGTGGTTGTCACGCGGCGGCGGCCCCGCGGCCCTCTCTCTGCAGACAGGGCAGCGTGGAGCGCCCCGGCCGGGGTCTGCCTTGCCAGGCAAGGGCGCCGGGCCGCTCGGTTTCCCGCGGCTAGCGGCCTGGCTCGCTTGCTGCCCTCCCCGTCAGTCACTGCCCGGCTCGTCTCTGCCGTGCAGGCCTGAGCGAGCCAGCGCGTGCCGGGCGCTGCCAGCCCCCAAAGGAGGCAGCAGGGCGGGCGAGGGGCTGTTTCCTTTCGCCCCCTTGGAGGCGTCCCCCTGAACCAAACACCAGCCCAAGCAGGGCGGCGAATCGTCCTCGGCCCCTTCCGAGCCGACCTGCAAACGAGCGCTGGTCCTCGGCTTGGTGGAGAGACAAGCCGAGCCAGCCCCCCGGCTCCGTGGGCAGCGGAGGGCGCCTGGGACCCAGGGCGCAGCGAGGGTGCTGAGAGCGGTTCAGTGCGAGGTTGGGGTGCCTGCGCGCGAACAGGGGGTGCTCCCGTGTGTGGGGGGCGGGGGAGGCTGTACACAGCGCACACACCTCTGTGCGCCTACAATGACTGACAAACTCTGGCCCTCGAAACCCGCAGCACAAAGCAGATCCCGCCGTCTCGGATTCGCTCAGTGTCTAGCGCTGACAACTGGCTCCATTGCCCGGGGCTGCTTTTCAGGAAGGGAATTTCCCCCTCCGAGTCCGGACGCCTGTGAAACCGCTCTGCAGATCGCTACGTTGCTAGCCAAAAATTGCAGGGCGGGGGCGAGGCTGTTGCTGGAAACGTTGCGGGTGGCTGCGGGAAGGAGGGCTGGGGGCCATGGCACGGCGAGCCTGGTGCGAAGCAAGCGGGCGAAGTGGGTCGCGGTTGCCGCAACTGGCCGCTCTGAGTAGGCGGGGGGAGGATGCGGGGAGGACCCAACAGGGTTTGTCGGTTCCCAGCCGAGTCACGAACGCTGCTAGTGGTTTTCCCTAGCACCGGTCTGTGATGGGGAGGAAAAAAGCCTGTTTCCACCGCAAAGTTCATGGATTTTTCTCAGACTCCAGGTGAGAGAGAGAAAGCAACGCCAGGACGGCAGCAATGAACTTTTGAGGCTGGCCTCCCCCGGCTGATTTTCTCTTCCCCCGTTGGGCTTCTGGTAGTCGGCTTCGCGTAAAGAAAAACACTTCCAGCAGCTCCTTCTTGAAACAGCCTGATCACAGTACCGTGCCCGATCTTACTCTTTTCCCTCGCGTTTCGATTAAAACTATTCATCGGTCCTGGAAGTTCAAAGGCAATGCGTTACAAACAAAACCGAGGGACTGAGTTAATTTAGAGGGTAACGGCAGTAGCGGGTGAGGAAAATTGAGCGCATGGCTCAGTGATTTTCATAGCTAGAAAGTTGTTTACTTGTCTAAAATCAGCCATTCCCATGGAGGCTTAGCAGCCAGCTATTTCGCGCTCACTTTGCCCCTCGCTTGGCTGCAGAGTAAAGGAACCATGGCCTTATTCTGGATGCTTATAGGTGTCAGCGTGGAAAGTGGCAATGTCATAGGCTCTCAAACATCTCAGTGTCTCTCTTCCCCTTACGGGTTCCCTCTATCAGGTCTGCGCCCCCTCCTCTTCTAGATGCACTGTGCAGGTTTCTTTTGAGACAGATCAAACCAGGTTGAGATTACAGGCAGAAAGGGAGAGCTCGCACAGCACATCTATTCTCACACCCCCATGTACACTCCCTCTCTCACACACAGACACGTTTTGTTACACACACAGCCTCATTTTCTTTCTCTGGAGCACATGAAAACACACAGTCTCACAGGCATGGCGCATATCCTGCCTTGCACACACCCATTCTCTCCTGACATGCACACCCGCTCTCACACTCCGCTTCCTTTCTCTTTCTCACACTCACACTTATTCTTTGATGCACGCGCGCGAGCGCGCACACACACACACACGCGCACACACACTGCCCTGTGTAGCAGAATGAGGAGGCTACAAACTTGCATATTTCTTCTGCATCGCCTCCCTAGCCCCAGCTCTTTGGACTTTTTGTCTAAATATGTGGCTGAGGGCTCCTTTCCCCCTTGTTCTTCCCATACAGAATAAAGTCAGTCTGTATTTAATGGTTATGGCGGATGTGAGGAGGATTTGGCAAATGAAGAGGCCTTTTGCTCTAAAATATTGCTCCTTACGTCGTGTGAGTCTACCAACCCACCACGACCCCATATTCTTCTCTGGGTGTCTGACTCGAATGACAAACGAGCTGATTTTTTCAGTACATCGCTGGGAAATGTAGTGGGTGATAATAGAGATTTCTCTTTCATTTTTTACGCTTGACTTGGTTATTGTTGCTTTTCTTTTCCCGTGATTCCTTCTGAGGATTAGCTCTGACTTCCCCACTATTGGCGGTCAAAGTGGCCCAAACTCTGGGTGACAATTGATGGGGATCAAGGGATTGCCCATTCTGTGCCTGTAAGAACTGATTTGTGCCAGAGAAACTCATCAAGTATAGGCAAAGAATAAAAAGCATTTGGGGGTAAATGTATTCATTGAGAAGGGTTCTCCCAAATTGCTTCTAAGTTTTCTTAATGAAAAGTAACGCTTGCAGCAATCAACGGCTTTTTGACGGATTACAAACCTTGACAGAACTATGGAGCTGCATTTAAAAGTGCCCCAGCCTTAGCATGGGGGCAACTTACTCACAAAAGTGTAGGAACGAGGGTCAGTCCAGAAAACACAAAGCTGCGGTTTGATGCATGTAGGAGCAATGAAAGGTGCATTAATTTATTAACATGGTGCACACAGGAAAAGTGAAAGAACAGTCCAGTGTAAGAAGAATCATTAACTCCCTACCCCAGGCACCCACCCAAAGCCTGCCATTTACATCAAAATGGTGATTGCCGCTTTAGACAGAAAAATCCTACAGCAGCAAAACTGCGTGTAAAAGCTAGAAGAAAGAAAGAAAGAAAGAAAGAAAGAAAGAAAGAAAGAAAACGAGCAATCTGAGATTTGGACAGGGATTTAGATGCATTGAGTGAAGCTGTGCAAGTTGCTGGGAAGGTTCATTAAGGCTGGGGAGAGAGGGAAGTTGACTTCGTCCCCAGAAAGGACAGAGCTTTACAAGACACAGATCTCCCCCGCCCCCTCCTCCCACCCTGAACTGCATCGCAGAGATCTCTCTCTCTCTCCCCCAGTCCCAGCCATCGGTCCCATTCTCCAGCCCTCACCCAGGCCACCAGACTCCTCCCGGACTTCGGGGAAAGGGGGTCAGGCCTCAGGGCTGTTTGTCTCACGCACTGTGGTAAATACACCCGCCACCACAACGAACACAGCACGCTTAGCTGGAGAGGCGCGGCGCTGCAGCTGAACCGGCCCCGCAGACGCTGCAAGCCAAGTGCGCCCAAAGGCAAAGAGTGCGTGTGTGTTTATTAAGGAAAACCAGGGACACCCGGCCTAGAACATTAGGAACAGATGAGCAGAATGTAGGAATCTGACTTTTTTCAGCTCGGTTGCACTGGCGGCTAAAAGCAACGCGGTCTTCCCTCACCCCCCCCTTCCCAAATCACTGACAGCCGCTAACCCAAAGCGATGGCTGAGAGCTCACAGCAAGAAAAGTCTTTCCCTCGAACTTTGTGACACAGAAGATATTTTGTAATTATTCCACGCAGATCACACTAATCAAACTTGTCAGAGAAAGGACTCGACTTCCCCCCCCCTCCACCGCCCCTAGCCCCTGCCAGTTATTTTCCTTCCTCCGATCCCGTCAAGTTTAGCTTTTCTAGCGTTAAAAAGTCCCAGGAAACAGTCCTTCCCTCTGGCCCTTGGCATTCTGATTGCGCCAGACGTCTCCCCCCACCGCTCTAAATGAAGTGTGGCTGGAGACGTTTAAAAATCGATTTTGTTAATTAGTCGAATCATTAAGGACCAGGGAAAGCGTCTCTGGGGAGAGGAGAGAAAGAGAAAGGGAGATTATATTCCGAGGGGAAGGCGGCTTTGTTCATGTGGGCCATTTTTAATGCTTTACAGTCTCTGGCTTGTTTTATTTTATTTTTTTTTAAATGCACAGCCAAAGTATGCACTGAAAATGTCCCTAAAGTGAAAAGGAAGAGATGGGGGGAGGCGGGTTAAAGGGATCCTCGATCCCTTGGACTAAAACCCCCAAACCCTGGAATATTAACTTTTTTTCCCCCTTGCATCTTGTCAATGCTATCATGGCTTTGATGGGAGGGTCTTCAGGGTGGCACATTTCTGAACTTAACCCCTTTTCAAACTAACTCTCTACCTCCTTGTTAGTGCCCAGCTCTGAACTTCTGAAGAGTATTTTTGTGTGAGTCAGGGTTCATTCACTCCGGCTCTTTTGTGGGACTTTCTTCCTTTCAGCCCTCAGTGTGTTACACCAATTAAAGGACGACGTGCTGTAAATGTAATGGGGCGAGGAGTGATTGTTTTTGACAAGCAACAAAACACATAGATCCACCCCTTAGATTAGGCCGTTGAAGGGGGGGTTCATGCCGGTCAGTTTACTGAATAGTTCATGAACTGTAATTCTGAGGGCTCCTGTGAAAGAAAATGTCTCTCTCTCAACTCCACCCCACCCTCGAAGAAGAAAAAAACCCAAGCAGCGTCTATGAAGATGGGGGTGGCTCAGAAGGCGAAGGGAGGAGGAGGGGAATGCTGATGGCCCTGTCTTGTCATTTAGAAAAGAGATAACTATCAAGCCACTCCCTGGTACTAAACAAGCCAGCCGTTTTACAGAGATGCCTAGCCATCATCTTTACGTAGCAGCTGATTTAATGATCACCTCCATGTAGCAGTGTTCATACCCTCTTATTATTCCTATTGTGGCAGGGCCCAGGAACTCCACTAAAGAATCCAGGATGCCCTTATACTAGACACCTACAGCCAGGTAACAGAAGACGGTCCCTGCCCCACAGAGCTTACAGTCAAGTGGCTTCCTATTTTATTTCATACTGTCCAAATGATAATCACATCTGTACACATGGCCTCTCTCCAAGGCGTAGAAAGAATCAAAGAACCTAAAATGATCCTTCACCATCTGTCTTCCTGTGGGTCTAATTCTGTTCTTACTGAACTCAATGGCAAAACGCCATCTGAGCTCAAGAGAAGCGGGCCAAAGCATTTAGAAACTCCCAGGGCCCGCTTCTGCACTCTGAGTCACTTGGAACAGTCAGGTGCTAAACCCAGACGGATTCAGAGTGGCAAAAATGGGACCCTGCCTCAACCAAGAGGGAGTATTCAAATTTCAGGGGTGTTGCGACCATGCAGCTGCCCATACTGATCAAGTATGGGATGGCTGCTTAAAAATGGTCAGGCCACGGTCCCCACCCTCTTGCTCTGCAGCTTATGGAACTTTGAGCAAGTCTAAAACCTTTGGGGGTGGGGTCATTTACCCCCCTCTAAGCTCTCCACTGCACCATCTTCTTCCCTTCCTGGAAGGACCTGGAAAGGGTCCCAAGGGATCTACTGTGTGGGGGCTGTCCCCCGTCTTCTTCCACAAATAGACAAACCCCACCAACTGGATGTGAGGGGATCCCCAAGAGCGTATCCTGGTGACAATTTCGTCCCAAAGAGACCCTCCCAAAGACATGGCTCGTTCTCTTCTCATTGAGCAATAATTCAATTTGAGTTGCCATAGAATCAGTATATTATTTTGTATTTCTACAGATGCCCTATCTATTTCCACAGGAATTTCATAGTAATTCAAGGAGTTCTTCAAGTCTCTACTAATAGAGGCTAAATTCACACTGTGCTGCAATGAACTGTGGCACTGCAGAAATCCTTTGGCAGTAGTGATACTGTTGCTCTGTGGGCACAGTTTGCAGTGCAAAGGAAATATTTCCTAACTCTGACTCTCTTCAGGTCAGTACAATGGGACCTAATTTCTGCAACAGCTTTTTGATGCAGAAAGTTGTTTACACAGGCTCTAAGACTACTGTATGCTTCATGAAATCAGTATTTGTCACTGCTGCAAATTAATGAATATGTGAATCACAGCTGAACAGTTTAACTCACGTTCACTTCGTTATGCAGAAAGATATCAGGAAACAAAAAGATGCGTGTTGACTTGGAAACAAAAGTATATTATACTAATTCTAGTCTGCGGGGCCTCAGCATAGCAGACCTTACATGTTATTGGTGCAGGACTTTCTGTTGTCCTTCCTGAGCCTTGGATCAATGTAATTTTAGGAAGCAAATGGACCCACTTTGGAAGAAGGTTGGTTTGAAAAGGTGGCTGTAGCTGCCCAGAGGTTTGGAATCTGTTCCTTGCAGAGGAGGAGTAATTAGGTAAGGCAATCAAAGGGGAACAGTAAGTGCTGTTTATCCCATGACCCTGCAGTTGACGGCTATCACCACCAGATTTGCACGGTGTAATATCCATGCAATAAATTGCAAAACCATGTGCTAAACATACAAAAGGGCAAAGGCTCCTGCCCCGTGTCCTATGGCCTATTCAAGGAGGGGCAAACCGAATTTCCACTGGTGGAGTAATGTGAGGAATCTCTCTGAGGAGCTTCTGGGGGTATTGCCAAGAAGAGGATGATTTGGCCCATGGTAATTAAGGCAATCCACTTTATGGATGGAGGGATAAGAAATATCCCAATGAAAGGTCTCTAAACTCTGAAACATTCCTAAGTTAGCATTTCTCTAACATATACGGCGTGTACAAAGTACATAAGGGTATGGTGTATGTAGAGAGGTTTTAGTGGGTCTAATCTTGGAGGAGCTGTATAACCCACTCAAGTTGTGAGTCACATATCCATCCTAAACTCATGCCAAAAAACTTGATACCACCAGCTATTTTGTTGAAGTTCATTTACATCAAACACCCAGCAGCTGTTTAGCCACACACAACAATTTAGGACAGGAAGTGAAGAATTCTGCATCCCACTGCCATGTGTAATTCCGAATGGCAACTGTCCAGCTCAAAAGACAATGGTGTACGTGCCAAAGCTGTTCATATCCTGTGTGTTGTGCTCTAGTGCTACAAATAGCTAAAAAGTCCAGTTCTTGACTGACAATCCTTGCCACAGATAACGAAGGCATAAAGCACAGTGCCAGAAGATGACAACAATAGATAAACAACCAAAACCAATGTCTATGAAAAATAAAAGGACACACATACATACACATATTTGTATGTGTGTATAAATATATTTGTATGTCAGTTGATGAAGTGGTTTACCCACACTATTCTCCTGGTTTTAGTTATATCAGAAAGGTCTCGTGGGGCTTCATTAGTTAAGGTTTGCACTATGCTTTGAGTCATGGTTGAAGAGTGCTATGTAAGTTCAAAACTGTATTGTAACCCTTTTCCCATGTGTTAGAAAATGTGTTCTTCACCAGAACACAGTGAGATCCCAAGAGTCAAAAATTAAAATGATATTTACCATGAAATCGTTCTACAAAACTACACTTAGGCAGCAAGGTTTCACTAAAGAAATAGTGGACTTTTGTGGGTTATAAAATGAGTTGTGTGTTATATGGAATGTGGAGAGATGGGCATTTTCATCCCCTTTTAAAAGTAAAGTACTGACTATTTTTATGAAAATGTAGTTTGTTTAGGGTTGTGAGCAAATGTGGGAGAGGTGAATGATTCATTTGTATGTGCTTGCTTGCTGACAAAAAACAAACATTCTAACAATTTCTGAAACTCTATTCTTTGCCCAAGGAAAGCATAGAGTAGAGGCCTCTCTCTGTGCATGTCCCTCCTCTCTGACCCCTGAAAAATATTTTAACCTGAGCAGATGTAAAATTAATATTTTTAAATAACCTTGTGGAAAAATGAAGCAAATAAGGGCATCCAGATTGCCAACAAGCAACCCTGACCAACGTGGTGTCAATGTCCAGACTGGTTAGCTTATATTTGATTGGCAAGTAATATCTCCTGTGGAGATGGTTTTCATATCTCTTCACTTAATAGATATAAAAAACACCGGTCAGTTTATCAGGGCTAACACCTTATGAATACTCCACTGGGTAGTTGCATGCAGTAAGACTTTTGCTGCACTCTGATGTGGCGTGTGACATCAGGATCTGTGACAAAGATTTATTGATAAACAGCATATCCAAAGACTTTCCCCAAGTAATCTGCTCCCTAAATATCCAATACTTTCCTCTCCCTCCTCCATACATCGTTTCACAGTGGGTGTAATCATTTGCTACCTAGATCATAACACTTTTTATCTAATCCCACAGTTCTGAGACCTTTGTGTGGTGTTCTTAGAATGTTTCAGAATTTCATGCATAACTCCGTGCAGAGGGGAAATATACTAAACTAGTCATACAGATCACTTTAAATGATAGATTTCATGAAAGAAACTTTGTTTTACACAAGCCTATTTTTGGAGCTACAGTGAAGGGAGGGCAGGGAGAATCACATTAAGGTTGTTTTACATTACCAGGTCTGTGAATGATCATTGGTAAAAGTAGAGGAGACTGATTGTTGTGCAGAGAGATTAGCAGAATTCACATTGCCACTGAATGAAAAGGTGGGGGAAGGCAGAAAGCTAAGCAAGTGAATTCAATTACATCTGAAAAAGAATAGCCTAAATTAGGATTCTCTCCTTGGGCTTGTTCCAGGGACTATTTCTGAAAAGTTGGTTGAAGAATACCAGTTATCCATACCCCAATTTTGCTGTTATGTCAAAACTCTTATTTCATGGTGGTTTCTGATTAGGAAATATTTCTCTTGTTTTGTTCATGCTGCTGGCAGGTGACCTCTTAATTTCATTTTGGTTTCTGAGTACACCAGCCAGTGTAAACTTGTTTGTAAGGATTTCAAAAGGAACACAGGATGTGATCCAAAGCCCACTGGAGTCAATGGAAAGAGTCTCAACAACTTCAGTAAGCCTTGGATAACGCCCATAGTCCCTGAGTACATTAAGCAAGTTCAGAGTTCTATCAGTTTCTACACAGCACAATGCAATGGGGGAGAGGGATGTTTGAAGAATACCTTCATGAAGAGAATCGGAATGACTGATGTGTTTGGTGTTATGACATATGTTGGTTATGTGGTGTTATAATAAATGACCTGGAAAGCTTGTATTTTAAATATATTTGCTATGTTGTGTAGTAACTTTTATAGTAAGTAACATCGTGGTGTAAGTATCATTATTAACTTTACAGTACACTGAGAAGAGATCCTTTGGTTAGGAATTTGCCTGTTTTTCCATGAACAGGAAAGGCTCAAATTAACGTAGCACACAAGTCTAAAGTCTGTGATAGGGAAGCCTGGGCTGACAGATCTTAGGATGCCCATCAAAGGAGCGGTCTTTTCCTGAAGACTTTAGTGAGTCCTTAGGAGATAGGTTGGGGCAGGAGGTAAAACAGGAGGGTAGTGGACAGTGGAGCAACGTGTGAACCACTTACATTTTTAGATCTAGAAATGTTAAGCGCTTAAAGTTTAACCTGGAGAGAAAGACTGCCTTTCCCTGTTCCATTCTACACCTCTCCTGGTGCCTTTCCCCCCATCTCTATACTCTCCAGTTCCCTGAAACCTTCTCCATACCTTGGTCTTCTGCATCTCCTTCCAACCTGCCTATTCCCAACTCCCTCTCCCCTCCGCTTTCCATGTCCTTTCCCTATGACCCCCCAGTTCACAGCACCCTCTCTATCTCCCCTGCATGCTAGCTTCCTACCACCCCTGGATCTCCTCTTTCCAAGCCTGGGGAGCACAGCTTCATATCTTCTCTCCATATGCCCCCAGTACCCTACCTCTAGTTGATTGTTAATTGTGATTCTTTGTATTGCAGTAGCACCTAGGAGTCCGAGGGTACGTCTACACTGCAATTAAAACCCGTGGCTGGCCGGTTCCAGCTGATTTGGGCTTGCAGGGCTAAGAGGTTGTTTAATTGCGATATAGATGTTTGGGCTCCAGTTGGTGCCTGGGATCTAGAACCCTGTGAGGTGGGAGGGTTGCAGAGTTTAGACTGCAGGCCTTGCCCTAATGTTGACACCACAATGAGACAGACTCTTAGCTCTGTGAGCCTGAGTCAGCTGGCATGGGCCAGCCATGAAGATGTCTAATTGCAGTGTAGACATATCCCCAGTCATGGACCAGTGCCTCATGGTGCTAGGCATTGTACAAACACAAAACAAAAAGGCGTCCCTAACATTTGTCCCTGCTATTCCCTTCTCCTTCTCTATAGCGTTCATTCATATCCCCTTCCAGACTCCAACGCCTCCAGATCTACCCCTGGTCTCCTGCTCCTCCTCCATTTCCCATCCCCCCCAACTGCAGAAGCATAGCATCGAGTCAGTCAGCAAGCAGCTCAACTTACAGTATAAACATCATTAAATAATTGTATCCACTGCTCTGTGTCACTAAAGAGCAGGAGGGAGCTCCTTGGAAGAAGAGGCAACCTTTGGGCTCCTTGAAAGAGACTCTCAGCTTTCATTTTTAAAAAGCATTTCCATTTAATTTCTAGCCCTTTCCTTTTGAAAGTAGCCTTGCAAACATACGCTGATGTAAACCAGTTGCAGTGGCTGAAAGATGCAAGCATCTGAGCTCCCCCTCTGGAGCAGAAAGCTGTGCGCATGGGCATGCAAACGCACATGTACACCTGATCTACTATCCAAAAGTATGTTTGGAGTGTATCCAAAGACTTATATTGCTAACCCACCTCTAGATCCTCTCTACAGAACACACTTGTCTGCTCAGAGCATTTCTCCCCATGTATGGGGAATCAGAACTGGGACCTTTTTCAGGACTGAACAAAACCAGAGACCAAAATAAATAAATCAACCTGCAGGGAAAGGGTGGCTTGCTTCAGCAAGACGAAAAGAGCAGACAGGGTCAGTTCTTCAGCTGAGGTAAATCAGTGTATTTCCACTGAAGTAAATGGAGCTATACTGATTTAGCACAACTGATGATCTGGCCTGCAATCCTTACCTGTGCATAGCAAGATGGCCAATTTTCCTTGCTGCCTGGAGCTGGGACTTTCCTGACCCCGTTTATTAGCTGGCTGGGTAGAGGTGTGGCGGCAGAGTGAGAGAAAGAAGATGTTTTATCTGTGCCTCCTTGTTATATCCCAGCTCTAATGAGCCCCTAGGAAACTCCTTTCTGGCCTACTGTAGCATAGGGTGTAGACACTCTGTCACAACCACCCAAACCACTCGGAGCTACTTTTCCTCAGCAAGCGTAACGAAACAGAATGAATATGGTGTTTGCAGACCAAGCCTTCTGGAGATAGAATGAAGCAACACCCCTCTCCACCCCCCCCGAATTAAGACGTTTTCCAAAAAGTGAAAAAAAAAACAAGGAAATATTTTAAACATGAAGGGTGGGATTCTGGGTTACAGCCCCAAGAGTAGCAGCACAGAAAGGCACAGCTTTGAGCCACCTTTTGGTCTTCCCTATTTTGGGTTCCTCCTGGAGCTACTGCAGTCCCACCATCCCCACAGCCAGATTTTATCTAAGTCGCAGCACCCTGCCCAACCTCCTAGGCCACCTATGGATGGCTCTACAGTCCACAACCATGACAGCTACATGGAATCTCCATCTTCCCTTGACACACTCTTTTCTGCCCTTTGCACATTCCTTACACACAGGCCCCTGCCTAGGGCAGCCTACACAGGGATTACACCACCAGGGACATTCTCCCTGGCTAACTAACGGGTTTTCACAGCCCATGTAGCAGGAAGGGGAAATCCTTCTCCTACCCATCATTTTAAAACTGCTTTTCAATTTTTTTCCAGGCTGCCCAGAAAAAAATTCTTCTTTCAGTAGGGATGTGGCAGAGGAATTTGTTTCTTATGAGAGATGTTAAGGGTAGCAGTTGAAAATTGGGTTAGCAGACAAAGGCATAAACAAAATCCAGTGCCTAGACAACTTCAGACTACAAATAAAGTGCTAATTTTGAATAAACCATTGGAACCTACCTAGAGACATCACTTGATGTCTTTAAATCAAAACTGAATGTCTTTCAAAAAAAATACACTCAAGCTCCACCAGAAGTTATGGTCACGGTGTAGGAATCCATGGGTAAAATTCAATGGCCTGTATTATGCAGGAGGTCATACTAAATGATCAAAATGGTCCCTTGTGGGTTAAAATCTCCAAATGTATTAATCTTCATTTACTGTTGTAGAAGCAGCTGCAGCTCCATAATAAATTAGTAATATTTAGCATTTATATAGCACTTTTCCTCTGCTGATCTCAAGAGGCTTTGCAATATCTGTTCCATTTTATAAGATGAGGAACAAAGACACAAAAAAGTGAGACCCAATACTGGAGTTGTGCCCCTCTGGAAGGCAGGCTCTACATACCTCAGTTGAAATGCTCAAAATAAGACGACACTTTTGAAAAATTTGGCCTAAGGTAAGTTACTAACAGAAACAGGAATAGAACCAAGATATTCCCCATCACCACCACCACCTGTGCTCTATCTCTTGAATTACACTACTCCCGTATTTCCCTTTTGCTCATGTGTTCCACGAGCTCTGTAATAATTTATTATCAGCTCTAGCCATGACCCAAATAGAAGAGGCATGTAACCCACTTTCGGATCACACTCCACAGGAGAGAAATACTGCTATGGGGCAAGGCATGATTCGGTCTAGATGACATTTTTTAATGTCCACTCAGAGTCCCCAAGACTTATGACCCGTACTCATCGAGTGGTTCCTTTGGTAACGACTCACATGAGTGGAGGTTGCCATGCAGACCTCCTAGTGAGAATATTGAGAATTTTATGCCATTTATGTGGAAGAAATACAGTCAGTTCCTTTTCAACTGGGCAAATTGTTTTCTATGTTAATGGCATTATTTAACTCTCAAATGTTTTAAGGTATAGCTTGCATGAAAGATATGATACTAAATAAAGTAGTATTGACTTGTAGCTAGAAGTACAATCAAATTTAGAAAATAAAGTAGTGTTGTCCTGCATGTGTCTTATTTAAGCTTTACTTCTAGAATGTAGCAATAGATTTCTAATGTTAGACTATTTGATGGTATCATGGAATAGTAGCAAAAATTCCCATTGATTTCGGGAAGAGTTTTGTCTGAGTTAGAGGTTTCAGAGTAGGCACAGCATTCTTTTAATGTTCTGTTATTATTTGATGGCCTGAAATTTTGAATACATTTGTTATTTATCATGGAGAAAGCCAATTAAATAAAATACTATTCATGCAACTACTTTTTTTAAATGTTTCTAATACATTTTTATCCCTTGGCATCATTGAAGATATCTAGATATTCATATAAAGTTTGATCCTGCATTTTGGAAGTGCTCAGAACTCAATAGATGTGATGGCTGAAGGGTGGCGGCGATAGTGTTTAAACAGAATTGTGTCATTTTGGGGTAACTGTTGTCCCTGCCTTCAGAGTCTATAAAATGATAGCCCTCATGTCCATGTGAATTGTTGCTCAGTTTTTATAGTGGTGATGAGCAATACATTGAGAGGGTGACTGGACAGAGAGAGAGAGAGAGAGAGAGACACACACACACACAGATGTGCAATAGAACTTATTAATTAAATTTGGCAATGACTACACATCAGACTGTCCATAACTGCTATAGCAGACACGTAGAGAAACATGTACGGAAAACCACCCCACGTTTTAAAAATGCGAAGTACAAAATTATAAAGAAAATACTCTCAAAAATCATGCCCCCCTAAATTCTACCACACCCTTGCTCAGGGTAGGTAAAAGAAAATATTCTCATTTTAAAATCCTGGAATTATATAATGTTTCATGTGGCATTTTCCACAGCAACAACACTGGAACGGGCGCGGTTCAGAGTACAAAAAAAGCCATAGTCTCCATCAAAGCCCTTCAACTTTCAAGTGAATGTATTAGTGTAGCATGAAGTGTTCGTGTTGCAGATGCATGCTCACTGACCACTGCCAAAGAGATTGGTTTAAGGTTAGGAAGGAAAGAGGGCTGGATAGCATTTTACCGTGCAAATACAGTGAGTTCTGCCCAGGAAGACTGGGATGTTAACTCCTGGGGCTTCCTGTGGCGGAGAGGCAGCAGCAGCAGCAGCAGCAAGTTTCTCTTGCTCTTCTCCCCGCCCCCCGCCCCCCCCCCAACCCCATCTTCCAGGTTCAATAAAGATTACATCATGGAGCAAGTATGCAATGTAGCCTGAGACTCAAAGCCATCACAATTGGCGGCTGTTTAACTGTAATGTCGCTGAAACACATACTTCCCACCCCTCACTTTCCCCCTGACCAGCCCCCCCCCCCTCGCTTCCCACCCCAAGCCCTCTGCTTTTCGTACTATTAAGGGTAGCATTATTGGGGAGAGGAAAATCTGATCAAAACTGTCGACCGCCAACTGCCGATTTTCTATGGATTCAATAAAGGCCACCTTAACGATTTCCCTAATTAATGGATGACATCTTTGGCTGGAGGAGAGGCGATGTATTCTACTCTGCCTTAGTCTTTGTTAACCTTCTAATTAACTTTCATAGGTCACCCAGGTCTCCCAAACCTAAAAGTGAAGAGGGCCATTGTGCTAGGAGCAGTAAACTTACTTTTTCTGCCTGGATACTTAAAAGGGGGAATGATTATAGGCAGAGAAAAATAACTCCATTTAAAGTCTTTGTGACTACAGAGAATGCATAGGTCCCTGCCTTAGAAAATAATTGAAACACCTTTTATACCAATATTTCCATTAGCAAAATGCATCTAAATTCAGATGCACACTTTTTTAGAATGTGAACTTGGGCAGGTCAACAAAAGGATTTAGATTTACTGTGCAAATTGCAACTGCAACAGCTATCGGCCTTTTTACTGAATGATCTCAGGCAGAGAGTATGGGCTAATGGTACATACACACATTATAATATTGGGCCAGATTTATCCAGGGTAAAACCACTGAAATCAATGTAATTGTGTAAGAATGAATTTGGCCCACTGCCTTTTGTGGAATCTTATATGAACTGACTATTGAACTAGAGACATCAAAGATGATAAACACAATTCCCTTTCAAACAGACTGATGCAACCAGAAAAGGGTGGGCAGAAGGCATTTGGGTGGCCTGTGTCTGCAGAGTTTTCAGTGAAATTCTGCCCTCCTTCACACCCATGCAATCCCACTGAAGTCAAACATTTGTTTAATAAGTTGCTATTAAAGTGTATTGTATAGGATGAAAAAAAATCAAACTTCCTGGTGGCTACCTTAAGTTAATAAACCTGAAAGTAATGGTTTCTTGAAAAGTAATTACTATGACTGTTTCTGTGGCGTTGGGAAAACACATCAAATTAACTGTTCTCTAACCAATGTATAGCAACAATAGGTTAGTAAGAATAGGGTAATCATAGTTCTCCCAATACAACACACATCCACACACATACAGCTCCTTTCTCCTATATAAACAGGAATACAGCGCCCCAACAATTTACTTGTTCAAAAAAATTGGAGAATTTTTTTACACTAAGTAAGGGGAACACAGGGCTGGCAATCAGGATATCTGAGTTCTATTCCTGGAGCTGCCGCTGACTTGTAGTGTAGTGTTAGGCAAGCCACTTAAGCCAGGTCTACACTAAAAAGTTAAGTCAAGCCATGGTGTTCAAAGCTATGAAAAATCCACACCCCCGAGTGTTTTAGTTAAGCCAACCAAACCCGTTTCCATCAACCTAGCTATCACCTCTGAGGGAGGTGGATTAACTACGGCAATGGGAAAATCCCTCCCATCACTGTAGTGCGTGTCCACACTGATGCGCTACAGCAGTGCAGCCACAGCATTTCCAGTGAAGACATAGCCAGAGATTCTCTTTGATGTGGTTTCTCCATCTTTGTGATAGGCGTTGTGCCAATAAAGTAATGTTTATAAAGTACTTTAAGACCCTCAAAAGAGCAGTGCCAAATACAAAGTAACAAACCAAAAGATCAAGGTTTTCAAAGAGTTCAGCCTTTTACTACAGTGGTTCGATTCTGCCACTGTGTGTGTATTGCATAGCTCTGAATTTTGTAATGTCTGATCTGCAGCCTCTTTGTTATGTACTGCACTCAGTTCATACAGAGAAGTCTCAGGGTCACCAACAGGAGTTCCTAATGCAAATCCAGAGAAGTACAAAGCCCTGGCTATTTAACTTTTTATGTATTAGAATTCCACCATCTTTCTAAAGTTTACTTTGGTTTGATGTCTTCTGCATTTGTGATGGCAAAGCTCAATGGAAGGTGTAGTTTACTCACAAGAAGATGGACATCCCTAACCATAAGGCTAGGTTCTGAACTGTGCTGTGGTAGCATAAAGGGACTGCAAAGAAAGCAAAAATGGTACCTTCAGAATCCCTTTGTCTCAGGAAGGTTCCTGGAGTTGCACAGAACCCATGTGGAGGCTGGTGGCACGGTCCAGCCAGCGGTTTTGTGAACCTTCCTCAGGCCCAGGCTCCGAGGAAGGCCACAGCATCTTTGAGGGGAATAAGCTCCTTGTTTATGAGCCCGTAGTCCCGGCCCCCAGGCGGGGTGGGCTTCCCTCACATAAGGCAGGGCTGGTAACAGGTCTATGGCTCCCCAGCCGTCTAAAGGCGGGAGTGGGTCAGCAGTCTATTGCCCACGGCCCTCAGACAGGGTGGGTCAGATCAACGGAGTCCTTAGCCTCTGGCTCACAAGTGCAGCTGGAAAGTACCAAGGTCCTATGGCCCCCAGCCCTCAAAGAGAGCAGGGGTGGCAAGTAGTCTGGTACCCCCAGCCTCCAGGCAGGATGGGGCAGATGAGCAGTTGGTAACCCCGGCTGTCAAGTAGGCGAGGCAGGTACGGAAGTCTTTAGCCCCCGGCTCGCAAGCGGGGCTGGAAAGTACCAAGGTCCTATGGCCTCCAGTTCTCAAACAGGTGGAGAGTAATCTGGTGCCCGCACCCCCCAGGTGGGGCGGGGAAGGTGCAGCAATCAATAGACCCCAGCCCTCAAGTGGGCAGGGCAGGTACAGTGATCCTGGCCTTACAGTTAGGCAGGGCTAGCAAAGCGCAGGGTCCTGTGGCCAGCAGTGTAGAGGACGCCAAGCTCTCCCGGGGTGGTTAGGGAAGTGGGGGGGGAGGAGGACGCAGGCCTGCCTCCGCTGCATCCCATCCCAGGGTCCTATCAGTGGTAATGTGTTTTGCCATTGAGTCAGTGGGGATCCAGCCGCAACACGCTGACTGGTCTGGCCACGCACTCAGCCACTTTCTAGTCAGCTGTCCCTGGGCTGCTTCCTCCCACCCAATTCCAGGGTACCTGCATCCAAGTGTTTCCCTCTGGGTCACTGGGTAGAAGGTGAGCAGGCATCCTGAGAGTCCCTCACCACCAACAGGCGGCAGACCCGTAAACTCCTCACGGTCGTCAGCTAAGGGTAGCTCCTCCAGGCCACAGAGTCCCAGGGTTTCCTCCAGCCCGCTAGTGTCAGTCTGTTCCTGCGGGTCCCCTACGTCAGACAGCTCCTCCAGGTCAGGGCCAGCCTCAGGGGGTTTCTACTACCCAGTGGGCTCATGAAGGAGATCCCAGCTCCTAGGGCACAGCAGCCCTCTCCAGTCACTCAGGCCTGGTGGCCCTGTCCAGTCGCTAGGGCCCAGCAATCCAGGCAGACTTTGCAGGCTCTGGTCGGCGGGGCAGTTACTCCAAGCGGCCATAGGGCCTGGGCCTGGGCCAGGCCTAGACCGCAGCCTCCAGGAAGACACATCTGCCTCCAGCAGCAGCTTCCCCCTGACTGAGCTGCTGGGCCTGCCATTTATACTTCCCTCCCTGGCCCTGGCTCCACCCCTCCGCTTCTGGGTGGCTTGGCCTGCATGGCCCGGTTTTGTCCAGCAGGGGCGTCATGACCCTTCCTCAGACCCAGGCTCCAAGGAAGGCCACAGCACCTTGCTACACCATGTAATGGCTTCATGCCAGCCCTTTTGACAGTCTGCAGTGTAGGGGACGGCCCGAAGGTGGGATGGGTTAGGGACAAGGTAAGAGGCATGGCTGGCGTTCAGTGCATCCCAGATATTCTGGTCTAGTTTGAATGGCTCCATCACAGGGCAAGTATACCCTCCGGGTCCCAGCCCAGGGCCCTATCAGTGGTGAACGTACCCACCACTGGGTCAGTGAGGATCCAACAGAAACACACTCTCTCTGTTCCCAATACCACAACCAGATCAATGTGTGGCTCCCCTGGCCTACTTCCTAGCCTTCCTGCTCTATAGTCGGCAGGTCCTCTGGGATCCTGTTGGATTCCTGGATGTGGGTCGGCTGGTGCCTGCTCACAGCTGAAGTCCTATCTTCCAGCATAAGTTGAGGAGCTACTGAGCCAAGAAAGCAATTAATTCCGGGGGACAACAAATGAAAAAAACCAGGAACAGGTGTGAAGGTCAAGAGTAGGGAACATGAAGGGGACACTGAGCAGAGAACCCCAGACAGTGCTCACTGCTCCTCAAAGGTGTCTAAGGAGCCAGCGGACACAACCAAGAGGAACTCTGCCTGGCTACATGATTGAACTGAGGAATGGAAATAGGCCTAACAGTCATAAAGCATCCCCTCTCCCTGGTTTTATAGATGCTAGGAGAAGGCTGACAGGGAGGTCTCGCGAATTTGTGGGGCCATGGAAGGGGTGTGCGTACATCAGGAGGTGAGGGGCAAAGTGCAGCCAGAACCTTAGGAGTTGGTTTTGAAGGAGTCAGAACAGGGGCTGCAACCTGGCACACGCCAGGTACTCATGCTCCAGAGTTTCCCTCACGCTGCAAAAGGGGCAGGTATCAGGGAGAGGAATGAACTGTGCCCGGTATACACCCCTGCTCACAGCTCCATGAAGGAGCCACCAGCTGATATCCCCGGTGGACCATGGAACCACGGTGGAGTAGAGGCTGGCCCACTGGGCTTCCTCACCCTCAACAGGTGGCAAAAAGTCCCCCCACTTAGTGTCAGGGCAGAATATGAGGGTGAGGAAATGGAGTGTGGAGCACAAACGTGTACAGATGTGCTCTTGGTACGGTTTGGAAACAAGCCTGCCACAGGTCTTGCAGCTGGCACAGGTCATTCAAAGGGATGGCCGGGGTGGCTCATGGGCAGGGACACAATGTAACGGTCCAGATGGTCAGGGATGATGGGCAGAGTAGAGTATCTCCGCGCAGAACCTGCACAAGGTAAACCCAAGAGATGGGCAATAAGGCTGCCCTCACCTCCTGAAGTACGTGCCGGGGGTTCAAAGGGTGGAGAGCCCCATGCACCGACCTAGCGCCTGGGATTCCAGCCATTCCCCCCCCAAGTTATAGTCCAGGAGGTCTCCGATTCTAATGACTCCGCCACCTGAACACTAACTTGGAGATTGTGTAGCAGGAGCTCCTTGGTTATCTGGGGTCCTACTGTGTTCTGGGAAGTGAGCACCATCCACAACTGAAGGTCCCTCCCCCAGCCTAAGGGGAAGAGCTAACAAGCCCAAGACTCAACTAAGTACAGGGGGACAACAAATGAAAAAACAGGAGCAGGGGTGAAGGTCAAGGGGTCAAAAGTAGGGAACCTGAAGGGGACATTGAGCAGAGAATCCCAGATAGTGCCACTGCTCCTCAAAGGTGTCTAAAGAGCCAGTGGAAACAGCCCAGAGGAACTCCGCACAGATATGTGAATGAATAGAGGAATGGAAACAGTTGCAGAGCACCCCACCAGCCAATATCCTCCCCTGGGTGTTACAGATGGCCACTTGGCCAACACAAGGCGGCCTTGATGAAGAGGTCTTGTGACTTCACGGGGGTCCTGGATAGGGCGTACATAAATGAAAAGGTGTGGGGAAAATTGCAGCCAGAACCATAGAAGAAGGTTCTGGAGAAGCTGGAAAAGGGGTTGCAACCTGGCACACTCTAGAGAAATGTGCACCAGGGTGTCTCTCAGATCAAAAAGGGGCAGGTATCAGGGGGAGAGGTGAGCCATACCAGGTACACACCCATGCTCACAGCTTCATAAAGGAGCCACCAGCTGATATCCCTGGTGGGCCATGGAACCAGGGTAGAACAGAGGCTGGCCCACCAGGGTTTCTCACCCTCAGCAGATGGTAAAATATCCCACCACATAGAGTCAGGGAGGGACACTAGAGTAAGGAAATGGAGAGTGTAGAGCATGAGCATGTACAGATATGCCCTTGGCATGGTTCAGAACAGAACCAGCTGCAAGTCTCACAGCCAGCTTGGTGCATGTGGAGAGGCTGGCTGAGAGGGCTCACAGGGCAGGGAGCCGATGAAAAAATCCAGAAGGGTTGAGGGGCGGGTAGGGAGCACTCTCCCACAGGGTCCACACAAAGTAAACCCCAGAGATGGGCAATAATGCTGAAGGGGGTTCTCAGGGTGGAGAGCCCCATACACCAACCTAGTGCCTGGGGATCCACCCAGTCCTCCCTAGTCATAGTCCAGGAGGTCTCCAATTCTGGTGACTCCTGCCAGGACCAATCTCTGGCTTACCAAAGGGATTCTGCCATCTGTACACCAAGATGGGGATTGTGTAGCAAAGGCTCCACAAGGAAATCCACCCTTGGTTCTCTAGGGTACTCTGCAGGCCAGGTTTCTGGTGACTCCTTCCCCGCACGGGCTCCCACAGACAGCCAGATATTTGCCCAGCTCTCAGCATGCCTGACCTCTGTAGTCTGGGGCGCTAATGACTGCCAGGCAAGAGCCTGCGATGCACATCCTCTCCCCTCCTCAGTCAGCCTGGAGTGAGCTGACTGAGCTGCTCCCTCTTATACTGTGGTTCCAGTTGGAGCATGCCCAGCAGGGGACAGGGGGTGTGGCTTCCTCAGTACATAGTATGGGGTTAACCCCTTCCAGCCCAGTGTGGAACAGGTATATTCCATGACAGACTCATAGAAGCAGCTGTGGGGCTGCTCTAAATTCCATTGGAAGGGCAAGGAGGCTCCCATTGAGGCCAGAATTCAGGAGACACAGAGATGTCTTCAAGTAACTTTTGCCCATCTTATTCCCCTCTTTCCACCTCCACACACATATGTTTTCCTGTATCCAGAACAGAAAAGGAATAAGAGGGAATCAGGTAGATAGGGTCAGATCAAAGCCATCCCTAATATAATTCCCCAGTGTAACTGGGATTAATTTAGCCCATACCAAAACTACTGTCTGAAACAGGTGGCTCTGGTGTGAATGTATTGAGCATAAATTGCAGCTGAGTGTAATTGAGAATAACATACATCTTGACACTCTCCAGCTGTGTAGCCAATAGGCAGCTATTTGGCTTCATGAATTTTTACATCTCTTTAACCGAAATCAAAGATCTAGGACCCAGGAATAGCACAGGCCAGTTCCTGCTCCTGTTGAATTCCAGGGGAGCAGGAGTGGAACCCATGTGGAATTAGTGAATGTTCCTTGATGAGTGAATCCATGAAGCAGGGGCTGATGTGGCTTTTACTTCTGCAACAGAGAGAGATTTATCTTTTTATTATTACTCTAGCTATAATCAAGTCAGTGATATGGTTTAAAATAGTCTTCCTTTACTTAGGGACCCCATGTGTGAGAGAACATGGAAAAGTGGCAGTTGTTTTCACAAAAATTAGTGCAAGACATGCTGTGCTGCTGAGCTATAAGTAGTTTGTGACTGTAGAAGTCAAAATTAAGCTATGACTAGGGAGCCTGTTCTGATGGACAGTCAAAATGAGGCTTTTAATAGACACACACTTGTTCAGATAGACACCTCTCTCTGGATCTATGCATGGATTAAACACTGACCAAGTTTGAGAGAAATACAGCTCTGAAAACCATATCCACAGCCAGATACACCAACACTGACTGATAAATACCGTATGGAAACATAAGGTATAAATCCTGTTGTCCTGTCACTTGCCAGCTCCTGCAATTGTTTAAGTCAGTGGGAGTTTTGCCATTGATTTCAATAGGAACACGACAGAGCCCTTTACACTATCTTCTGTCTGTGGACATAACAGGCCATATACTGCCTCTTAGCCATAAATTGAGCATCCACTAATCTCACTAGAAATGGTATGTATAGATCTAGGATAGTATATGGCCTCACATTTGCAAATGATGGTCACAGATCTTCAAAAGGACAGGCACTCAGGAAATCTGGGTTCAGTTCTTGGTTCTGACACAGACGTCCTATGTGCCCTTGGGCAAGTCACTTGATCTCTCTGTGCCTCAGTTCCCCATCTTTGAAATGGAGATAGTATTATTTCCCTTCTCCCCTTCTTGGCTCTTGTTGACTTAGACTGTAAGCCCTTTGGAACAGGGACTGTCTCTTACCTTGTCTATATAGAACCCAGCACAATGGGGCCAGCAGTCCGGGTTGATATAATTTAGGCACTATCATCAAAATAATGAATAATAAATTAATAACTTAAATGCTTTTTAAATTTTCTTTTAATTGCCTGTGCACTTTTACAGTGTTTTAATAATGATATGGCTAATTAATTCTGTATATTTAGTTAAGATAAACATTCAGTAAAATGCTACAGTAAAACATAACAGCAACAAACATAACATACAGCAAATGTTTTAAACCTTAGAAATGTGCCAAACTGAACAGATTATCTGTGAAAATATTTCATAGCACTTGAGACATTTGTTGCCTCTTTTCTTGACGTATCTCATAACCTAGGCATGATTTTATACCCATAAGAGTCCACTTTAGTTAGCTGAATCCGCTTAGTTAAATCACACTTCACGAGCCAGGATCAATGCACCAGCTAAAATGTGGTCCCACCCTTTCATTTCACTGTATCACGCTTTGGTTGAAAACAATATTTTTACGAGGTAGAGTTGCAGAACATTGTAGTATGCAATTAAATTAAATTGTAGTCAGTGGCTACACAGGAACAATAACAATTTAGTACAAGTAACCACTGCCAGGGGTTATAGTGGGAGACTGGAAATCAGGACTCCTGTGCTCTGTTCTTAGCTCTGCTCCTGACTCACCATGTCACAAAGTCTATGTTAATGGTTTAAGCCAGCTATGAAACGGTGGCCAACAGAATGCTCATTTTATCACGACTTCTAAAGTATTCCAGATTTGGTCTCAGACCTTGTAAACATTATAACTTTAGCAGAGTTATTTCTTTGATGAAGAATTTCATCTTGACATGCCTTCACAAAGAGGCCATGTTGCACTGGGTTTACAGATTCCAAGTGATAACATGGGATCTGTGCACTAACGAAGAGCTTTGACTTTGTCACAGGAGGGAAAAAAACTCTCACTTGGAGAAGGCACCTTGTCAACTCAACAAAAATAAAAGTGTCAGCTGTTGTCCTTGTGGGCTTAAAGCAAGGGCCTACTCTGAAAAGTGACTGTGTCATAAGGGTATAACAGAGTTGCACATTTACTCTCTCTCAGTGATTTCCATACCACATGTGCTCCATTTACTGGTAAAAAGATGTTTTTTCTTACCCAATAGCCGTACAAACTCACCCTGGGATCTCAGAATCAATCAGGGCTCTTTTATTCCTCACCTTAATTAAGGTTCTGCAGCCCAGTTTCTGTTTGGAGTGACACCTGTGTGACCCCTTTGCCTTCGGGGAGGTTGTACATGTGTAACTAATGGGAACTTGGTAAACAGTTCTGTCAATGATGTACAACATGAAATAGAATCCAGCTTACGCTCTCTTATCTCTTTTGGCTCTGCAGGGCTAACAGAGGTGATAAAACTCATTATTGTAACATACATCATCAGATATGACTCTAAATACACACACTGAGTGAACATTTTAACGTAATGAATTTGAGCGTCACTTACACAAAGACCCCTTCATACTGCTCTAGCGGTATAAAGAGGCCTTAAAGTGGATATAAACTATGCTCACACCTATTTTAAGGCTCCTTTACACTGCCAGAGCCATGTAAAGAGACTTAGCTCCAGATCCTCAAGCATATTTAGGTGCCTATCTCCCACTGAAATCTGGGCCTTAGTGTAAATGCAGTCACGTTTCAGAGTAGAACTGCACAATACATGAAGAAAGAAGGAAACGATTCTTACCACAGAAGAAAAAGTTACGATGCAAGGGCCTGATCTTGCAACATCCACTTAGTATTATTATTGCTTATTATTTGTGTTGCAGTACGGCCTACCTACTCCATCAAGATCGAGGCTCAGGTGTGCTAAACACTGGACCAACAAATGGAGAAAAGGGGTGGGAGGGAGAACAAAGATAACGAACAGATGATCACATGGTTCCATAAGTGGCTGTTGTTGCATAACCTGATGGTTCGGAAGGGTGCTGTTGTTAATAAATAAATTAAGTCACCTATCCCTGGCAGATGCACAACTAAACTACTGGTGATTTCTTTTAGGCCTCACAGCAGAAGTGGTTTTTGAGGAGAAGAGGGCCTTATGAATTTATTAAGGTAGAGTGTCCTATCACAGAGGCAGTAGTAGGAGAAGCTGACACACTGAGGGAGAAAGCTTCTCTCATCAACAAAGCAAGGGAGGTGAGTGTGAAGTGCAGTAGCATAAAAGAGAAGAGATGACCAACAGGGAAGAACAACTTTGTAAAGGCTTGAACAGGATGTGGCAAAAGAGGAGGAGCTGGTGGAGGTATTCAGATGGGGGGAGTGGGGATAGGGTCAGAGCAACAGGTAAGAAAGATAAGCCTAATGGTTGCAGTGTGAATGGAGGTGGGAGATGGGCTGAGTGTGTGCGAGAGAGAAGCAGATTACAGTAGCCCACAAGGAACGATAATAAAGGCTTGGATTAAAGTTTTAGCAGCATGGACAGAGTGAAATGGACAGATTTGGAGACATTATGGAGGACAAAACAGGGAAGGTAGAGACACCTAGATCAATAGGGCTCTAGGGACAAGATTTCAGTCCCAGCCCCTGGGTGACCAAAGCGAGGAATGTGCGGGAATATGGCTCAGCCTTTGGGAGGGAGCACGTCACTCAGATCAGCACACCCTCTCTGGCTAACTAAGTAACACCAAAGAGACAGGCTCTGAAGAGAGCCCCATCCCTCAGTGATCCGTGCACTGAGGACTTGGAGGGGGGAATCACAGGGAATGACAGGAAAGCAGAGGCAAACTACAATGTGTAAGCCCCCAGCTCTTCCTGCAGGAGATCTCCAGATGCTAGGAGATCACATTTTCAAGCAATGCTATCCTACGTCTCAGCACACCAATAAGTTTGTGAAGGGGACACAGTATGTGTTTAATTGCATCAGATATCACAACACTGAAGAAATAATCAGGGAGTCATTTTACATAAACCTGCCAGGAAAACCTACTGTTAAATACTGAGTGTATTCAGTCTAGCCAGTTTTCCCATACAGAGACAGCTCTGATCTGCTGCTGGAGCTGCTGGACAATTTGCTTCTTGCTCTTTATCCTTCTGAATATCTTCAAATTTCCCAACAATGGGAGAACAGACCTCCCCACTCATGCAGGCTGTCCTTATTTATGTGGGTAGCTCCACTGGAGTCAAAGGGACTACACATGTGAGTACAGATTACTCAAGGGAGGAGGATTTATTGTACCCATCTACCGGTAAACATAGGAGCCTTGGTTACTACGAGCACAGCTGCTTGAGGTTCAGCAAAACTTAAACTAAGCGATGCAAAACACCTAGAAAATTAATCTAAAGAATTTTTTATCCATACAAATGTCATCATTTAAAAATCCAGTGCCTTAGGGCCTTTCAGGGCTATAGGTAAGTAACGTGCCCCATTGGGAAGTTGGAATTGTCCCTTTCCCAGCGGTATAAAACTCTCATTTCTAAACCTGTATAGTCACAAAATATTGGATCTAAAGCTTTAAAGTGACTCACGGCTAAAGTTTGACTGGACCACAAGACCAGCTCTGAGTGGCTGTGATGGGATGATGGTCAGTGACAATCTTCCAGCCTGAGAGATGAGATTGCATTGGTTATAGTTTCAAGGTTGCTTCTGTAAGGACGGTGAAGATTTAGGTTTATGTTTTTAAATGAAAGCTGAGATTCTACTTTACATTTCCTGGTCCCCCAGATAAAGGGAGACCCCCAACCATGAATTTTGTGAACTTATACGGGCCCGTTTTTGCAACTTCCTACACAATACTACAGACTCTTTTGATCTCTTTTGCAGATTAAACTCTTAGTAACAGGAATTTCATGATGTTTGCCTGTTGTGTGATAGGTAAGCTTTTGGCACACATTTCTGGAACTTCATGGTTTGACTGCTGTGACCTAGGTTATCCAGCACAATATATGTTATTGTCTGTGTAGCACTGTAAGTGTTCACAGTCCTGTAAAGTGACAGAGCTGTAGCAAATAAAAAAACAGGGTTCTTGTCCCATGGGTTTAAAAGTCTTGGCACATGCAGGTAAGAAATGGAATAATACAACAGAACAGGTCTGGATTCACCAGATGTATGGGAGTATTCTTGTCTCAAGTCTCCTGTTCTGAAAGGCATCCAGGCTCTACTTCATTCCCCTTCATTTCAGTATCATCCTAACTGTGACTAACACCTGATGCCCAAATCTTTTCTCTCCCTTTCAGAGCCGCTGCCATCTAAAATCTTCCTTGTACCCTGTCCTGCTCCCTCTCCCTGCACTGTTGTTGCTTGGCTTCCTCTCTCCCTTCCTTTAGTGTCAGTCTCCACCTGGATGTCCTTGGGATTTGAGCCAGCACCTTGACAATCTATTCAAGCCCAGTTCCCCTCACCACCTCTGTTCTGGGCTCCAGCAATGGACCAGCTCTCCCACTGGCTGACTTGCCTATTCATCCTCAGGTGCAGCACAAGTTGTTCTCTTTCTAACATCTCTGTCTCCACATTTCTTCTCTCTTCACTATCTCCACTCCTTCAGACTTGCTGGTTCCTCTCACCCTTGACCTTCCTCTCACCCCTTTTGTGACTTCCAGTTCATTCACCACTCCAATTTTGCTGCTGCTGTCTTTGACCCTCTCCACCCTCCCTTCAATCCACTGATTCCATTGTATTTATCTACAACTCCATTATCTCCTCACACTTGACACCTATTGCCTTTTCATCCCCACTAACCTTCCTACTATCTTCTACGCTCTACTTTCACTCTTGCCTTGGGCTCCTTTTCTTTTGTTTTCAAACAAGCCCTTACATCCTCCATAAAAATTCATCCCTCTTGCCAACTCCACCTATATTTCTATAGGATAATGAAAAGACATTCCGAATCATCAGATCATCAACTATGTTTTTTTATTTCAAAAGGGCAGATTTGGGGGAATTAATTAAAGAAGTGAGATGGACTGAAGAGCTCAAGGACTTAAATATGGAAGAGGCTTGGAATTTCTTCCAGTCAGCTATACAAAAACTACCTGAAATTTGTATCCCAAGCAAGAGGAAAAGACAAGTAGGAAAAGGCACCAGATCCATCTAGATGAAAAACTACCTCTGAAATGTTATTAGGAGTAAGCAGAGAGCCTAAAGTGAATGGGAAACGGGGTTGATCAGAGAAGAAAGCTTCACTGTGGAAGTTAGAAAATGTAGGAAGAAAGTGAGAAATGCTAAAAGAGAAGCTGAATAAGCTCCTACCAAAGAAATTAAAATAAATAAAAAGAGGGTTTTTTTAGTTATGAAATAAAGAAGAGAATAAGGAGGGATGAGGTTGGGCTGCTATGCAGCTTTGATGGGAAGGAGATTAAAAATAATCTAGGTATGCCCAAAAGCTAAATGAATTCTTGGCCTCAGTTTTCAATAAAGACGATAATATGGAACATGTCCATGAAGACAGTAGGGCTGATGGAACTGAGTGGAAATTACCACATTTGAAGTGGAGGAAAAACTTAAAAGAGTTTAATGCACTCTTATTGGTGGGACCAGATAATTTTCATCCCAGAATACTGAAAGAACTGGCACATGAGATTGCTAGTCTGGTAGCAAGGATTTTTAATAATATAGTCAGGAGTAGAACCATATGACTGGAGAATAGTTAATGTTGTACCTACATTCAGTAAAGGGGGAAAAATGATCTGGAAAATTACAGACATTAGTCTCACCTCGGGAGTATGCAAGGTTTTAGAACAAATTGTGAAGGAAAGTATAATTCAATTCAGGGAGGTAAATAGTAGAAGGGATGTAATGCAACATGGATTTACCAAAGGTAGATCATGCCAGATTAACCTGATTTCCTTCTTTGAGTAAATAACTGATTTTTTAGATAAGGGAAATGAGTAGATCTAATATAGTTGCATTTCAGTAAAGCATTTCATACAGTACCACATGGGGGATTTTTAGTTCAATTAGAGAAGATGAGGATCAGTACAAACCTTGTAAGGTAGAAAAGGAATTGGATAAGGGGGAGAAGGCAACGGTGTGTGCTGAAAGGTGAATTATCAGACTGAAGAGTGGTTACTAGCAGAGTTCCTCAAGGATCAATCTTATTTTCTATTTTTATTAATGACCTTGACACAAAAAGTAGGAGAGTGCTAATAAAACTTGCTTATGATACAAAGTTGGGAGCATCATCAATACAGAGATGGAACAGAATATTATAAAGAAAGATCTGGATGACTCTAAAGACTGGAATGAGAGAAATGGGATGGAATTCAATAACACAAAGTGCAAGGTCCTGCACTTAGGGTCTAATAATAAGAATTTCTTCTACAGACTGGGGGCTCATCAGTTGGAAGGAACAGAGGAGGAAAAACACCTGAGTGTGTGGTTGATCCCAGGATGACTATGAGCCTCCAGTGTGATGCAGCTGTGAAAAAGGCAAAGAAGAGCCTACGATATATTAGGTGAGGCATTTCACGTAGAGCTAGAGAAGTATTAATGACATTGTACAAGGCACTGTTAATACCTCATCTGAATACTGCGTACGATTCTGGTCATCCATGTTCAAGAAAGATGAATTTAAGCAGAAACAGACGTAGAGAGGAGCTATGCAGATGAGTAGGCAGTGGGGGCCTACCTTATGAGAGGAGACTAGAACAGCGTGGCTTGTTTAGTCTCACAAAAAGAAGGCTGAAAGGGGATATGATTGCTCTCTATAAATACATTACAATACACTCCAGGAGGGTGAAGAGCTATTTAAGCTATTGGACAATGTTGGCACCAGAACAAATGGATATAAACTGGCCAGGAACAAATTCAGACTGGAAATAAGAAGGTTTCTAACCATCAGAGGGGTGAAGTTCTGGAACAGCCTCCCTATAGGAGTTGGGGGGACAAGCAACTTAATTAGTTTTAAGCGAGAGCTGGACAAATTTATGAGTGCAGCTGCATGATGGAGTTGCTTGTAATGGTGGAGGGCAGGACTCAATGGCTCTGAGGCTCACTTTTGGTTTATGCCTTAAATTCCTAAAGCTCAGGCTTCAGGGTTTCAGCAGATGACAGGCAGGGATCATGAAGGGATTCTCTCTCTCTCTCTCTCACACACACACACACTATTCTGGGTGGAATTTTTTTATCTCCTTCCTAGCATCAGGGACGGCTACGACTGGAGATGGACCATTGGGTAGGCTGGGCCATGGCTCTGAGGTAGCAATGAGCATTCGGTCTCTCAGGTACTTGGTTGCACCTTGCTCACATGCTCAGAGCCTAACTGATCACAATAAGTGGGGTGAGGAAGGAACATTCCCCCAGGCCAGACTGGTAGTGACCAGGGGAGCTTTTCCACCTTCCTTTGCAGCATGGGGGTACAGATCACTTACCAGGAATATCTGGGTATATCTTGCTTCATTATTTTTCTGCCATCACAGGGCCTCGAGCACTGCTGCACCTTGGTCTCTCCTGTTCTCTACCTGTGGGTCTCATTTACTTTGGTTTCATTTCTACTGTTGGGTTTCGTGTGCAAGTGTTGTTGGTAGCCTGTGAGATACAGGAGGTCAGACTAGATGATCTAATTCTTCCTTCTGGCCTAAACTCCATGTCTCTATGAGTATGCCTCTATGATTCTACCTACCAGTGCATTTTTCTCCTCTCATCTCTTCAAGTGACTCATTTACTCCCATACTCTTGAACTCATCTCTTCTATTTCTCTCTGACACTCTTCAGTCTGGTTTTCAGCCACTTCACTCCACCGCAGCTGCTCTTGCTAAAACTACCAATGACTTCCTTTTAGTGGGATCTAACTGCCCCTCCTCCAGCCTTGTTTTCTTTGATTTTTCCATTACCTTTGAAACAACTGATAATTCCTGTTCTTGGAGGTGGCCTGGCCTTCCTTAGCATGGGTTCTCTCTGGAAAAGGTTTAGGTTTAGTTATTGGTAGTGGAATAGACAGAATCATGATAATAATAGGGCAGAATGAATAAGGCTAATTATTATATTGTCTTCTGTCTTCTAAATTGGCTCCACTTCAGAAACCATGAAAATGTTAAGGGCAAAATCCAGCTGTCAGGAAGAAACAGGTTGGGGAACGCCAGGCCTTCCTCTTGTAGACTTGTTAAAAATGTTGCCTTTAAAATCTTCATGGTCTCCTAAGTGGGTTCTATTAAGGAAGAAGAAAACAGGCAATAATCTTTTGTGATTATAATCTAATTGACTACAGCCCCAGACTCACTATTTTCTGAGATGGTGTGTTCAGTTGTCAATAACTAAAACTAAATATGAAGCAATTCAGGATACATATTAGGGGTGCGGGGGGAGAGGGAATAAAAGTAAGAGGTTCAGGCAATAGATGCAGTGAAGTCACTCTTAGTAAAAGCTTTCAAAGATAGGGTAGATAAAATCTTGACAGAATTAATGTATAGTAGAAGCAGATCCTGTTACATACCTGAGTTTAGCATAGAAGGTTCAGAGGTTTTCTTTCCACCCTCTGATTCAGTGATTAAGCTATTTACTTTTTCTCATTAGAAGGCTCTTTTCAAGTTAGAAAACACTTATGGGGCTATATGAAACATTGGATTCTAATTGTACCCATTTTAGAACATCTTAGTTCCACTGGAAGAGTGTATGTAATAAAACCTATAGTCCTATATATAACCTCTATAATTTATGTGGACCTTAAATTACCTATAATATTATTATTATATTAATAATTATATTAATTATATTATTATATTAATTATAATAATGTTATTATATTACCTATAATATAACCTATATAATCTGAAGCATCTATTAAGATCTGTATATAGCTGGATATCTTAAAAGTATCCTTTACCTCTCTCTCTTTTTTGCTCTGATTGCTCCTTTAGTAGTTGCAAAGCTTGCACGCATGTATTAAATCAACCAGTGATGGAACTTAACCTGCATTCCTTGTACATCCAAATCTCACCTTAACATCAGTGGGCTTTGGGGGTGAGCAGGAGACACCGCTGAAGTCAGACACAAACTAATCAATGCTTGTTGCCCATTTTCACCTGGGAAAACTTCCATATTTAAAAGAAAAAAGGGTAGAAGTATTAGTAGGCCATGATGTCCTGTGTGACCGTGTTATTATTTATGATCACTCTTACTCACCCTTATAATCACACAGTGCCTTGCAGCCAAGGATCACAAAGCACTACAGGAAACAGCAGCAATGGCCTTATAATAGATGGAGAAGTTTATCACCATTAAACAGAAGCTCAAGTGAAATCCCCAATGCACCCCCATACACAGGTCCCTAGACCCAGGTCATTTGCTGGAGTTAACTCCCTGGAATACACACATACTCCAGTGTGGATGGTTTGCTTTTCCTTTCGTTTGTTTTTTCCCCACTCTTGTCTTAGGGGAGAAGCCTCTGTAAAGCATGGGAGAGGCAGACAGAGAGAGCATGACGCCCTATAATCCAACAAGTCAACTTCCCGAGCTCAAACACGAACTGATTTTTTTTTTCTTCCCTCGCCGTATAAAAAAGAAATTGACTTTTGTTTGGAGTTTGTGAGAAGTGGGACTCGGGGCCCAGTCAATGGGGCTCCCTGCGGCGCAGGCTGAGTGGAGCCATCTCGAACCAGTCAGCCGCAGCACCAATTAATCCGCTCTTTGTCACAGCCCCCGGCCTCAGAAGCAGCAGCGGCCGTGGCGGCGGCAGCAGCAACACATTTGGCCATTGTTCAGACCTTCATGCAATGGGATTTACCCTTTCAAAGAGCCAGTTTTGTCCCAAAGAGTTCGAGCGGAAGTTTCTCACTGACAATTTGCCCCAAATAGATAGATTTGTCAGCAGCAACCTTTAAAAGCAAAAAGCCACACCAAAAAAAAAAAAGGTGCATCCCTCTGTCTCTCTGTGGGTCTGTCCTGGTCAGGTCAGGTGAGCTAAGGACACTGCCTGGCCCTGAGGTAGAGGAGGGCTAAATGGCGTGGACAGGGCTCTTATTCCCCTCAGGACAGATATAACAGGGAAACTAACAAGCTCCCATGCTGCTGGATAGCTACTCTGAGTTCTGAAAGCCTTCAGGGGCGGGTGTTCTTTTACATGTCGTTGTCATGCTTGCTCCACAGCATTGCGTTGGGCCAGGCAGGCTTTACTGACACCAGAAACGTTGCTGGCAGGGCAACGTAAGCACCGGAGCGGCAGGCCAGACCTGATTCTCCATTACCCAGCGCCTGGGTTCCTTGTTTACACCGGTGCCAAGCGGATGTCAAATGTTATCGCATCAGAATGGTAGCGTTTCTCACATGCAGCGCCCTGGAGTGAATGACTGCTCGAGGGGCAGGGCAAAGGCAGAACAGCCTTGCAGTCTTTTTCAGGAGCAGGGTTGCTTGGCTATGCTGGGCCAGCTCCTCAGCTGGTATAAAGTGTCATAGCTCCATTGTGGTCAATTTATTCTATTCCCCGAAGGCTGCAAAACAGAGCTATTTGCAGATCTCCCCCTCCCCCCGCAGCAGAGGTGTATACTCATGCACATAGCCTAGCACAGGAGTACAGAGACATTGGGGTGTAGCGTTTAGGAGAGCTGCCACCCTATCAAGCATACAGAAATGCTCTCCCTAGAGGAAATAGAGCTATCATTAGGGATAAAGGCTCAATAATCTCCTTGTGGAGCAACAGTTTGAAAGTGAAAAACAGGATCAATATCATCCAATGACTCCACTGCCCTTTCCTGTTCATCTAGGACGGGGGTGGATGTGCAGCTTATGTGAGCTCTGTGATGCTGGAATCTAAAACCCTCTACTTAGCCAGAAACTTCTGGGAGACATTCCTGACTCACAGGATCAGCCTTGTACATACTGAGGAGCTGTATCACACCTAGGATTAGGCAAATGTACATGGAATTTGCCCAATTCCAGGAGTCCATCCTCAGCAAAGATGCCCAGTTCATTGAATAATAAGTAGCTCTTTTGTAACAGGGGCCCTTATCCACAGCTCTTAAAGTGGACTGGGTCATGGGGGCAGGCGGGGGAGGAGGGTTGTGTGTCACAAACCAAGCCAAAAACCCAGAGGTCTCTGAGACAGGCCCATGGCAGGTTGCTTACCAAAGAGGGGGCAATAGAAATGTATCTAAGCCGGCTATCTTGGCCCTACACTTTTTCAGGGATCAAATGAAACTCCATCATTGGGAGATAACAGGTCTGGCTCTTCTGTGGGACCACTTCAAGTTTACTAGGGTAAGGCAACACAATCTATTTCATTCAAGACCATCATCACTTGAGCATTGCTTGCCTTTCTATTATCTATTTTTTAGCACTCCAAAGTTTACTAGGAACTTCACAGAACACAGAAAAATATGGGACCAAGTTCAAAGCGCTATTTAAGATGGTGTCAGTTAGACCCCTTTACACGCACTTAAGCTCGCATAGCCCTGCTTACACCTGCTCTTTTGGTGTGTAATAGGACATCGGTGGGTCTACCTCGCAGAGTGAGGAGTCAGAAGAAAGCAGATGTTAAATGATATTTGGGACTACTTTAACTAACTCCTTCTTCTGGCACCACAACGAGCAAGTTACACTCCTTTAAAGCCTCTTGCAGATCAGTAGAGCAGGTATAAGTGAGAATACGGCTGTCTGAGTAAGCATGGGGGGGTGTCTAATTCATAGTTCCGTAGGCTTGTGAATTTGGTCCACTGTACCTGTCCCCAAAAGTTAACAGCCTAAATATTAGAGATGACAAAATGAATGAGGAAGGGAGGGGACAGGCAGCGGAAGGGCAAGCTTTACACAGCAGCATGATCATGTGGTCACTCAGTTAAGGCATATGCAGCTCATGGTTGTTCTCTTCAGTTTATTGTTGTAGTTTGCTGGGTGGGAGGGGCCAATTTAAACCACACAACCCGTCAGTCCACATTGAACTCACTCTGGCTCAGTCCGGTGAGATGCCGAACATTTCCTGAAAGATGAGGAGTGCTCTCAACTCCCGGAGCACTGACGAGTTCACTGGATCATGCCCTTGGAATACCTTTTTTTTTCTTTCCAAAATAGACCCTCTTGCTTCACGGTTAAAAGCAGGTACTGGCCCTTTCACATTTAATAGCAAGTCCTGCATTTTCACATGTTGTTTCAGTTAAAATCATCAAGACATGGGGCTCTCTCTCCTGGAGGAACCTGGACTGTAGGCCTCTGGACATGAAAAATCCACCCAAGGACAGGGTACTGGGAGGTTGCAGTGGACCAAGACATCCACAAGAGCCATTGGTTGGCCTGGCACTGGCCAGCATAATTCCAAATGTGCTCAGGACATCCAAGAGAGATGCTTATTCAACATCTCTCATGGCAAAGCTCCACCAGCAGGGTTCCAATGGAAGTCCAACGGTAAATCAAAGCTGCCTTCCCCTAGCAGCGCACTGGAAGCAGTCCCTGTACCTGTGAGGGAAAATCAAACCCATGAAATTAACATAAGCAGAGCTGCACTTTGCTCATCAGTTGGTGGCTTTGTCTATGGTCTCTTACAGACCAGAAATGCCAACTTGTTGTTTTTATAGTGTGCAATTCCACTTCAGAGCAGCAGTCATTTTCTCATTGTAACACTGGCAAATTCAGGGGCCAGCTCACGCCAAGGGTCTCAACTGAACACTGACAAATACACAGCTGGAATTAGTCAGGCTCAGGGTTAGTATTGTTAAAATAGGTATTAGAGTTATAAAAATGGGCTTAGTATTTAGACTTTATTGAATGCTTATATGTTGCTGTGTGCATTAATTTCAGGTATAACATCTGTATCCCATATTGCAAGGTAATATCTGAGCATTTGTACTATAAACCTCTGTAACTGTATAAATCACCAGGCAGGAGAAAAGCATGAACTAGTGTGAAATACTAGTTTCCAACAGAAGTGCTAGGACCTGCCCCACAAAGAAGGCCCATAGACACCAGACAAAGTATTGTGGAACTTCCGAGGACAAAAGACTGCCGATTGCTATTCCCACTCCCAACCACCACGAAGAGGAGATGTGAAAGAGTCTGCGACTCAGAGCAAAAAGCGGGGGAAATGCGGGAAGAATGAAAAAGCCCTAACAATGAGGAATTGGATCTTTATGATGTTTGGACTCTGAGGGATGTCGAGGAACCCAAACTCAGGGGTCCTTACTTACATGTCCGTTGCCCAGTGGATGGTCCAAATAAGCCAAACAGCAGGTTATCAAAGTCAAAGTTTATTTCCTTACGTAAGGAGGTGGCCCGATAGCCAGGGGCAACCCTAAGCATACATTTCTAAAAACTTATATAGTCTTACACAAACAAGTCTTTTACGTCACAGTTTCCATGGCAATGCTTACTAAAAACTTCTTATCTAAGGAATTCCTTAGTCTCATAATTTCAACTCCCCCATCTAAGTGGCAAGGTCTTCCTCCTCATTCTGTACTTACTGGTGCCCTAGGCCTCATAACTGTCTTATTATTGCTACACATTCTAAAATTAAACATCAGCTAAAAAGATACTTTCCATCTCATGTTTTCTCAGCCATCTCTACAGACTGGATCCCTTGAAAAATAGAGACTCCATCTTCTTTTCCCTCCACAGGGGCAAGGATTACTAAACATAAGCAAATGATCTTAGTGGTTAGCCTGGCTTAGCCCTAAGAGACATACAGGCTTGCTTATTATTGAAGCTTCTATCGCCTTTTAAAAATTAAGACTGCAACTCATTTGTGTGTGTATGTTTTCCTGCTTATCCTTGTAAATAACTCTCTTATTTCCTTTCCTGAGTTAATAAACCTTTAGATATTTTATTATAGGGTTGGCTACAAGGATTGTCTTTGGTGTAAAATCTAAAATGCAATTGAGCTGGAGTAAGTGACTGGGCCTTTGGCACTGGGAGTAATCTGAATAGTGTGATTTTGTGTAAGGAACCATCTATCACAAAGCAAACTTACCTGGATGGCGAGATAGATCAGTGTACCCATGGGGACTGTCTGTGACTCCCATCTTAAGGTTCTTATAGTGCCTCAGGAGTTTACATTTAATTGGTTAGTGAAATCTAAATATAGAAGTCACAACCAATTTGGGGGTTGTGCCCTATTTCCTAACAGTCTGCCCTGAGAATGGTACCCGTGATCTTGAGCCATTTGATACTTTGACACTCATGTGTACAAAGTGAAAGGTGAAAGGAGAGAACTTGTTCTTTGCTCATCCATCAGGTGGTTAGGTATATAGCAGCACACAGGGAAAAGTTCTAGGTGGTCTTTAACAAGACTTCAGCAATTTGAGCCTCTATGTGCTGCAGATGACAATACATACAAAAAGTTAATACTATTTAAACTACTGTACCAGACAACAGAAAATTGGTTAATCACCAAGCAGTGGCTTTTTAGCTAATTCTCTATGTACTTTTGCAACCTAACAGCAGTACCTTGTCCATTATTAAAAGGAAACAAGCTAGAGTCCTGTGGCACTTTAAAGACTAACAAATTTATTTGGGCATAAGCTTTCGTAGGCAGAAACCCATGATGCATCCAACAAAGTGGTGTTGTGCCCACAAAAGCTTATTATACCCAAATAAATTTGTTGGTCTTTAAGGTTCAATAGGACTCTCGCTGTTTTGCTAAAAACAGACCCTCTCTGGAAATTATTAAAAGGGGTTTTCTAAATCATTCTTTAATATTTAGAACAGTCCCCTCTAACCCAGCTGTGATAGTTGGAACAAAAGGTATTTATTAGAACAAAAAAATTAATCTCCAATTTTAACTCCTTTAACTAGCTGAAAAGTCATAGCTGTACACATAGTGTCAGGCAACTGTGTTGTCACCCTGCTGGCACTATCACAAAGCAGTGTAAATATAAAAAATGGTTAACACTAAAAATACCCGTATTAATAATTATAAAAGTACTCTCCACGTGGCTACACCATATTCAATTCAATCATATTTATTGCCATGACATCATCCATACTAACCTTGAGAGAATGTTTAAATATGCTGTGTATTGCCATACACAGAATCATAACACAAGAGAAAGAGCTATCCCAGCGCTACTTACACTGATCTGAGAGAAGGATCTCCCCCAACCAAGATGTAAAACATTTGAATTTACCACATCAAAGGTTCGCAACCTTTATTGTGTAGGCCACTTCTTACTAAAAAGACTGTCTCATGTGCCATCTTCCTTCCCATTCCCAATCACCTAGAGATCCTTCCTTTCTGTTTGCAATCACACAATATCCTTGTGACTGCTACAACAAACTGAGCACGTGGAAAAGTAACATTAGGAAAGTATTTAAATATATCTGTAACTTCTTTTAAAGCAGTTTAGAAGGTGGTATCCCTCAGCATCAGCACCATGTGATCAGACAACTCTGCAGTCCATCAGCAAGTCAACCGCAATTTGACATGCACTGAAACAGAACATATATTCAAAGAAGCAGTGTCCAAGACTTCTGAAGAAGGCAAACCCTGCCTGACCTCATAATGTAGCCAACCAAGAGTGCAATGCAGTACACGGTGCTGTTTTCTTCCTGGCCTTGCAGGAAGTCTAAATACTCAGATGGGTGAACTTGAGTGCCTGGTATTATGAGGATAAATGAGAATATTGCTATAATAGGTCTGAAGTATGTGATTTGTATTTTATGAAGCAAGTGATCACCTGTATTTTAGCCTGCATAGTTATAAACACGACTAATGATCATACAATTACCCAGCCCTTTCCAAATTCCTGACACAGAAATTGACTTAATATGTTCAAGCAGAAGAGAATGCCATATGCTGACTCAATGCTTCATATGGGAATATTTATTTTTGTTGATTCTAAATTTGCTACTCTTAATAGACACTTTGGACCACATCCTCAGCTACTGTAAATAGACACAGCTCTGTTGAAATCAATGGAGCTGCTTTTATTTACAACAACTAAGGATCTGGCCCTTTGGAAGGACCTTTTTTGGTTGGCATTATGCCACATATAATGTGATTGCTTAGGAGATCATATTACTAATATGGTTCTGCAGCCAATGCTATGAAACCAGTCTCCGAAAGAGAAAAATTCTATACTAACCTATATTAAACAGGGCCATATTTGACACAATCCCGTCCCACATACAAAACAAAAAAAAGAATTCGGGGCTTAGCGACGGTTCTTTCTTTGACACATTTGTACAACGGTTTTAGAAAAGATGAAGTGTGGCTGCAAACCACAAGGATCACTTGTAGGCAGTTATCTTTCCTTTAAGAGTTGAAAAGTAGCCCTGGCGTTATTTTCCCTTTTCCCTTATCAGAGCACATTGGGCCCAATTCTGATCTCACGGGTTTCACACCAACGTAAACTCCATTGACTTCAGTTGAGTTATTCCTGATTTAGGTACCAGTATGAGGTCAGAATTGAAACCTTTCTCTCCAAAGTGAATATGACTATTAGATTACTAAGGCTGGGTCTACACTGATGGCGGCAAATTTGCCGCCGTCAGATCGATTGCTCTGGATCGACTGAGTGGTCTGTGTAGACCCGCTCAGTTGATCCAGCAAGCAACGCAGGAAAACCACCCCGGTAAGTGGCGTAGCACTGCGTCGAAGGGAACGTGTCTCCCATCGACTGCCGCCGAATCCAAAAAGTAAGTGTAGACTGGGCCTGAGATACTTTTATTTATTTCTAACTAGTTAACTAACAAATAAATCAAGATACTAGTCAGAACAGCTTTGCTGTGGATTTTTGCTTCAGACTGTCCTAATGGGGTCAGGTACCTATGTGGGCACATAAGCCAAGCCTGGCATTTGCTTTTATAAAGGCATATGTGATTAATGGAGATTTTCATTGATGCAAGTGAACTTGGGATGAATTGCCTGCACTGCTTCATCTATGAGTGAAGATAATTATGAGACTGTTCAGTGAGTGGAATATTTTGTTAGTGTGGCCAGTCTTTTCCATGATATCACTCTCCAATCCCTTAATGCACTGTATATTATATATCTTCACTCACTATAAACATATATTTATAGGATATACATATAGCACATATAATGATAATACTTATAGGATACATGACGATCATCAAATATAGTCATCAGTTGATTTAACTGAGCATGCATGGCAAAGAATAAGGTATTTTAATACCGTATCACTGGCACCTGATGGAAATTGTCTCAGATATGTATAATCTTTTGTTTTGTAGCTTACTGCTTGATGGATAACCAGAGGGAATATGTTCACTGAAAACAAGTGAAGTAAAAGAATGACCAAAGATACTGTGGCATAGTCACTGGATCACCTAAAAGGAAGAAAATCATCAACCACAGAGCAAAACAGAGACAAAATGGGAGGTATCAAGAGCCCAGAGAAAGTAATGGCAAAAACATTGTGTCAGTTATAGAAATGTAATCATAAATAAGATTAAATTTTGCATATTCTGTGGGCAGGGATCGTTTTTACAGGATAACTTTAAGCAACATGGCCACTTACTATTTTTCCATTCATAAACTTTTGTTTCTCTCAGCTGAAGAAAAAAAACTTGGCTCACATCAAAATACTTTTGGTCAGATATTCTGGACATGCCCCAGTGGTGATTAACTAAATGTGCAAAATCAAGTCCGATTTAATTCATGGATGGCCAGAAGGGATCACTATGATAATCTAATCTGATTTCCTACATAACACAGGTCATAGAATTTAACCTAGTGATTCCTGTTCACATTAATAAAAGTTCACTTTCATATTTTTGATTTTTCCTAGAAGCATGACTGCAAACCAGCAGGGAATACAAGAAGTGATGGTCACTACCAGGCTCTGTTTAAGAGAATAGTTAGTGGGAGACAGCTGATAGCCAGCTTCCCTCAAGAACGGAGAAAGCATGAGCATAATGAGCAGGCTGCTGATGACTTGTTGTCCCATGTAGACTCACACCTCCACTTTGTGCTCTTCCCCCGTGTGCTGTCACACAGCAGAGACACCCAGTCTCCCCACATTAAACATCCCACCCCATAAGTATTCGTCCCCCATACGCCTACATCCCTGACATATTCCAGCATGTGCTCTCCGTTGGAGACTCGTAGCTCCTTCCACTGCAAGGCATACATCCCCCCTGAAAGAAACAGATACTGTTGTACTGTTTAGTTAATTGGGACTGAAGCTGGAAAACAGCTTTCTTGGTGGCTGGTCCAAGACTGTGACAGGAACTGCCACAAATTTCACCACCTTCTGCTCCAAGTGCAACATGCGTTTCTTTGAACTTGCCTTCTCTAACCTAAACACACACCAATGTGTGTATAAATTCCACAATGGGTCAGTCCATTGCACATTTCTCCCCCTGGAGAGAGGATGAGAGGACAAACATGTTGACACATTGCTTAATGCATCACTGGAAGGCACTCAGATACTACGGCAATAAGAACAGTCTCAGACTTTATATAGACAGGAATAGGATAACACTTGCACAGCCCAATATCTAATCAGTCCAACCCACTCCAGCCTCTGCTCTGTGAGATATCCAGCCCCCTCTTGCACTTCTCTCCCTCCATGAGACACCTGAGATTCATTTTGCCACCCATATTCCATAATATACCTAGTCCAGTGCCAGAGTAAGGCCCGGGCCTACCAGGCACAGATTTCAGCCACAACCTTTGAGGTACCCTAAAAACTGATAAGAAAACAGCAGAAATAGAAAGAAGAAAAGTAGGAGGAAGATCTTTCCCCTGTACAACAGCACATGCATTTTAAAATAATTTAAGAAATTCTGCTGCACAAGGCACTGTGTTTTTTGTGGGTTTTTTAAATCACCTGGAAACCTACAGGAGCTGGTCAGGGTGCAAAGCTGGCCATTGCCTAAGAGAAGCCAAAGTTTCCCTACTAACCCACCCATAGGAAAGCTTCAAGAAGGCTGACAATGGTCACATGCGTGTGTTGCTAGGCAACACCTTGACTTCCTTAGGCGGCAGCCATCTTGGATGTGATCTTTACGCTGAGTGTTGAGAAGATTAAAATAGTTATTGTCCAGTGTGAGTTACGGAGCTAGGGTATTACACTGAGCATACAAAGTATAATCCTCCAAAATTAATATCTGTCATCATGGGCCCGGGGTTTCAAAAAGAAGTGAGTGGAAAGAAGACTTAAAACTATAACAGGTTCATAAAAAGCATTATTCCCATTCCACAATTAAGGCAAAATACGACTAAAGGACAAAAATTGAAGACTAAGAGGGATATCAAACTCGACCTAGTACAGGACATACTGATTGGGATTGAAGTGAGGTCCAGACGTTCTGGAGTACAAGGAGGACAAATGTCAATGAAAGCATGCGCCTCCAGTATCAAAGGCTGAAGTTATAACCTCTGCCAATACAGCAAATAACACTCTTCTGTGTCCTGGAGAATCTGTACTTTGGCCTTCCCTGATTGCTGAAGATGAACAGTTTGTTCACAAAACTCCCTACTCAGTTCAGGGTGACACTTTTGCAATGGTCATCATTAAAATCCTTACCAGCCCTTGCATGAGCCATTTACTACGATTGGTAGGTGGCTGTGTGGAATGTTGTCTGATGGTTGCTGCATATTTTCCTTTTGTCAGGATTTATATGGAGGTGGGGGGTTATCATCATCCACTCACTGTTGGGAAATCCTTACAAAATGTTTTGAAAGAACATGAAAGAAATGAATGATCAGATTCCTTTCCCAGTTAGTAAAGTTAAGGGGGATTTTGGGGGGGAGGGCATCAAAAGTAACTTCAAGTTGTGGTGTTAAATGGAAGGGGTTTGGGTGGCAGCAGGCACAACCTTCAGAGTGGACCTAGGAATCCAAAAGACCTTAATCTAATACCTCAATATATCTGCTTTTCATGCATGCTGCCTTTTATAGGCCACTCTCCCGACATGCACAGATCTCATTCCTATGTGAGACATGGGGTAGCCCTTTCCATCTGATACCTCCATGGAAGAAGAGAATTGGGTGTGGCTTCCCATGTCCTAATCCAGTATTAAAGAAATTCTGTCTTGTCCCAGTGAAGAAAATGACTCAATCTTTTTCCTCATCAACTCCATACAAAGAGGTAGTTATGCTTGCCTGATCCTTCCCCTCTGTCCCCCATAAAGAGAAACAAGAGTCTCATTTTTAAGTCAAGACCGCCACACAAAACACACATACTGATAAAAGCAGATTCTCATGGCTTACCCATGCCCTTCCTCAGTGGAAAGGGAAGGTAGAAAAACTACCTGTTGTAGCCTGGACCTCTTTCCTCGTACTCTTCTCTCCAGTAATTGAATTTTTTTCTCTCTAGATTTGTAAGACTCATTTCCAGTTAATAGATAATAAGGATAAGGTAAGGGGGCCTGGAGAAGGGCATTTGGTTTTAAGATGGGTTGCTCTTAGACACCATCAGAGGAAAGAATATAGCTGACAAATAACAGAGAGCCCAATATTTACTGCTATGGCACAGAAGCATCAGAAATCACTTTTGTTAGAAATATGGTATTCTGAATTCCAATAGGAAGTTTAATTAAATGTTTATTGACCCCAATTTTGTATTATAATAGCTATTTGTTTGTACTTCCAAAGCATGTACTGCAATATGATAGATAGATAGATAGATAGATAGATAGATAGATAGATAGATAGATAGATAGATAGATAGATAGATAGATAGATAGA
>ML675604.1:54385517-54659554 GCA_007922155.1 Mesoclemmys tuberculata | reverse complement strand
AAAGAAAGAAAGAAAGAAAGAAAGAAAGAAAGAAAGAAAGAAAGAAAAACCACTCTTTAATTTCAATGATTCACTGCTTAGTCTGAAGCTGGTTAAAAAAGTCCTTTTTGTGGTCGAAAACAAAGTTCGGGGTTATCTGTAGCGGGAAGCTACAATTTATCTGTAAACTTCAGCTAGAGAAAGAAAGTCTGGGATTAGCATAGCTAAAATCAAACTCCAAAGCGCCTGTGAACTGTGCATTTAGTTTGGTGGTGACATTACATACAAGGGGATGGCACAGTTGCATGTACAATTTTACTGTCTTTTCTTCACCCTCCTCCTCTTCCTTTTTGTGTGTGTGGGTGTGTAAAGTCTATCTGTGGATGCTGAAGCTGAAGGGGGTGGGGGAGCCGAGTGCTCTCCCCTGTTGGCATTGTGTGATATCCGAATTCCCATGCTACTCTTTTTGACGGGTCACTGGTGACCCAATAGGCAGGTGGCAAGGAGGGCTTGTAATTACACAGTCCTAGAAATCTTTCCTTGTCCCCAAACCTCTCCTACCTGCAGATCCAGAGCCACAGTTTACGTTACAGGCTTTAGGAGGAGGAGGTGTGTGTGGGGGGTGGCTCTCGTAGCTGGACTTGTTATTAATTGCGTAAAAGTTTTCTATTCTTTAACCCCTCCACCCTCCCTCCTCATCCCCCTCCCTTCCCCAGTCCCTAACCTAATCCCCATTCCTCTAGCCGTGTTGTGTATAGCAGCTGTCGAGTTTCATTTAGGGGAGAAGCTGGCAGCTTGTGCTGATTGGAGGCAGTCAAACGGGTTTCAATGGGGAAAATCATTAAGTTAACACTTTATCTAATGTCCCTATTGTCTGCCAGGAGGCATTGTTTTACAGCCTCCGGATAGAGATGTCTGAAAGCATCTCGGGCTCCCAAATTCTCTAGGGAGCAGAAAAGACTTTTCTGAATCCAGCTTCCAACCCCCTCCCCCACCCCTCTTTCACCCTAACCCCCCACCACACTTAAGACACTCTTACTGAGCTAATTCAAAGCAAAGCAAATTGCTAGGAACCAAAGCGGCCAGGTTTTTCATGCCCCGGTTTTGTGCGAGAGCTGCATCTTTAGCCTGAGTTACTCCTTCGGGTAGAGGAGGGTGTTTGAACTGATGCGAAAAGAAAAGAAAAGAAAAAAAGAAAAGAAGGGGGTGGAGGTTGTGTTTGCGTTAGTTGAAATGAGGTTTCATAGTCTATAAATTTTATAGTACTTTCAATGCGTTTGTTATTACAGAAAAAGTCGCTGAAAAGTAATCATAGTTCAGACTGTGTGAACTTCATGATAGATAGATAGATAGATAGATAGATAGATAGATAGATAGATAGATAGATAGATAGATAGATAGATAGATAGATAGATAGATAGATAGATAGATAACACTAATAACATATTTCACACAGGTTTGGTAGAACCTAACCCGCTCTTTCCCAAAGCTGATGCCGAAAGTGTTGCTTACGTTTTAGGGAAATTGATACACACTCAAGTTTATGGCGGGAACAAACTCCTCTGGAAGCTGTCTTTGCCCCTTGATTCTCTGCCCTCCCTTCAGACACACACCACGTCGTTTCCCCGGTGTGCAGAGCACCACAGAGCCAGCCAAAACTTTTCTCTCCTAGTAGGAAGGTTCGCTGCTGCCGCGGCTGCAATCTCTCGTTCCAAACTGGGCCTTGGCGATTACAGAGGACCCAAATAAACGTAGCGGCGCGTGAATAATTTTCATTGTAGAAAACTGACACTTGCTGAAGGAAAAGAAGGTTGGCTATAAAATCACTTCATTATTTGCTTTTACCGCAGCTCTGGTGCTAATCCCTTCAGAGGTCAGATTGCTTAGCGCTTTCTCTCTCTCTCCTTCCCCTCCCACCCCCCTTCCTTCGCCTCTGCTGGTTTCAGGTCGTATTTTAGACATCCCGTGTAAAGTGTGTGGAGACCGCAGCTCCGGGAAGCACTATGGGGTTTACGCCTGCGATGGATGCTCAGGATTTTTCAAAAGGAGCATCAGGAGGAACAGGACCTACGTCTGCAAATCTGGAAATCAGGTACTAGTTACAGCACCGGCTCGTTTCCCGGCCACTGTCAAAGAGTTATGGGACGGCCGCTCCGGAGTTTCCTTTGTCATGCCGCAATATTGATCGAAATCCAATACGGATCCCATCCCAGCTTCATACATTCGGGGGGGGGGGCAGGTATATGTCTGTGATAGATTCAAGTTTGCTAAACATTTTAGGATATTTACATTTGAACGGCAGCTTTAACGCGAGCCCTGCCGGGCAGGTATCAGAATAGAACAGGATTCCGCTCCCGGGGGGGTTAAAGCGCAAATCAAAACCCAGATCTCATGCTTCAGGACAAAACGATCGCCTGCAGTGGCCGGGAAGAAAGGCCTAGCCACCCACTGCATTGCTGAAGACACATGGTGGAGGAGGTTCGCCAGGTACACTGGCCGCTGCATTGAAGCATTAGGTATGGGACGGAGGTGAGCCGACGGAATCCATGGGACAGGGCTTGGACTCCACAGGTCAGACTTTTCCCCTTAAAGCAAGAGGAGTCCAAAATCAGAGTGAGTCGCAACGTGTCCTTCCACCCAACCAATATTAGCATGAGGCTGGGCGGTTCTCCAGGGCCGGTCCCCGGGTCTGTCTGTGTTTCGATCACTCTCTGGTCTGCGCAAGCCTAGGTATACAAAGGCACCGTAGGGCGGCACAGGGCGGGACGCAGAGAGAGAGGAAAGCTCAAACGCCAAACCAATTGACTTTAACTATAGTGACAGACCTGGCGTGGCCTTCGCTTGCTGCACGTTATATTATGCTCGCAGGCCCCCGCTGCCCGCCTCTACCCAGGTGATTTACGCAGAGAAGAGGGCCGAGACACACAAATACTTGAAGACAATGGTCTGACATCCATTTTGCTATTAAAACGTAACCAAACCGGAGACCAAGCATCCCTCCCCCCATTTTGATGTCTGCCCCCACTGCCTCTACGCCCCTCTTAATTAAAAGGAAAGTGCAGTTGTGGGGAGAGAAGGGGCGCGTGGGAGAGCTGATGAGTTCCAGCTAAGCCAGTACCTTAGTTCGGGGGAAGATTTCTGAAGGCAAAACTTCTCCACCCCCCAGCCCCCGCCCCCATCTCACTGGCAAATACATAGGTACGAACTTTTTGAACTAGCGCCTCTTGCCACAGCTTCTTTTCCAGGTCGCTATGAAACTTAGGACACTCATAACTCCCGCTCCCGCCAATAGGCTCATAAATACCTAGGACAGTAAAGAGACAAAGTGGGTGAGGTCCTGGCTTTCACCGGAGCCACGTCTGTTGGCGAAAAAGACAAGCTCCGGAGCTACGCAGAAGGCTTCTCAGGTGTGCGTGGCTCGGAAGCTTCTCTCTCACCAACAGAGAAGTTGGTCCAATACAAACTATTTCCCCACCCCCCTTGTCCAGCTGACATCCTGGGACCAACAGGCGACAGTAACACTGCAAAGGTGTGATAAGAAAGGCAACGAGAAGATTCAAGCACAAGGTCAAATGTTTGTACTGTAAATAGAACAAGGCGCGGTGGCCGATAATATGACGGCCTTGTCTCGTTTACCTGAAGGATTAACGGAGAATAATGAATCGAGATTTCCCCGCCCCGGAGTATGGGAACTGTTCAGTTTACACTGTGCGCTTTGTCTCCTCTGCGTGTTTACAAACACGATCCTGCCGTCCTGGCCCAGGCGAATTCCCACTGATTTCACGGTGAATTGTGCCCGAGCAAGGATAGAAGTGAATCAACCCAGCAGAGTCGGACTCCAAGCATGTCACCTAAAATACCAGAGCTATAGTGCATCCACAAGCCACAAAGGTGTGGTGTCACCTCCGCTCACTCTCACACATTTCAAGATCGGCTAATCGATCTAAAAATAGAGTGACCGTGAAAACAAAAAGGCTGGCCAGTCACAAGGCGGATGGCAAAGAGGATATTGAAGTGAAGCGATCAGATTTGTCCTTCCACCCACTGGCACTGGGCAGGGAGAGTAAATGGATTTTTCCCGAAGCAGCTACATATCATCTTTACTCCGAACGATATTGCCTTAGACTCCCCTCTGCGGCTGGTCATTTGGTGTCTTGGAAAGTGTTTTAGCTGGGCGGCCCTTTCCTTTGCATTTTTAAATGTCCATGGGTTAGAGAAGAGAGGGGGGGGTCTCTCCGGGCCCGAGCTTGAGTAACAGAAGTCTGTGGGCGCTTTGCCACTGACACCAGTGGGAGCTGGGGCCCGCGGGAAGGGTTCAGAACCAGTTTCACTGCGCAGCCTGGCATCAGTGATTTAAGGCGAGATTCCACCGACCGAGGCGGAATGTAAATTCTCGGCAGGTGCGAACTCCCGCAAGTCAGAACTGCCGAGAGTTACAGCGAAATGGTTTCTGAACAATTAACACCAACTTGCTTTGATTGTTTTCTACCAGGCGCCCGCCTTTCTCGGGAGGGGGGTTTCCTCCGTTGTCGTGTCTCTCGGTGCCTGGGACTTAGGTAATCACCAAAGGATAACGGGCAGCCTGGGAAAAGGACCCTTATCTTTTGCTTACAGAAGTAGGATTATCTACGGCTTCCGAGGCTCCGTGAATACGGCCGATGCTACAATATAACCTCACACACAGTGTATCTGGTTCAGTGACTTTGTTTAGAATGCTGATCTCTGTCACCAGCATTCACACGTGTTTGCCCAATTCACACACACCCCGTTTTGTCCCATCTTCTTAAGGTCTCCACGTCCCCAACCTCCGCTAGAGTTTGGCTTTGTGACTAGTTGTTTCTGGCTTCCTGAGCCGCGGGCTGTATGTGACTTTCTGGGCCTGTGAATGGCTCCAAGGCCCTACCACTGCTCTTCGGCCAGCGGCTCCTCCTGCACCCGCAGGCCTGGGGAGCTCTGTTTTTCCGGGGCGCAGAGGCAGCCTCGCGGGTGGGGAGCTGTCTAAGGTGCTGAAACAGATTTGTCCATGACCACCTGCCCACTCGTTTGTTAGGGGCCAAACCCTCTTCGCCTTACTCACTCCAGTAGTCCCGCTGGGCCACACTCTGATCTGGTTTACAACGGTGGAAATCTATTTGGCGTCGCTGTGGAGCGACTCCGGTTTTTCCCCCTTTGTGACTGAGGCCAGCTTCTGAATGATTGATTTCACCTGGGCTGCTCCCACGAGTCAGGCCAACAGGGTTTGGCCCCTTACACCTCGTTAAACCCTACGTTAAACCCTGGGCATAGTCTCCCAAGGGAGGAAGAAACCCTTTGGGACTAGGTCGGATTCCAAGAGCATGGACTCAGACGTGGAAAACGAGCCTGTCTTCCATTTCTCACCGAGTCACTCGCAGACACTCGCTCTTCTCCCTTCGTTTGTCTGCAAATCATTCCTGCGCAGGCTACAGCCCCGTCGCTGCGGAGCAGGAATCCTGCAGCCCCAAATGAAGCAGGGGAAAGCGATTGAACTGCCTGGCTGCCCCTGTCCTCTCCAGCTCCTGACTGCGCTGACCAGGAGCCCACGTCTGGAGCTGCTTGCTCAGGAATCGGTTTAAAAGCAGGACTCTCCACTGGCTTCTGTGAGGGTCTGCTTGGCAAATCGTTAGCTCCAAATCCCTCCCTTCCCACATATTTCAGGCACGGCCCGCCAACAGGAAGAACAAACACCTAGCGAACGTGCGGGGAGGACTCCCAGGCTGGGATGACTTAGGTGGGGTTGGTCCGACTTGGAGCAGGGGGTGGACTAGATGGCCTCCTGAGGTCCCTTCCAGCCCTAATCGTCTGTGCTTCCCTACGGCTGTGATCGCTGAGCAAGTTTTCAGCTGCCCTGGGGGTCGCTTGTAAGTTCCCCACCCCATGCCTCGCAACCATCTCTGAGCGAAAGGAGTTTCTCTGTTTCAGGGAGGTTGCCCGGTGGATAAGACACACAGGAACCAGTGCAGGGCTTGTCGACTGAAGAAATGCCTGGAAGTCAACATGAACAAAGATGGTATTTGCACATCCTTTTACCCTTCTCCTTGTATCTGAATAGTATGAACCGTGAACCGCATGTATGAAAACGCATTCTAAAACCCCAGCGCCTAGAAACGCCGGCCGCAGTGTTTCTTTCCAGCTGCCACCCATTTGTCGGCCAAATTCTCCCTGCCCTGCCCCTCCACTGTGCCTGGCGCATCTAAATGACCCCTTCATGTCAACTAGCAGCAAGTAACGCCCCTCCCCACCACCGACGCTTCTCCTTTCTCCTCCCGGCACAAACCAACAAGCCACCTAGGAGACTGCTGGCCTGTCTGTAACATCTCCCCTCTCCCCCCGTGTGTCGCTCTCCCATGCACCCAGTTCGGTGTCTATTCGTTTTCATTGGCACCTGTTATTCAGCTATGTAAAACGGACCCCAAACCAGTGGCGGGCAAATTGTTTGGGCTGATGAAAAAAGCAACTAAAACCAGCTAAACGCGTGCAGTGAAACCACAAATAAATGTAGTGCCGCCAAATCCAGCCCTGGGCGCGCATCCACTCAAGTTAGCGGAGCTATGCCAGGGATGGATTTGACCCATAATGTCCAGATCTAACGTTTGACGAGGAAAGGCAGGATTTTTTGGTATGGGAAATGTCAGAGAGCTCTGAGTAATGCTGACCCAGTTATTCCACATTCCTGCGCGTTGATCAGTTCTTAGACACAATCCAGCCCTTGTTTTAACGTCTCAATCAGACCGAAACAAACACACATCCAGAAAAGTCCTTCTATAACAAGTTAATGAAACGTAGGCAGTGGGTGAAACGCTGAGCTTACAGTGGGAGTTTTGGCACTGACATCAGTGCAGACAGGATTCCCTGGCGTTATTTACAGAATTAAGAACCTTGCTGTTAAATTGGCCTTTCACCTTAGCTTTTCTGGGTCTCAGCTATTAATAATAAAATTAAGATCAACTAATCTACTGAGGGAAGTCCTTCAGGTATAAGCCAGGAGGCCTCGCACAGGTCAGCTCTAAGATTTCACTAGGTGTCTTAACAATAAACAGGACGATGAGCAAAATTGATCTTTGGGCCAGAAACAGTAGCCTGAAAAAGACGAACTTTTAGATTGATAAACCACATCTGGACGAGCAATGAGACTGGCTTGGCATTAATTCCATATACTCCTGTGCAACAGTGTAATGGCTTGTAGTTCCCAATAAGCCTTCAAATACATATCGGTCAGAAACGAGGAATATGAAATCCTGGCTCTTGTGACCTCAGAGAGCCAGGATTTCACACAGCTTGCTTTATTAGCACGTGTAGAACAATGGCCCTATATTGAAAATACCGAAATAAAGAGATTTCCTGCTGCACTCGCCACAGGTCTGGTCATAAATCTTATCCATTTGAAGACTATTCCGCTCCTATGGAGACCAATAGAGTTTAATCTGTCAAACACTCCAGCTGACTCGTTAGGTTGAAATCCTTATCGCGTTTTGACTGTCCCCAAATAATTCGGAATTCAATTGATTTTTCCATTGGCCGGGTTCTAATGCCTGTCAGAGTTGGTCTGGAAAGCAGTGTGTTGGCACTGCTGACGGGACAGCGACATATTTCCATATATATTTGTTACTTGCAAATTCCAGGAGCGGGTTGGACACATTAGAACTAACCAATACGCCCACTGCTGTTGATGCGAACGCATCGCTGACTCCGGATTACCAAAGGGGACCTAGATTCTAGACGCTGCCTGAGAAATCGCACAACCCAACTTGTCGAATAGTGTGGCCTAATAAAACAGGACTTTAGCAGCCTGCTGATTTGCTCCTCAAAATAATAGGACACAGTAACCAAGTCACCACGCTACCACGCAAAAACAGCCCAGATATCCTAAAGTAGATTTAACAGCGAAAGACCATTATGGCTATAAACTGCCTGTTGCCACTAAATGAATACCACTGTTATGCTAAAGAGACGCCTACTGTGCCTATACATGAGATCCAGACAAACTTGCAGATAACTGGCTTCATTGGTTTTGGGGGGAAACCTGGCAGTGCAGGGTTATGCTGCATTGAATATCAACCACGTAATACTAGGCATTGAACGTAGTTACAGGGAACACAAGATCAGACACTTAATTGAGCATGTAGCATTAAATCACCGAGGACCATGGAGTCCAGTAAGTCAATGAGGTCTGTTCCAAAGCCCACTGCTGTTAACGGGAGAAGTCTTTCCATTGATTTCAATGGGCTTTTGGCTCAGGCTGCAACTGGGTAATTTGTTCACTAAATGAGACCTTTATTCCCAGCTGTGCAACACGAAAGAGGTCCAAGGACATCCACAATAAGGAAGCAAGTAGCTCTGTATTTCAGAGGACACAAGGAGGAGAACGGAGCGACACCTCACTTTCCCTCTGCGGCGTTACCGGCTCCCGCCTTCTTTACTGCTGTCACCCAGCTAGAACCCCACAATCTGGAGCTGGCTGCGGTGTCTACAACGCCCGAAAGGCAGACGTTGGTGGGACTGGCACAGCCAACTCCAAAGGTCAGCTGCCTTCCGTGTTCTAAGCAGGGACACCTCGGGAGCGTTCCGAGGCTACGGGAAAAGATCCGGAGTCCGGGTCTGGAAAGTCTTGTTTTAGAGCGGGGTTTGTTATCTGTCTCCAGAGGGTGTGAGATCCAGGCACAGCTACGAATCCCGACCCGACACTAGGACGTGTAAAAGCTCCTGTTGATTTTAATGAGGACTTTGATTGAGTAAGAGCTCGGCTCCGCAATATTTCTCAGAATATTTTGGTGGCGAGTGAAGGAACGATTGTCTGCACGTTAACATCAGTCTCGCTATATAGAGATAAATACACACGAATGCATCTGAGACATAAACACCATTTGTGAACTGCTATAGTGTATGTATGCATGTGCATTACATGGAAAGACACACATACAGTGAAACAGTTCATAAATACTGCCACCTGCAGACTACACATCGACCTACATGTTTCAGTCGGGACACAGTATTATTAAAATGATCCAAGATTGGAGAATCAGCGACTTCCTGGACAATAAAAAGCTAGGCTTCGTAATGATTGAGCCCGTAATGCATTAGAATGTACCATGCAGTCTGTCCAGATATCTATGGACACAAACGTATTTGGTCTTTTTCTTTATTTCGTGGCTTTGCCATTTAAGAAGCAGCACAGGAAATCGCTGTCATAAACTTGATGGATGAGGGTTATTGATGAGTTATTAACCTAAATATTTTCATGCTCTTTTTTCCAAATATTCAGAAGCCCATTTGCATTTAGAGTATACAACAATTTTTTAAAAAAAATCTGATCTACAGCTTGGTGAAACTCACTGTGAACTTGCTTGTAAAAATCATATTTATACTGGTATAAATGTACATTCAAAAACATTAAACCAGAAATTATTTAGAACGAAAATGCACTTTACACTGTGCTTTCTAGGAAGCATTTAAGCACATGTTTAACTCCAGCAGAAACCAATGGGACTTAAGCATGTGACTAAGGCTAAGAACATGCTTAAGTGCTTTGAGGCATAGGGATCGATTGCTGAATCTGGGTGTGAACTAGGGGTGACAAAATAAACTATTGATTCAAATATATATATATATATATATCTGCTCTGAAAGCAGAGAAATCTGAATAAAGTGATGAGGGAGGGAATCAAGTTACATTTTAGTAGGTTTCTTTTACTGTTATAATTTAATTCTGCCATACTGTGATTTTAGGCTTATATGGTCCCGTTCATCCCCATGGATATCAAAGTAAATAACCTGCTTTGTAAAGGGCCCGCTGAAGCCGATGAAGTTTTACTCTTCATTTCCGTGGGTGCAGGATGGGATTGCATAAATTATCTGTATACAAGAATGACTAGCGAAGTGCAGGCATATCTGAGGTGAAGGATAAGAAGAAGGTTTGGCTCAGTAGCCTGGGGGGCTCACTTCCAGTTTATTATTGGATGTTCCTAAAAGCTCATGGGTCAGCCAAGGGATTCTCCCTCTCCCCAATGTCTACCTTTTGGGAGAGGGGGGCTGGTTTAGGGTTTTTTATTTTATTTTGTTTTAGCTTCTTCCTCTGAAGCATCAGGGGTGGTCCTGGCTGGAGATGGCACACTGGATGGGGTCAGCCAGGGCTCTGAGTGGGCGTGGAGCTTTCTCTCTCCCAGGGTCTTGGAGGGCTGGTCCTTGCTCACATGCTCAGGGTCTAACTTCATCATAGGTGGGGTTGGGAATGAATTTTAGTAAGTTGGAAAGGTTAGGCCAGTAGTGACCTTGTTCCTCTGCAACATAAGTGTGGGTGGGTGACTTGCCAGGATTATCTGGGGATATCTCACTTCATATTTCCCTGCCATTGCAGGGACCACAGGCACTGGTGCTTCCCATGCCCTTCTGTTCTTTGCCTGTGGCACATAACAGTCTAGTCTTCTATGGGCTGTGACACTTTGGCCTAATTTTAGTTGCTGGGTTTAATGTGTGGGTGGTGTGGTGGCCTGGGATGTACAGGAGATCAGACAAGATGGTCTGGTGGTCCCTTCTGACCTTAAACTCTGTGGCTATCTTGGTGACTTTAAATGATTTTGCCTTATTTTACCTTTTATATTAGTATCCACATGAAGTTAATGGTACACCTATGTATCTTTATGAAGTGGCCACCGAATCTGTTTGTGAATCTGCAGCCAGGCTTCTCTTTATGAGCATCAAATGGGCCAAGAGCGTTCCAGCATTTTCCACGCTGTCATTACAAGATCAGGTAAGACTTACGCAATGAGAAATTGTCCTTACCTTAGCAACTATATTAAAGAGGGTCCACACCATTTAGATCTAGATAAGGATTTTCACTATTCCAAAGTTCTTAGGAATTGGCCCTTGGCATTGTTGATCTGGTCCCTCTCTAAAATAACATTGTTTTAACAGCAATTTTCATCAGTTTGAAATAGTTAATTGATCGGGTAGATGCAACTCAGATAGGAAATATATGTTGATATAAGACAAATATTCTGAGAGGCAGTGTGTTCCAGTGGATAGGGCACAGGAATGGAATTCAGGAAACTGAGGATGAAATCCTGGTCCCACTGATGGCAGTGGCAAAGTTCCCATTGACCTCAATAGGATGAAGAGTTCACCCCCAGGTTTTATTCCTCTCTCTTCCATTGACCTTCTGTCTGAACTTTGGGAAGTCATTTAACCTCTGTGTGCCTGGGCTTCTCCAACTGCAAAATGAGCATCCTGGTATTTATACTCCTTTGTAAAGTGCTTTGAGACTATGGATGAAAAATGCACGCTCAATAAGCATTTTTACTATGTAATCCAGTGGTTCCAAACCTCTTTGGCTCAAGGGCCACAGATATAATTTTTACAACCCTGAAGGGCCACAGCAGCTGCTCCCCCACTGTAGCCAGACAGAAGGAGTTCAGGGAGGAGGCTGTCTCCTCACTGATCTCCCATCCCCCTGGCTGCAGCAGGGAAACCACACTTGTCCTGTAGCCCTGTGTGCTCCACCTGGGTCCCAAGGCAATGAATGGCTCCCTTCTGCAGCCAGGGCGACAGAAGATCAGTGCTCACCTCCCTCTGGCTCCAGCAGGGACCATAGCACCTACAGTCCCAGGCAGAGTGCTTTGCTCTCTGCTGGAGCCGGGGAAGGGGAGCGCTGATTTCCTCTCCCTCCAGCTCCAGAAGGGACCCCAGTGCCTATGGACCTAGGCAGAGCACTTTGCCGTACTCCCTGCTACAGCCAGGGGGAAGGGAGTGCAGATCTCCTGTCTGCCTGACTGCATCAAGGAGCCTACACTGGTCTTTTAGCCCTGGGGAAATGTGCTCCGCCTGGGTCTTCAGGCAGCCAGCAGGAGGGAAGCTACAGGCCACTTTGAAAGCCCAGACCGGCCACAGGTTGGGAACCACTGATTTAATCATACTATTATACACTGGTCAAATGGTTCTCTGAGTCACACTGACTTCAATGAAGTTACTCCAGATTTACAATGATTTGATTGACAGCAGAATTCAGCCTACTTTTTATTTCTCTTAATTAAAATCTTCCTTAATTTGTCTTGTTTTCCTCTGACAACTTGCCTTTGCCTCCAGTGATTTGTGAGTGAACCATTTAAAGCAATTTCTTAATGACTTGATTTTTGATGAGCACTTGATCTATTTCATATAATGCATTAATTCTGAAAAGTAATCAGACAATAATAAAAGGGAAAAAAACTACATAAAGCCCCAGTCACAAAAATGTATCTAATATTTTGATACGAGTTTAATTTTCCAATACAATAACTAGAAAGAAAAAGTCATACCTTAAATATTACAAATGATTGTATTAATTGACTCTTACAACAATCACCAAATAAAATATACTAGCATACCACAGACCAAATATTCTAAGTACTGTTATACATTAACAAATGCATATTGTAAACAGAAAAAGATGTTTAGGAAGACAACAGAGATTTCTAACTAAAAATATATCACATGTAGCACAAAAGGACATTTGTTTATCTAAAGTGAAAGTCCTTTTTCTAGAGACAATCCCAGATTATGAGAACCCTTTTGTGAGCTTAGATATGTGGGCCTCATTCACCTCCCCCTGGAGGAGTGGGATCTTCAAGAGGCTGCATAGCTGGCATAAGCCAAAGGCTTAATAGTCAACAGTGAACAACTGACAAAGATAATGGGAATGGGCCCAATTCTTCAGCTGCTGTGAGCAAGCCATTCCCATTGACTTCAAATACAGTTGCTCCTGTGCAGCCCAGTCCATCTACCTTTGACTTCAAAGGCAGTTGGATCAGGCTTATGAAGGGGCTATAGAATCAGACCTAGAGTGTGCTTTGTTACACAGACATCATGGAAAATGGGATTTGCTTTGAAAACTACTGCCATTTCAAAGACAACAATCTCTGTCATAATGCCACAATGGCCAAATTCAGGCCCGCACCATTGACATCAACAGCAGTTGCATCCACCTAGGCCAGGGCTTAATTTTGCCTAACATATAAAATTTCCACAAGAGATCATCATTCCAGGGAGAATGGGGTGGAGGGAGTGGGAAGAAGGAAACATCTTTCAAAAGAGAGTCCCGTCAATACAGTAGAAATGGCTAGTGCATATGACATATTATTCAACATTTCCCAAGAAGATAGGCCTACTAAACTCCTCACAAAAATCAGTTTATCCACTCATCTTAAATGAACCAGCTACATACCTTACATTTGAAATTAAAGGCAAGTATTAATGAATTGTAATATTAATTGAATCTGTGTTAAAATTCACCATCTTCCACTCCAGATTCTAGAGATGGGTCTGAGTTGTAAAGTTTAGACCTGGGACTATGGTTTAAACCTCTCTCTATTATGGTTCCTCAGCTTCCTTTCACATTCAGGGCAATCTCAAAGGAAATAACTCCTGTTTTAATAGCCTTCTTCCATAGTTACAGAAGCAGACAGATGAGCCTTACAATAATACTACTGTTCAATTTAATTTGATAATGGCACAGATATAAATGTCTGAATTTCCTACACAAGTCTTTGACATTTAGCTTGTATTTTTGGGCATCTCTAGAAAAATTAAAACATTGTAATTTTATAACAATATGTCACTTCTCTGTCTTGAAATATGTGGAACCTCATCTGTTGGCAAAACACAGGTAATCAACAGCAGGTTACCCTTATAGAAAGTGTCTGTTTCTGGAGCACAATTAGGTTCTTCAGAAAGCCTGGAATTTTCTAATTCTTTTGAGGAATGAAGGCCATTTATAAGACCTTACTAAGGTCAGCATGAATTATTCCAACTGGAGGCTTTAAAGACTTGTTCATGGGAATGAGGAGAGCCTTAGCTATTGGAGGAGAAAGTTCCTTTATTTTCTAGGATCTTCTGACTTTAACTGCATGGTCAGAAAGAAAACATGATATTGATATCTTCCAGGAACCATTGTTCATTGCCATCTGCATGAACAAGTGATAGAAAGTTTTACAAAAGCAAATTAATAGCCAAGAATCAATTTACTTATACCACATAGAAATCTGCATATCCAAATGAAATATCAGCTTTTTATAAGGCAGCAAGTATCACAAGGAATGGCTGATTAGTAGTCTTCAGTGTTAGTAAATTGTATGTTCTGCTCCTCTCACCAGAAGCCTGAGATGGGTATAGCACTTCAGATAATTTCATCTCTCATATTATATTCTGAGCAGTTTTTGTTACTGTAAAAACAAATACAAATAATTAAAACCCAGATTATATAAACAGAGCCATAAATATTCACATTTCAGTCACAATTTCTTTATTCGAGTTGAATAAAAGCGATGCAAAGCCTCAGTAGATGGTACAGAAACATAACAGTGATGTTATGGTGGTCATAGCCCTGTAATGTAGTGTTGTAGCTATGTTGGTCCCAGGATATTAGAGCAACAAGGTGAGTGAGGTAATATCTTTTAGTGAACCTAAAATATTACCTCACCCACCTTGTTTCTCTACTAGCTCTGTAATGACGCTAGGAGCATTATCTCTTAATCTAATGAAAACAATGTAGTTTAAAACACTGCATATTAAAAATTAGAATTTTGATAACAGCTTTCCATTTGTTGGATGATTTCGGTACAACTAAAATGCATCTTACACAACTGAATTTAAGAAAAACAGAATTCTATCAAAAGGATCTTTTTCCCCTGTCTTATAATATAAAGAGGATTCGCTAAACTCAGGGGCTCCAAAATGTGACCTTCCCTTATTTGCAAAATCCATACAGTGTTTTTTCAGCCAAATCCTTGAGCAACATGAAAAAGTCTAAGCGTGTGTTACCCTGAGGCTTGGGGATGGGATCCCTCCTCTTCTCCTGCCAACTGAATAGCATCAGGAGAGCATCTTTGCAACTGCTACTGAAGTCTGAGGGTGGCAGTAGCAGACACAGGCCCTAGAGTGTTGCTTCTCTTCTCTACAGTGGTTTTGGACAATGTATCATCATAATTATAGAACCACCGGACAGTCCTCCCAGAATCTACTCCTGCCCTGTTCTCAAGGTCACCTCCACTTTGTTGTAGAGCACAAAAAGGTTTGGAGTCCCAACTGTCCCTTCAAACTAGGCCATGGAACTGATGAGGTTCAGCTGAATGGAGACCGCTCCATGTCCAGGCAAAGGAGGGGGGCTGGGCCAACATTTCATACCTTCATTTTAAATAAATTATTCTTTGCTGGTTTTGCCAGTGTAAATCCTAAGAAGCCAAATTTTCCTCTCCTGCCTACCAGTGTATTTCCATTTAAATCAACGTGATTGCCTCAGTGCAAACAGAGAAGCAAACTGGGCACAGAGTCTGCCATTCAGTTCTCCTAAGGAATAAAATCTACAAAAACAAATCAAGCTGGAAAGTTTATGGAGAGCAAACAATATCATTGGCTACAATATCTGGATCCAAACCAGAAGGGCTCCAAACTTCATGGATGTTTGGATGCGGAGCTGGGGTTTGGCCCTGGATGAAGAGGGACAATCCAAGATGTTTGGGCCTGGATTTGAACTTCCCCAAAGTTCAGTGATGTCCTAGGGCACAGGTGTCAAACACAAGGCCCGCGGGCCGAATTCGGCCCGCCGCCTTGTGTTATCTGGGCCAGCAGTTTTTTCTGAGCTGAGCTCAGTAAAAGTGTGCGAGATCTCGCGTCAGCGCATGCTACCGTGAGATCTTGTCTCAAAAAGGAAAAGGCCGTCGGACTCTCCTACTCTGCCACCGAATTTCACCCTGCAGGGAGATTTCTCGGTGGAGAGTAGAGTATGCAAAGTAGAATACAGTAGGAGGTGTTTTAGTGTATGTGTTTTAGGTGTTTATGGTATGCGTGGCCCCCTTGTACTGAATGTAATTTAAATGTGACCCGCCATAGGAAGTGAGTTTGACACCCCTGTCCTAGGGTGATGGTTTTCAACCTGGGGCCCACAGACCATGTCTAAGATTTCAAAAGGGGTCTACACCTCCATTCTAAAATTTTAGGGGTCTGCAAATGAAAAGAGGTTGAAAACCACTGGTCTAGGGTTTGCATTTGGGCCTTACACTAAAGTAACCAGATTTCAGAGTCCAGCTTTCAAGGGTTATTTTCAGCAAAAGTAGGAAAACAAATAAGATTTTAAATATTGTAATTATTGACACTGTATTTTAATAAGCTATCAATTTGTTTAACCAACAATGTGTTAAATGTAAATAAGACGATGCCTGCCATCATATAGTAGTGCTTTGAATGGACTCTCTAGCAAGTGGTGTAAGTTCAGGCCATCTTCTAATAATTTGCCAATCTTCATTTCACAAATCATATATTTCCAAGGTAAAAAAGTCTAATGTATTGTAGAAATGATATAACTAAAAGAACTATTAGGCATCCATTCTGCTTTCAATACACATGCCTATTGGCACTAAGATAGCTATAGACACACAGAAGGAGAAGAGAGAGCTTATTGAGCACGTCTGCTTTTGAAAAGTATGAGTAGATATTTATAGAGTATAAGCTCTTTGGGGCAGAGAAGGTCTCTCTCCCTCTCTGTGTTTGCACAGCACCTTGCACAATAGGCCCTGATCATGGGTGAGGACTCTAGGTTCTACAATAATGCAAACAATTAATATGAATAATATTTCTTCAGTGGGTATTTTTATCCATAGACACCTTATCAAAAACGTAAGGAAGAACTAAATTATTCAGAGGGAAAAATATAAAGGGAGGCATTTAAAGCAGATTTTAAAAGAATAGACATTTACATATTGAAAATGTTTATAAATCTATACATTACACACCATGTTATATTGTACATCTATTGTTGACAGCTGATGCTTTTGGAAGATGCTTGGAGAGAACTGTTTGTTCTAGGAATAGCACAATGGGCCATTCCAGTTGATGCTAACACTCTACTGGCTGTATCTGGTAAGAATTGCACAATTCAATGACTTTGTTATAGAAATTACCATAAAAATACATTACTGAAACAAGAACAACATGTAAAGAATAACAAATTCCAACTGAACAATAGAGCATACCTGTCATTTATAAATCTATATTTAAATGCAAATAATGTTGTTTTGTTGTATTCATGGCTGCTTGCATTGTCATTTAAATGCAAATTACTGTGTTTGTTATCATCCAAGAGAAGATTTTATATTAACTTTCACACAATATAGTCAGTTTACATGGAATTGGATATCTAAGAGTGACAATTGAATACGTATTGATATGGAGGATTTTGTCAGAAATCAATATAAATTAATTCAAATGTCTTAATATGGAGTACTTTTTCATATGTTTCTATTCTAGGCATGAATGGTGACAATACAGATTCTCAGAAGCTGAATAAAATTATTTCAGAAATACAGGCTTTACAGGAGGTTGTGGCTAGATTTAGACAACTTCGGCTGGATGCTACTGAATTTGCCTGTCTCAAATGCATTGTCACTTTTAAAGCTGGTAAGCAGAAATAATCTTGTTTTTCTGCTCTGATAGCTAGCCATGTAACTGGCTAGCCACTTCCAAGTCTAAAATGACATTTTAAAACAGATGTGATTACATCAGCTAATAGATTTTCTGCTGCTGGATTCTGTCAGGTAGTGTGACACTGTAAAGATTACGAAGTGAATGTTGTAAAAATAAAAGTGCATTTTTAGTGACATTTAATTAGCACTATCTCGAATATTTTGACCCTCTTAAAGCGCCCACCTGACTAGTTACTGATCTGCTTTCCAGTACCTACACACAGTGCTTCTGAACTGAGAAGTTTTCGAAACGCTGCCGCCATTGCAGCTCTTCAAGATGAAGCTCAGCTCACTCTGAACAGTTACATCCACACCAGGTGATCCATATTTATTTTTCACACTTTTTTCAAACACTCTGGGTGAAATCCTGACCTCAGTGACGTCCGTAGCAAATTTTCCATCGACTTCAATGAGGCCAGGATTTTATACCATGTTCACAGTGAACATATAGCTATAGAAGAACTCAGGTTATCCAAACGGAATGGGGGACATGAATTTATTCAGGTAAGTGGGAAAATGAAAGAGAGAGGGAGTCTTTCATGGGATGTGATACCTGAAAAGGAACATCATGAATTCAGAAAACTGGAGTTTTTGCATATCTGTTACTGTATTAAATAATAATAACAATACCACAATAGACAGTACTTTGCATTTTATTATCTTAAAATCTTTTACTGTATTTTACCCATTTTTCAGATAAGGAAACTAAGGCTGTGAGGTTAAATGACTAGTCCAAGACCATAGTGAGAATCATGGCAGAGCCAGAGAAAGAAAAATCCAGAACTTGTGACTCCTAATTCAATGCCATCTTAACCAGAATGATAAGAATGATAGTTTATATGGAAACTTCATTTCAATCTTATTCAGTATGAAACTTATGAGATACAGAAACCTTCATACCATCCATACATGCTATAGTTGCCACCTTGTGAAATTAACAAGGGTAAAACTGGGAATGCATGAAATGTGCCATGTACAAAACCACTGTCATATTATTCTCACTACATGAATAGTGATTTTAATATAACCACAGTTTAAACCACTCTTTTTGGACCACAAGGGCTAGAAGTACTGCCAAAGCAGCTCATTAGGCAATTGGACGGGGAGGAAAGGAGACAAAGAGGAAGGATGTGCCTTGCATCTCATTCAACAGAGACTCCTCCATTCATTTCAGAAGCTATGGTGTTGAGCTCTGAATTGTGTTTTGTCCAATCCTTAGCTAGAAATCAATTGGCTGTAATGCAAGGTCTAGAGCAGGGAGTAATTTGAGTAAGGGCAAAAGGAGGAATCCTCAGAATTCCATAGTGAACATGGAGGCGCACAGAAAAGAATAAAAGGTCTAACCTCCAGGATGTGTATTTCAATTTACCCATTATTTTTGGTCAGCTGCCCTCATTTTTGCCTTCCAAAATGTCAGCCTGCAATATTAATTAAACTTTCTAGTCGGATTCTGTCAGATGTCATAGATCAGATGTAATTCCCTCAATATAACCAAACCACCTCCTCTTAAACTATTATTCTGAAAATGGGCAACACTTAGACACACTGCTTTTAACCTGGGCTTCCCCTCACCTTTGTGCCCTTGAATTTTAAACATTGCCAATTAATGTTAAATCGTTAAAGCTAAGAATATAATAAACCAAACTTAGTTTTCTGGTTCAAGCCTCAAGGTCAGTTACAGTCAATTTAATGTAGTAGAGAACCCTGGATGACACTGAATGAAAGAATCAAACTTTATTTAAGAGAAAAAAAATAAGTTAAGCAAACAGGCATACAATTCCCATTTACACAGTACTACAGTTATACTCACGTTCAAAGATGGAATGGTGTATCAGTGGATGATCAGTCCACTGACAACACGATAAAGAACAGCTTTATAATCCTGAAGACTAACAGTATCCTTTTGGTGTTAATTGGAGCGCCATCCAATTTAGAAGGCTACTCCTTTTATAACCCATTATTCTACTAATTAACATTAAACCTATCCATTACCTTAGTCACATTTCCATCACCTCTATATTGGCTCTTCACACTGCACGTTATTTAATGTAACATTTTCACCAATGTTCTTCCCATGCTCTTAATGTCGATAGCATTTTAGTAAAACATTCCAAATTCCCAAGCACACTCATTAAAAACCCTTCTAAAACCAGTTATAACCAAAACATAGCCACAAGATAACCCTAGGTCATATCCTTGCTAACGTCAATTTTCCCATCTTGCTGTCTCCAACTTATCTCTAATTTTTACTCACACTAACAAACTCAATTTCCCTTACTCCTCTATACTTAAACTAATTAAAGCCAAAGCCTAATTTCTATTTATTTCTTGACCTATTTTATGGGCTACAACTTCCAATAGCAACTTTTCACCTCTGGCACAAAGGAACTCTGTACAATAAGGGAGAAACCTGCCTGTGTGGGAGACAGGGCTTTCTCAGGGGCCAGCCCAACACTGTGGTATGCCAAGAACTAAATCTTACTACCTTCCACTCGACATGCAAGACACATTTCTTTGACCTTGCCTTCTCTAACAAATACACAACAACATGTGTGCATACGTGCATATAAAAATAATATCCAAAACAAAATACTCCATTGCACACACCTCTCCCCTTGGTGAGAAGATGAGAAAACAAACACATTAGTCACATTGCTTAATACATTACTGGAAGATACTATGGTGATAAGCATGGTATAAGAATCTATAGAATAAAATAAAATCCCTAGTAGAGGATGTAATTCAATGATCTGAGAGCTACATTTGTGAATCCAGATGACAATGTATGCCTAGGAAAATCCCACCTATCAGCGCCATCTAAGTACTGCTATAACTAGTCCAGAAAGGATTATTAGTTTTTTATTGATAAATGTTAGTAAATGTCAATTTCACCACACACACACAAACTGATGAAAAAATATTTCCATTGATTATAATCAAAATTTACAGATAGGCAAAATAAGAAAAATGCTTCTTGAGAACATATCAGAGGATGTCAGGATGCTTACTTTGTATGCTGATCCCACCCACATAATTTCATGCAACTGTGAAAATTTAAATATTTAAAAATAAAAAACTGCTTAGAAATTAACATTAGTATAATCAGTTGAAATTATAGGATGAAAAAACCATTGAACCCTAGCTAACTCGGAGAAGTTCCATAGGCAATTATTTTGCAAAGCTAAGGACATATTAAAAATATTTACCTACTCTTAAATAAACAATGCTCACTGTCAGAAATCTTCAGTCCTTTTGTTTAGTGTTCTTCACAGCAAATGTGAACAAACATAAAAATACTAGCCAGTTGTGTCCAGTACATACTAAAAAGGAAAGAGAGGCAGCTGTGCGGCATGCTTTCCCCACCCCCATTGAAGCCCCTGCCCACAAATATTGTGCCACTGCAGCTCTGTGGGTGTTATGGTTATGTAGCCAGCCAGTGGGAGAAGCCAGGAAATAGCTGCTTTACATGGCATAGTCCTCGTTCCAAACTCTGCCGATTTCCCAGTGGTCATGCTCTGGAAGTCCTCTAACTTACATCAGTTTTACACCAGTATAACCCTATTTACTTCAGTGATTTACACTGGTGAGAGAGGAGAATCCAGCCTTATTAGTCCTAACAAATGGTTGTGAGAACAGGCATGAACTGAGGAGATACAGTCTCATGATTCCAGGGTGACCCACATTGCTGAGGTAAACCAAAAGGCAGAGAGCAGTGGAGCAGTATAGAGAAGCTGCCTGTAAACATAGATGCCAAAGCAATACTACAGATTAGATAGACAGTACTCTTCCATGGGTATTTGTGCAGGAGGGGAACGTTCAGCTCTGCACCACAAAGGTAAAGAGCAGCGAATGGCTGTATACATTGTGAATAAATCTGCAGTATGAATAAAGGCAGCAATTAGGAACAGCATTATTTCCCTCAGTCCCTCAACCCCGGTTTTAGGAATATTGAAGTCTATGCCACTTTTTTGGAAAGGTGGATATTTAAAAAATATTGTGGGCCATGTTTGATGGAGCTAGGACCCATCATATGAGAAGGTTTATTTTCTTCTGTCAGTGCAATAGCCTTGGAATGTCTTAGAGGTTTCCATTGTATATTGATGGATTTTCATAAGAGTGCTGGAAATTGACAGTCAAATCCTATCCCCATTGAAGTCAATGACAAAACTCCCTATTGATTTTAATGGGGCCAAGATTTCATCCTGTACTTTTTATTATATGATGACAGAGGCTTGATTCTGCTCTCATTCTAGTTTTACTCTAGTGGAAGTCCTTTGATTTCAATGGAGTCACTCTTGTCTTATATGAGAGAAAATGATGGGAGACTGGAGAATTAGGCTTTGAAAGTTTCTGATGGTGGGCCTGATTCTCCTTTTACTTACAGAGGAGCAAAATCAGGAGGAAAGGCCTTCAAAGTCAAGAGTTACACTGGTGTAAAATCAGCATCAGCAAGATCAGAATCAGGCCCATATTGTTTTATCTTTAAAAGTCAGGAAGAATAACGTGGCTAATGAGGATGGAATATAGCCTTTTATAAATACCTATTTTCAGGGGGAAGAGAATGTCGCATCTCACTCAATTAAAAAAAAATCAATTATTAGAAGTGACACTGCAATCAAACATCTGCCAGGTAACTAATACAGCATACTGGGTAGATTTAACTTGCAATCTAATAAACACAGTTTATTTAACATGGGCCAAATTCTTCTGAGTTACACCCAATTCAAGGTTATTGTCTGAGGTAAAAGACAGGTCAGAATTTGGCCTTCTATAAAATTATTCATCTGAGAGATCAAACAAAATGGCCAAACAACAAAATGTGGAAACATTGGCTCACATGAGCATTCCCATTAAAGTCAACATGACTATGTATGTGAGAAGGCAAGCAGGATTTCACCCACAATCAGAACCAAACCCCACAATTTGCTGAATTTTGGTTTTGTTGCTCATTAAGGTAAGTGATTTTGGTGTTTGGAGAAATATGTAAAACCTCAGTAACATTCCCTGTCTTTTTGTGTTCTAGGTATCCCACACAACCCTGCCGTTTTGGAAAACTCTTATTGCTTTTGCCAGCTTTACGTTCAATTAGTCCCTCAACAATAGAAGAAGTGTTTTTCAAAAAGACGATTGGGAATGTGCCAATTACAAGACTGCTTTCAGATATGTACAAATCCAGTGACATATAAATCATCTTAAAAATAAACAATCAGGATGGACAGTTTGCTAAGAACTTTTATCTATGGAGAATAAGCCTCAACTAACAAAATCTACAGGAAGCAAAAGCCTGGGAATATTTAACTTTTAAATTCATTGAGAAAATTTTTTAAAAATCCTATTAGATATGATTTTGCTGCCTTGAACACAGGGATTTAGATCATGGAGAGAATGCTTTGCTTTACAGAAAAACTGAATTGGATGGAATTTGGCTGCTTCCCCCGTTTCTAAAGAGTGGTGGCAATTCAGTCATCAGTCATAGCTAAGAAAGATTGTTATTCTATCACTTAACTGGCAGATCTGAGAGAAAAAGAAAAAGAAGATACTTTAGTTTTTTTCAACATTTGGAATTGGGTAACCAAACATTACGTGTTATAATGTCATGAGGTGGCCTCCAGAACTGTTTTAAAAGTAGCTTCTATTGGTGAATATGTTCTAAATACGATAGACACCGTCTAAAACCAGGTTACCAAAACATTGCTTCTGTTGTAATGCATCATAAAGTGACCTTCAGAATTGATTATAAAAGTAGCTTATATTGGCAGAGACATTTTGGATTCAGGCCTTCCTGTAAAATTAACTGGTGAACTTTGATGTGAATCTCATCAGAATTTCAGTTTGGTTAACATCTCAAAGACAGAAGAGCTTTACACACTTACACATATACAACTTACACTTACTTCACACACACCCCTAAAAAGGAAAAAAAGAAAAAAAATACAAGTCAAGCAAGAAAGACTAAAACAGCAAAACCAAATAAAATGGAGATGATTGATTCAGTGAGCGGATCGCTGTCCCATTGGCACAGTGCTGAAACCAAAGGCAATGGTGGCCAAACTCTTTGTCAATGAGATGTGCAGAAAGGTGAAATAACTCTAAAAAACAATGGAACGAAAGTAATTGTGAAGAAAAAGATGGTCAATTGATACACTGCTAACCGTCTCCAAGACTCTCCAATGCCTTTTTAGAAAACTCCGGGTTCTAATGAAAGCTGTACGCTCTCTCTCTCTCTCACACACACGATAAGCTGCTTATTTGATATGAGACGATACTTATGAAAAATGTAGAAAAAACATTTAAATATAGCTGCTGTACTTTTCAAATTTTGATTTGTTATTAGGATTTAGCACTGAGAAAAATCAGCACTTGGACTATCATAGAATGAGTAAATCTTTTCTTGTACAAAGTGGATTAACTGATTTGTGAAGTTAAAAAGTTGTACTCATTGTATTTACAAAGAATAAAAATATATTGAATTTAAATTATCCTTCCTTTGTTTCTTTCACTTCTCTTGCTCAGTTCCTGGATTAGTTTCCTCCAGGTGAAACTGTTCACTGCTTGCCAGAGAACAGAAACATTCTTTAAATATACATCTGCCTACTGCAGGGTTTCTTAAACGTTTCTTTGAAGCAGTCTATATAACCCCTTTTGGAGCCCTACTGAACTAGATGGATGATGGGTCTAAGGTAGCTGGGCAATTCTTATGTTCCTATGTTAAAATGGTTGTTAATAGCTAACCAACCATGTAGCTAACAAGGCACTGTTGATGTGATGGAGGGGGACAACACTTTTTTTTTCAATTAAAATTATTCTTTTTTTTAGGTGTGCAATTATATATCAATAATCCAAAGATGAAAGCATGCAGCTCCCAGAGGGAGAGAAAGAAACTGGCAGTGGGAAAAGAAAAGGAAGAAAGGTAGAAGTGAAGGAAAGGCACTGTGGCCATATGGTGATCAGTGAATGAAAACAATATACATTAGAAATGTGATATGGAGGTTTACATAAACAATGTCAAGGAATAAAAAGCCTGGGTGAAATCCTGGCAAAATACCCATTGACTTCAGAGGGGCTAAGATTTAATTTCATATGTTTTTCCGATGTTCAGTCTGTTAATTTTTTTGCATGCCAGCCTTTCCACGGCAGCCAAATAACAAAATATAGACAGCTAATCCCTCTTCTGTTTGGGGAGGCTGAGGCTCTCCATCTGTACAATACTAGTTTTCTAGTCATAAGGGAGACAGAGAACCCAGCCTTCTTGGTAGGATAAAAGTATCAGAAACTTTGGAATTGCACTCAATATGAATTTACAGACAAAAAGCTTTTTAAAAAAATGTTTAAGGTTGCATTCATTAATAAACTAAACCATAAAAAAATAGGAAATAAGAATTAAAAAAGATTAAAAGGTTGCAAAGTCAAGCACTCCCAAGTTAGAAAATAGCAGAATGAATGTTGCCTATGCAACTTTAATTTGGGTCTGTGGTGAGTATGCGTTATGATACATCCTTTAATTACATGCAGAAGTGACTACCTGTGAAAAGTATGGCATAAGTGATTTACCCAATGTCACGTCAGAACTCGGAGGCAGAGACAGAATTCAAATCTCCAGGGTAGCATTTAAATGACCTAACCATGAGACCATCCTTTTTCTCCCTGCAGTCCTGTCTCGTTCACTAGGAATTCTCCCACTTCTGCAACAAATGAGGCAAGAACCTTACGTACAATCGCCTTCACTACAAAATCTTGATTCATTCCCAGTGCAGATTGATCTTGTGAACTGAATGAACCAGTGTTCCTTTGTAAAAGGTAAGATGGGATCGTGTAATTAAAGATTGTGTCATAATGAATACAAGCAAAGTGCGGGAAGGGAGGAGAATGAAGTTTGCAAGGGCAACATTCATTCTGGCATTTCCTAATTTGCTTGACTTTGCAACCTTTACATCCTTAATGTTGTATTTCCTTTTTTTAAAAAACGGTATAGTGCATTAATCATAGCAACTGTAACTAATGTTAAATTAAGTTTTTTGTATGTAAATTTCTTTATAGTTTTTCCAAAAAAGTCGAAGTGCAGGCTATTTAAATAAAGCACCTACCCATGGTTTCATGGTGTTTGAGACAAAATAATAGGTAAGTTTCAGTGAAACTTCTAAATTACATTTTTAAATAATTGTGTAATAGAAAACTGAACAGGGACTCATGCAGAAGTCCCCCCTCTGCTACCCTCCCCCTTTTTAAAGGTAAATATTCAGAAAGTCATAGTCCCTAATTTGTAAGAAGCATCTAAACAACATGCATGAAAAGGAGCTGCAGTTCTACACCTTATGCTCATTAACCCTTTTGGAGGAAAGCAGCAAACAATTCCCCTTTGAGAAGAAACAGAGTAACTTACCAGAGTCCAAACCCAAAGGAGCACAGCTGGAGCTTATCCAAACCCAGACAGCTTTCATCACCACTCCTCCTGGGATTCCTCTTTGTAAAAATGTTATGGTTGTCTGAAGAAAATTAGTTGTGGCTCTGCCCAAGTATGCAAATGAACTGGAAGGAGGAAAGTAGCTCAATATCTGTGATGATGTTAGTGTCATTGCTCAGGCAAAGAGCAAGAGGCAGCAAATGTGTTGTGTGGAGGGGGAGCGGGGAGAAAAGCTTTTCCAGTGTTCCTGTTGTTTCCCAGCTTCCTTAAAAAACAACATACAAACAAAATACATGCTGGAGACCACTTCATACATATGTTAATTAGAATATGAAATTTGGTTCAACTTCTCTATGGCTTGTTTACAAACACAGTTTCTGAAAAAGCAGTGAGACACTGACATACTGACCCTGTAAAGCAGAAAATTCTTGACAACTGTGGAGTAGGACCCATCGCTTACAGCTAGGCAAACCCTGAAATGTCTTCTCCCCAGATCCTGTCACTATGGAGTATTTTCACAGCATATGTAATGTTTCCTGCTCCCTCTAGACCACCTGGAAGGAGCAAAGGGAACAGAAGAGAGCAGAAAATCTATCCCCAAGTATTAATTGTGGCCCCCTGGTCTTTCTGAAATAACATCTTTGGCCCTCAAGCTGAAAAAGTTAGACACCAGTGGTGCCAAACAAAGGCAGAACACTCATAACATTCCCTGTACTGAAGGGGAGTACTGACCCTTCTCCTCCAAGCAAATAATTTGATGCTGTGTCTAACTGCAGATCCACAACACATTGAACTGGGTTCAGAGACGTCCATCTCCAGGTACTTCTGAGAGGTTAAAGCATAGCCAAAGTTCTACAGTTAACACTGCTACCTTTGGCTACTCTTAGACGAATCTTCAGGTAGCACCTTTGATCCTAATCAGTTAATTTAATTAGACAATGTTCCAGAGTCCTCTACATTCAAGGAAGAGGAGATTCCAGTTGAACAATGAATAGAAGACTATAGCTTTCTCCCTTTTATCCAACCAACTTCCATCTCCAAGGTGAATATCTACCTCTAACTTGGGTTTGGGATTTTATTTGGTCTGTTGTGACCGTCTCAATCCTTTTAAAAGGAAGAAATATTTTATTTGCCTGTTTCAACACTCTCAGAGAAGTATCCTGGCCTCTCACAGCTGTAAAATTTGAAGATAGCGTGATGGCTGTTTGGCAAATGTCTGTCCACCTTAAAGCAATATGACTGCATGCACATTTAAGGCTCAAATTAAAAGTTTTGCAACTAATTGTAAATTGATGTTACATTAAATACATTTATGTTGATTTGGGTTTCTTGTAAGGAACTCTACAAGTGTGTACTTTGTCACAGTCTCCATATTTTAATACAGCCAAGGCCTCACACCTGATAATCATGTTTATTTTTGCATTGCAATAGTCAGGAAAGGTGTTTAGATGACAGAAAGGCAGTTTCAATGCCACATTACCATGTTTGCACTCCATAATTCAGCAACTCACAAGGTTTGGTGTACAAAATATTTAAGGGACAAGGTCCATTCTCACATAAATCTGTGCTATACTATTGACTACACAATTGTGAAGGAAAGCAGAATTTGTCCCTGGCTTATTTTTGCAGCAAATTGTTGAGTTCTGGTGCACATGGGGAAAGTGTGTTTTCTCCCACTGAAGGGAGTCTGCTTTTTCCCAATGGCAACATCAGAACTTCCCCCTCCTCTGTTGTGGACCCGATGCTTCTCTTGGGGACCAGGAGGCTCTGGGCCAGGGAGACAAAGCATGGGAGGGGAGTGGGATCTCACACACAGGTTGGGAGAAGTGGCTACCTTGGTAATGGTGCAGCTGCAGGCAGAGGAGATGGAGAGTGAGGTTGTACTGGAGGCTGCAAGGGCCAAGACACATTAACTCAGGCCTTAGGGCAATGCGCCTCTAAACAACTCCTTAACTTAGAAGGCAAATAGTAGGTGGTTGTTGTGGATGCACTGCCTCTAGTCACTCCTTTATGGCAGTAGATTTACTCAAATTCATCCTGTCACCTTCCCTCCTACCTGAGCTGGGGGAGAAGGGGTTCAGCTACATGCTCTTAGACAGGGCAAAGGAGCTTTTCCACCACCCCAGAAGACCTTATATGAGAGGGGGAGATAGAGGGCTGCCATGGCCTGTCCATATTTGGGATTATATAGCAGAGGGAAACCCAGCCTCTTGGATATAAACTTGTCCAAGGCCCTTTAACTCTAGATAGGCTTTAGATAGCACTAGGCATGAGATGGACAAGGTTCTTTCCTGAAAGTGCCCCCCCTCCATCTTTTGGCTAGCAGGAGTGGCCTTGGCAGGTCCCCAATGAGAGAGTGTGAGCAGAAGGATGTTAAAGAGCCAGGGTCTGGGGTAAAAGGGGGAAGAGATTTGCTTAGCTTTTCAATGAGAACATATGGGTCACTTAGCCTCTGCTCTTAGTTCAGCTCAAGCCTCCAGCCCTTTCTTCTAGGACCTTACAAGCCAAAAAGCATCAGTCCCATCCCAGCTTTCTTCCACTGGTAAGGCAGTCAAATCCCTCAATAAAAGGAGGGAATCAAGACAGAATATAGAGGCTCTGCTCTAACAGGCTGGCCCCCTTCGCCACTGGGAAAGAGCAGCAAAGCTTTCAGCGTGTCGCTATGAGAACAAGATAGAGCTTCCAACAGCTCCCTAAAGATTCCGCAGGAGGGCATGAGTGTGCGCCCAGGGGCTTTTAAACATTATCTACAAACAGCATGATGGGGTGGAATGAAACTAACATTCACCTTAAAAACTGTTCAAGTGCAACAGACATCTTAACGTGTGTCTAAAAAGGGCTTAAGAGTAATCATTTTACTACACAGACCAGGAGTTCAACTAAACTCCTCTCGGATTGCAACCGACTACAGTTGAAAACAAGGTTTGGACAGCAGCTGGTAATATGCAGCCAATATTTAAAACTACTGGAACAGACTCCAGTGATCACCTCACATACAAACATCTTCTAGAAAAGGAAGCCACTGATTTGAGTGGCAATATTGTATGGATTTAGCCTCTGAAGCTACACAACATCTTGAGCAACATCATACGAGGGCACCCAGCATCTTGGAAAGATCAGGCGGGTGGGGGGGGGGATGGAAAACATGAGACTAACACAACTCATTGCCAATAGGGGACTCCAGAACATAGTCCTGTAATAGCCACTGATAAACTGCCCAACTTGTACAATGCTCTAGGGACAGTTGAGGCTACAGCAAAAAAATGTCCAGGAGCTTTAGAGAAGGAATATAAAGTATAGCAGCCATGCAGAATTTATTTTTTTAAAATTAAAACCAACACACAAACCCATTCTGCTGTTCTTAGAACGCTGTGGAATGTTTGATTGCAGGTGTTAGAACCTGGCCTGATCTTGAGTGTTTGCAACAAGGGTTGCAGAGTTTGATTGTATGTACACAAATTGGGTCTTTATACTAAAAAGCAAACTATGTACAGTTACAGCTCTCTCATTCCCGCCCCTTGCAACCATCCAGTAATCCAGAGTATTACTTGAAGCTCATGGCTGTTCTTGGGCTGTCTTTAGCAAATCAAAATGAACAAAATTCATTTACATTAAAAAACAAACAAAAAAGCACCAATGCTGTTATGTCAAATGACTCAATAAAATGGACAATTCTTTGGATATAAAATTCACATTTATTCCTAGATTGCATGAATCAAACCCTGCCCAATTCCAAGTTGCCATGGCAGGTAAGATACTTTAGCATTTTAGAGCCTGTCAAAGCTTCACAGGGTTCAAGAACACAGTGATACACCAGCTTACACACCATTCTTAACTTGTTAACTGCAGATACATAGAAATATATTTATCTAGGTATCAGTTCTGTTGTAAGTTGGTTTCCAAACAGGTTCCTTTTACATTACTAAGGGAACTTTTTTTGTGTGCACAAGTTAGTTTTCAGTACAAGCAAGCCATATCTAGCCATGAACTGGCTTCCATCTTCAGTTTGATCTCAACTCTTCTCCCTTTTCAAGGAAAGTTCAGTGAAAACTTTGTAGAAACATTGGTCCTTCCCATCCTCTTGTAAGCAGTAGGTGAAGTGTACAGAGCCCAGCTAGAGCAAATAACCAAGACTGCCATTCAAGTTGGCTATTTTTTTTATATGTGACCTTTTACTCACTTTCATACAGCTGACGCATTCTCAGCCAAAACTTATTACAAATGCACTACAGTAACGCAAGAAGAACTTGTAACTATGACTGGCCAGCAGTATCTGATACCACCAGAAGTGGAGAGACTATCAAATTTAAATTGTATTAGAGCTGAGCCAACTTGTTCAGGAGGTCAACAAACATAAGGGAAGAAAATTTTCCCCTCCTCCCCCCGTCAGAGGACAGAGCAAACACACACACTGCAAATGCATTTTCACTTTTATTTCAAAACATTTGACAAATGATTTTAGTATATAAATCTGCTTTTTCTTTTTACAGAATATAAAGAGAATTCCCTCATTTTTTCAATATAAAGTGTTTTACAAGCTTGAAGACAATTGCAGAAGTGTTTATCTTACACATGGGGATATTTGAAACAGACTGCCTCAGATCTCTACACAAGGGGATTATCAGTTATTTTAACATGAAAAAGAAAATCAAGTGATTTAATCAAATACAAGTGAACATGTGACACTGGAACAGTGCTAGTTCAAGTAAGGCCAACTCAGTAAACTGTTAGGTCATTGCAGATAAGAGTGGAAAGGACTTCATCAGTAGTGTAGATGGATGCTAAATTGCCTTAATGCTATTGTGACCATAAGAGATTCAGGGAGCGATGATGTAGCTAAAGCAAACGAGTTCTTTACGGCCATAAAATAAATGCAAAGACTGAGCAGTGTATTGATGTTAGTATAGTGGAGGCTTATTGTGCCAGTATCTGCAGCATGCTTAACTATAACCTCTTAAACCAAGTGTATTAATCACTAACATTTAATTGTGAGTGAATATTTTGAGCATTCAGGCATGTCTTATTTTGGATGGTGTGTAGCTTTTGTCTATTACTTCATCTTGTAAAAACATGTGAAGACAGCGTTCATTCTGTGCTAGAGGGTGGCCAGCAACTCTAGGAAGAAAAGAAAAGTATTAGGTCTAGAAAGAACAGTGAAATAAAGGCTTAGCAAAACATTAAAACCCCCTTCAGGTTCTTAACCCGAGGACACCTGAATCCCCAACCCCAGGGAAGAAATGCACATGCCTACAATGCAACTCGCTGCATATAGACTTCAGGTTTCCCCTCCTCACCTCTGGGAGATTCATGTTTATACCACATAGTGGAGGCACACAACACGATGTTCTCCAGTAAGCCAAATGTTTTTAACTCATTAGAGGGGACCTGTTCGAGTACAACAAGCGTACATTGGCTACTTTAATAATAATCACCATATGGCCCAGGGCTACACTGATCAGTCACATTGGTAACAAAGGTAGAGGCCAAATCCAAAAAGTTTCAAACAAGGACTGATTCACTGACACAGTCAAGTCCCTCAGACATACGTTCTTGAGCCTGCCTTGCGATAGGAAGGTTTTTTGGCTTGGAGTAACTTCCAGCAGTGCACGTTGGTATCTCTCTAGTCTAGCAATTAGAGGGAATTAGAGTCCCTGGTATAGAAATCAACACTAGCAGTAGGTCTACACTAAAAACATCCATAGCTGGCCCATGCCAGCTGACTCAGGCTGGGGGGCTATAAAGTTGCCGAGCAGACATTCGGGCTCAGGCTAGAGCCTATTGATTATACTGCAATTTTATACCCTGAACCCAAGTCAGCGGACACAGGCCGCGGGCTGCAGCCGAGACAGCTGCTTAGATACCTTCCACAGAAGTGTCCTCAATCCTAATAATTCAGGTCAAGGAATGTGTTCACTCCCAACCTACACAACTAGGCCACCATTACCAAGCACCACTGACTCCAGACCAAGGTTAGTAGTTCTGTTCTGCTGAAAACTAAAGATTCATCCTGTGGTCAGATGCATGCAGGAATCAGAAGGCTAAGACTCCCTTTTCTCTAGGAAAGGAATGAGTCCCCAGAATACCATCTAACTTTTCTCTGAATTGATAGAAATTCCCAAAAACCAGGATAAGGCAAAGTACCTGTAACAATTTTTTTAAAATCATTTCAGGTAATTTAAATATTTCTTTACAGTTGCACAATTATGGGTTAAGCATTTTTCATCCATTTAAATTTCAATAATTGTGGGAAATTATGGGGGAGGCAGCTTTTATTTCATAACAGAAGGTAGATTCAAGAAAATTAAAGTTTTATAACAAATTGTCAACATCACATGTCAAAATATGGAAAGTAAATTTCTTTATATCAAAGGAATAAATGAGGCAGCATCTCTTACTTTGCCTATCTGAGTTTTGATTACACATGGGGTTTTTGGATTGGTTTACATGAGCATGAGACATTTAGCAGCATTTACTGACAAAAAAAATCTGATCCTTCTAAGCCTAAATATAACCAACCCCTTCCCTCTTTCGTCCAACGGCATGGATGCAGTTGTGACCTCTGTCAGGATAACTGGACTACCTGTAGCATCTTCCTGATGGAAACATACCCCCGAAGCAGTGAGGGGCAAAGGGTGGAACATGGGAATTTCCATTTGGTTTTTGCCACTTTTGGGGGGCAGAAACCCCTTGAAAGGAAAATAGTGGGCACCTTTGAGACTAATCCATCAACTAAAAGACTGGCTTCCAGCCAGGTACTTTTACTTTTCCTCTACTGCAATAGCAAGATAATGAATCCAGAGAACATAAGGAGGACAGCCTTTCACTTCCTGCAGAGCAGCTTGTACTTGTATTTGAACATGTTCTTCTGGAATATGTTTGGTCAGAAGCTTCTTCTGGGTCTGAGTGGAAGCCAGACACCTGCTACACTATGTACCAAGATATACCTCTGATTACCAGCACTTTCCATTGCATGCAAGCAACTTGATGTCATGCTGTTTGAAGTCAATGCCCTCAAGGAGACCTTCTGTGTCTCTTGGCTCTGTTCTCAGCAAAGAGTCTCAACTAGAGTGATCCTTCCACATCTTGAAGTGACCTTTGGTTATGGTGGCCTGCTAATCAGCCATCAAAAGTTACCGTCTTGACAGCTTTATCAGACAAGTCCTAGCATTAAACTTTAGGTTTCTGGTGCACTATGCAAGGAATTTGATAATCCCTTCTCTGGTAATAGCAGTCTTAGTCACCCTCCTCTTTATATGATGGGCAGGAACTAATTTCCACAACCTGGGCCAAGGAAGCATTAAAAGTGTGACATCTCAACACCAAATCATCAGGGGTAAGATGCAACACAGACCAGACACTTGGTTCTTGCCCAGCATGGATGTCAGTGCTGTGCACACTGATAAAACCACTCAACCTTGATGCAAGTATGGCCAGACCATCGTGTCCTGAATTGATGTCAGAGCAACTGCACTGTGCAAAGACTGTACCATCAACCTCAAGGTTAAGTCAGTCACAAACCTGAAAGGTTGGAGTAATTCAGTCAAGTTACATTGCTGTCATTTTGTCACTCTAAATGCTACACCTGTGCAGACACAGGCTACCAGGGAGCTCTTTATTCAACCTTCCAGCAGTCAAAAGCTTTGGCAGTGGTGCAGCTGAGAACTAACTACTTTATGCTTCCTCACAAGAATTCTATATTTAAGTCTAGTCTTTGGGCATTAGTGCAACACCATTGAAACACTCAACCAAGAGAAGTTGGCTTTTTTTTTGGAGGGGGGGCGGGGGTAAGTAAAGTACTTCACAGGAATGTAAATATTTGGACCTGCTTTCTGTGGTAAAGGACAAGGGTCCAACTTCCAAGGTTCACCACTGTAATTCTCTGTCAAGCAACAGAACGTTCTATTACTTGAAACAGCTCTTTTCATTAAGTTAAGTTAAATCATTAAAAGGAAGGTTTAACTTCCTTGTAGATTAAACTTGAATCAGAGTGATCAGGAGTTTTTATACAGCAAGTGCTCTGTTCGACATACCATTTACAAACTTTGAAAGAAATGCATTCTAACAGGTGACATGCTTGGAATTCTACTCTTCCACTTTTGTTTGTGGAACAAAGCATAAGTAGTACTTTGTGCTATGAATATCTAGTAAGGCTAAAATCATTAAGCTGTAGATAAGCCATTTGCTACCTCCTTCTCAAGTCTGTTTCCTTGGTGCACTCTACTAGACAGAGTAATGAGCTTCAAGACACAATGCAAGGCATTTTAGTAGTAAGATACTTGTGTAGTGAAGTAGCACTTGTTATTTAATACTATCTTAAGAATAATTTTTGTAGGGTGCTGCCTCAAGAACCTAGATGTTGCAGGTTTTAAGTCTAAGACACGCCACCCCAGTAACATAGCTGGTAGGATTATCTTTATATCCATGATATTCTGAAGTACAGATTTCTGAAACATACAAAGCACCCTTTTACTGTCTAGATCCAGAGTAGCAAGCGTGTGTGTTTATCCTGTTTGACACGGAAGCATATATAGTTTTGTTTTTGAAGAGTATCTTTAATATCCATTCCCAAATGTTTCCTGATGAGGAAACAGCACAGCTTTTAAAAAGAGAAAACAAATACCTTGGAAATGTTATTTGATCTGTCAAAACCCAAATTTAGATAGTCAGCATTGTGGCTTTTAATCAGGTTTTGGGTTTAAGTATGGACACCTGAATCTGGCAGTTACCTCTCTGACTTTGATGCTTTAAACAGCATTACCTCAGCTTTTTATCCACACATGAATGTTCTTCGGCTCAGTTTAAGTCCTGAAGTGTATTCTAATCTGTGTATGTGGGGGGGGGGGGGGGAAGGGAAGCACACTTTGCCTTTGTGCAAACCAAACCATTAACCAATCTGCTATAAAGGTGTTAGACATTTGTACTAATCCCCAACACTGAGTTTCATGTCCAAGAAGAATCTGAGGAACGTACATAGCAGCTTAAGTCTCAATTACATTAAATGCCAGTGTAATTACTGTTTATTTTCCTTTTTAAAAAAATGCTCATCTTTCAGAAGGATCACTTCTAGATTACCCTCTCTTATTTTAGCTATCACTGGTTCTGAAAACAGATGATTTACACTTTACAGTAGTCCCACAGCACTTCCACTAGGAAAAATGAGTACTTTGAAATTTGCTTTACAGTAAATATTAGAAAGCTTAGATTTACTTTAAGTAGTTTTGTTTGGGTCAATATATGACTAGAAAAGTTAAGTTGGGCGGGTTCTGCTTCCTATCATAAGCTCTTGGGTTATTTTAGCTTTTAGACAATATCAATTTCAAACTGCCAGTTTGAAATTGATATTTAGTATAAGTAATAAATATGCTAGATTGTCTCAGTTGTATTTTTACAGCTTCAAAAGAACACATTTTAGCATGAAAAAGAAAAATGTGCACCATTACATGAGCTGATAATGCCTCACATCTGCAATCAAACAAAATGTCTGGAAGTCCATTGCAAGCTTTATCGTAATCCAACAGAATGTACCTTTTTTCAGAAAAAAAATCATACAAGAAGAACTTTTTTAAACATTGTAATTTCAGTAGTAATTTGAATAAATTGAGCAACAGAACTCTGGTCAACGTAACTGAATGAGTGCATGCTGAATATCTGATACGATATTTAAAACTGAATATTTTAACATTTGTTTTAAAACTTGTGGTTTGACCTTAAAAGCAGTTTATTGTTCTAAAACCTGGTGTAGCCACATTGTAATACTAAAAGATGGAACGGAGTTACTAAAACTCCAAGAAATAAACCCTACACTTACTTGTTTATAAACTGCTCAAGACCTTGCTTCCTTTCTTCTATAAATGAATCGTCAAATATTCCATCATCTCCTCTAAAAGGAAGCTGACGGAGGAGAGCTTTTCCAGGTAAGGGTGGGACCACAACCTGAAAGAAGTTTTTAAAAAGGTAACCATAATCACAGGCTGCAAGTAGATTAAAAACATACCCAACCATCATCTCATCCATGCCCCAATCCCCAGATAAGCAACATCATATTTAGGCTGTGAAAGAGGAATTTTGTTTGCCTATACTGAAGAAAGTTAGCCCACGTAGAAAAAGCAATTCTAGACTTGACTGTCACCCAGTAAAATTGTTTAAATTTGAGTTTAGTGTTAAAACTTGAAGCCCCTTTACAGCTTTCATATGGTCTTCCGCACCCTATTGTGATGAAAAGGCACTGTTTTACATAGACCACCATTAGTTCCAAGTATTGTAGTTAATAAGGTAGAGAATGTAAAGGTTGTGATTATGCTTTTCTAAATAGATCTGTATATTTACTTGGTAGCATTCAACTCACCTTGCTTTCTCTTTCTAGTTCACTTCTCAGCCATTCAAAGTCACTGTATCTTCTTCTGACTGTCGACTCTTTCAATTTGAAAATAGGAAGATTTGTCTGAAGTAAAAAATGGAACACTAAGTCACTACACTTTCAAAGTGATCAACCACCAATGTAGCAAGTTTCTTACTAAGTTCTGAGTCATGACATCCAACACCTTTCTTTAAAAAAAGGAACAAAGGAGTCCATGTTTTGCCTCATCATTACAGATAAACAAAAAACCGAGTTAAAAAACCATTAATGTGCAAAGAAACATTTAAGTTTGAAAATGCCAGAATTAAGGTTGCTCATGCAACCTGAATTTGGATGCACTGATATAGTCTTTAATTCCATGATCACATACTTTCCCTCATCTGCAACCCCTCTGAAGACATGTCTCATTTTGTGCACAGGATAGACTGCGCTCTTGGAAAGTCTCAGAATTGTGTCATTCGTATGGCCCCTACCCCATTAGTTGAGGAAGTTGGAAGGCATGTAGTGAAACGAAACAGAAAGGAGGGCTCTCATGGTTAAGGCAGTTGAATGCCACTCTGGCAAACAGTATTCTATCTGCACCTCTGCCAAAAAGTTGGTGTGCAATATTAGGCAAGTCATTTAAACCAAAATCCTCACCGGTGGATTTGTTTTGTGGGGGTCCAAATTGATACCTTGGGCCTTCTGACCATTCATATTTCTGTTTTGCAGGCCCACACTGAATGACAACAGTTACAATACTAAATAGTTACCCATTCAGCAGGCAGAGTCAATCTTTCGCACTGAATGAGGCAATGGTCCTGTGGAAAAAATATGACTAATGAAAGACTATCATAATGCATACAACTTAAGGTTGCAGAGGGAACTGCAAGTTTAGTATGTCCTAAAATTTGAGTGATTAAACTTGGCAACATCAGTAGCATTCCTTTAAAAAAAAAAAAAAAAGACGTAGAAGAGTCTCACTGCTCTCAGTTTTGGTGTCTGGCACCACAATGGCTCTCAACAGCCAGATGGAGAAATTACAGAGAAAGTCCTGCTCAGCTGCTCTGTGAGGATGAAGCATTTGCAGACTAGTCACATGTGAGAGCTGTGTGGGGGAGAAATATTTTCAGTAGTGAAGACTGAATACTCTGAATCTAGCTACCAGCTTTTAACAAGCCTCCAACCATGCACTGGCTGATTTTTCAGAGACTTATACTTTGGCTAAATTAGAGGCTTTACAGGGATGTGAAGAGGGGTACCTGACTTGAGGCTGACACCCTGCCAAATCTGAAGTCTTATCACCAGCAAATGGAGGCACTAAAGCTTCCCAGTGAATGGATTCTGTTTTTCTGACATGAGCATTTCCACCTGTCCCCACCAACCTAGTTGTTTGACATGGCTAGATGGCTTTGGCTAAAAAGCTTCCCCCCTAAAAAGAATAGCCTATGCTGGATGTCTGCCTTTAGGCTGGATGTTTCAACCTAGTATAGCTTAGAAGCAAATGACAACAAGGTCTTGTGGTCCAACTCATTAAGCAGCCTTGACTACAGGCAACACTATCAGCTCTGCCTCAAACAGGCCACATACATTTACTCTGAGATAAGTGACATTTGCAGCCAAAAACCAGTCTTTAATAAAACCTAGGTCAGAACTAACAGCCTGGGGACAGAGAGAAGGGGAAACCCCATAAATAACCTGTGATCTTTGAAAAAAAAAAGAGTGTGTGAAACCTAGCAATGGTTCTCCATCAGTTCACATTCAGCAATATATTTGCATCAACTCTGAGTCAAGATTAGTGCTCACTTCCTAGGTCAAGAACTCCTATCATTCAATTAAGGGAACCCCAAAGACAGATTCTCTGATCAGGCTCTCAGGAGGATACGACAGCTACAGATTGTGGGGATTTCAATACTTCAGGAAAGTCAGATCTTTCAAAGGTCAGACCAAATTTAAGATGCATTTATTCATCAGAATTCTCAGAACAGCTCTTGAGCAGAATGGATAGAGAGGTTTTCCTGTATGCAGTTATTTTTAACCTGGTGGTAGTGCTTGATTCTAAGGTTGGCAACTAGACACCTTTTCCTCTGCCATCCACCAAAAAGTTTTCACTCTGGTCAGAGTTTTCCTCTTCTCTTGCCAGTGGAGATGCGGTAGACATACAGCACTACTAGAACTTTCCATACTTGGATCTTTGTAGAAATGTTAGTCCTTAGCATCCCTTCAGAAGCACCATTTTACAGATGAGGAAACAAAGGCCTAGAGATGCGGGACATTGTCAGAGCAAGGACTGGACCTCAGGAAGAGCTGACTCCCACATTAAGGCCACTTGACAGAATACCTTACACGCAGAAAAAGTTTGTCACATTATGTACAACACTAACCAGACCAACTTAAAACTGAGCAACTTGCTCACAACTGGCAATGAGAAAGATCACCTGGCAAGGCTTGAGATACACCAAGTTTGAGTAATTTATGAACCTACTTTCAATAGTTTGAGATTCTGGATGTTTTTATGCAGAGAAATTACAAACAAGATCGGAGCCAACATTTAGATATACAAATGTTTAATTGAAGTTCTTTTCATCTCACTGAATCCTAATGGCTTTTTGTCTATAATACTAGCTCATTTTATTGCTGACAGCAATGCCTAGATACTAAGGTCACATATACATTAGTAAATGCTGGACAGATACGCCAGCCACACTGATTAAGTCACTCTGACGGATGAATGGCTTTGGCCAACCACAGCCACGCCCCCACTCTCAGCTGGATGACCATCTGTTTGCCTAATGTGATAACGTCTCACTACAGCATATCAATTAATTCCAAAATGCCAGGGAACATTCTCGGAATCAATAGGCAGAACCCTACTGATTTTGGTGGGAAAAAAAATTTGAAGAGTCTGATTTCTACTGATTGGATGCAGAATGCTTATGTGGTGCTGTAGACAGAGGAATCTCTGGCATCCCCTGCTCCTGCCTACACATTACAGGCAGAAGGTTAATATGCTAGTCTTTCATTGCGTGTATAGCTCAGCCTATATAAGCGAAATATTTTCAGTTTCAAAAACCATGCTCTCCCCAGAAATTGCAATTAGAGGGAATGTTTGCATTTAAGGGGGCAGTGGTTGGGAGTTGAACAACCACTAGAGGGGATGGGATTCCTCTTTGTATCAAGAGCGCATAATTGCATTGGGGAAGCTGTTGCTGGCACGTAAGTCAAGTCCCTGGCTCAAGGGACTTATGATCCAGTGTAGACTCAGAGCAGGTTAGACCTACAGAGCACACCAGGTGCTGGAATCTGAGGTTGCTGTAGGAAGGGATGTGACAGAACAGATGTGACATGAGAAGAGGGAGAGACTGGTCCACACAGAAGGCGGGGGTATGAAAGGCAGCGTAAAGGTATCGGGTGAAAGCATATGAAGGCATGGTGAGCAGGCAACCCCTGCTTCTGCCTACACAGACAGCACCTTAATAATTTGCTCCAACTGGATGTATAGCTCACCCTAGTCAAGCAATTAAGTGCTATTCTCTAGCATGCTTACCAAAGGTGCATGTACTACACAGAAAGCTGTGTACTTCAATTGCCATACCCAGTCATGAGCAATCCTAAAATTACAGATGAGTAAGTACTGTACTGATGAAACATTTTGATTTTGAAACGGAGATGTGTTGACAGTTCCCGACGACAAACTAGTGATGTGTGGGTTCAAACAAATTTCCATTTACAAAAGGAAGTGGGCAGTTTAGCTTGATGGCTACCCAAGGGGTATTTTAAAGCTGAATGAGTTCAGCCACTCAGGACAAGTTTAACTGCCTAGAACTGCACCACCTCTTATGAAATGGCTTTTATATAGAAGAACAGGCCTATTAGCTGTGTCACTGTCAGTAAGTAAGAGCTTGTATTAGGTCTAATCTAGTATAGCAGTTTTCTTCAGTATTAAGCTTTGCTGAAGTGTATGAACTTCTACACTGTGCCACTTACAGACTTGTACCATCTACAGATGCTTCTGTGCATTACACTGTATGTGTTTGATACATGAAATCTGAGCTCACTGGACGTTTGAAGCACTTGAGTTCTTTCCCAGGTAACCACAACATTGTTCACTGTACTAATGACTAAGAGCAAAATTGCAGCTAAGAAGACTATTATACTAAAAGTCAGGCTTATATTTAAAGATGCTGGCTTTCTGTACACAACAGCATTCTTATCCCCAACAGGGAATAAATTAGGTCCCCCAGAGCGCAGAATGAAGATTCCCAGAAATGAAGCACTGGATTATTTCTCTCTGATTTCACCTATTGGCTTTTTAACCAAGTTCAACCTTCCGCATTAAAATATTAAGTCTTTGTAAGTGTCTAAAGATAGAAAGGCCTTTACAATATTGTTTTCTGCAGGTGAGATTTCACATTTTAGATTCCTTCCTCTCAAGTTACTTAACAAAAGGGATTAGCTGCTCTTTTATTCAATACTAAAATCAAGCCTCTGAAAAGAGTTCCCTAAGATTTTGTATACCTCTGGGTACGGAAGTCTATAAAGTTAATCTCTAAACAACATATCAGGCTTACAGGTACAATGTTGGGGTAAGAATGCCAATTCAGCTCATTTTACCTTCCATTTTTCCCTTTTGAACTTTTGACACAACTGATTAAATCTGACTCATTAGTTTAACTATTTCAGCACTTGGTTTCCTGTGCCTCTTAAGTTTCAGCAATTCCTGATTTTAAAATACACTGAAACTGCATCAGTTAGTCACAGGCTATCTGCTGGCATTAGTTAAATCTACTTCACAAAACCCTGAGAAACTTAAATACTTGCTGGATATCTAACCCATTAATAACTGAAAGTTACTGATGAGGATAGGTCATGTGGACTTGACAGAGTACTATTCAGACGCACCTTTTACTATACTTCAATCCATGTCCTGTAAGAAGCTATTAAAAAGACTAGATATATATGAACTCCATATATTTAACATTCTTTCTGAAGGAAGCAGAAACACTCTAGTTATACCTATTTTAAGTTGGGTTGATACAGCAGTATTCATTTACCAGAAGTATAGCTGTTTGATACTTCTGAATGGATCTGCTTTCAAGCAAGTCTCCAGATGGAAAGCACAGTTGGACATTCCTGGTTCTCACCCACCTTGCTCCCACCACACTTTATGGCTCCTCTGTTAACCTGGCCTGCATTTCCAGCTGAAATGGGCTATACAAGACTCTTTACAAGAGCTGCATAGAGGTGCTCTTAAGCATCCCCAAAGTACCAAGGTGCATCTTTTTTGGATCCCTTTCAACCTCTGCTGATCAAACAAGAAGAGCAGGCATCAGATGATCAGGCAGCTGCTTATTGTACTGAGATTCATGCTACAGTTATATAGAAGCTGTAATTGCCAGTAGGCAAGGGCTTGGATTCAGATTCTCCATGAAGAGGGATCCTGCTAAGACAGTGTGAGGAGGCACAATCTAGGGCACCAGGTAACAATGCCAGCAAGCAAGAGAGCCAAACTAAACCCAGGCATCAGAGTCTGACTAATATGAGCTGCAGCAGGGTTAACCTTTCATTCAGTTACTCAATGTAACAATAGCCACAAGTCATGACCCAGGAGATTTTGGAGAGTTGCCACTGATTCCAGTGACTATTGTTACAATTAACCATTTCCTATGTATAGCACAAGTCTGCATTATTTCTGGAGGGGGGAAAAAAAAAAAAAAAAAAAAAACACCCACACACACAATTTGATATGAGTTAGCTAGCCTGCCCATCAAATTAAGCAATAAGGTTATTCTAAGAAAGAGGTGAAAACAGAAGGAGCAGCTTTTCACATCAGTTTAAGCTGGCAGAGTAGGAGTAACTGGCTAAAATTCATGCTAAGAAGCAAGACCACACAGGCGTTGAAGTACTGTTTCAAAACAATAAAACCAAAAATCTACTTTATTTCCTCATCTAGGAGCCAACAACCCAGCAAGGTCAACTCAAGACTTATTGGGGTCCTTTTACTATTTACAAACTGCTATCCAATACATAGTTACCAAATGATCCGAGTACCCTTCTTGACCCTTCACCAGGCTGCTCTGAAGAGATCCACCTCACCAGGCCCTATGTGCTTTAAGCCTCGAGAGTCTGAATGAGGTCCATGCACCATCCCAGCTTAAGGTCCCTAGGCACACCCAGGAGACAGATTTCCCATTTAGCCCCACATCCCGAGAGCTTAGAGCTTGAGGTCTAGTTGCCCAGACACCAGGATCAGTACTAACTCCCACATACCCTCTCCCAGAACCCATCTATGGACATTCGGGTCCATGAATTAACTTTGGGGAATGTGATCGATGTCAACATGGAGACTGCATGGGATTCTAGAACATCATTGCTCTTTACTTAAGCACGAGAAATATACAGAAGTGAACCCTACATGTGTTCTCCTAACTCAGTTTATTCACCACTCTGGAGGATTCTTTGAGTTGGGGTCAGGGTCCTCTGTGGACTGTCCAGGGTCTGTTTCAATGCATGGCTATTCTTCTCGGTTATGAAGCCCCTCTCTTTATCAGCATACTTTGACCTTGATTAATCCTGCAGTTTAGCCAAGCCCTTATTGCTACAAAAGCATTCCTGCCTTTGCCTTAAGCTTCCTTTGTGGCTCTGAGAGTCTCAAGTCCCTCCACCAACAGCCGATCCCTTTGTCCTGCTTCTGGCAATTTTCCATTCTCCAAACCCTAGCCCTTTACAGGAAACCTGGAGGGAGGAAGTGGCTTCTCCCAGCTGCAGCCAACCTCCTTAGTATAACTATTAATGCAGAGTAGTCATTAAGAGTATTGGGAGACAGTTACAGGCTTGTCAGCAATGGTGGATTCACATAAATATACAGGCATTCCATGATAAAGCAATTTCATAAGAATAGCCAGAACTCAAATGCTACAGATTTCTCAAATCAGAGTTCTCAAAAAGAAACTCAAGTCAGCATTGTGGAATACTAGAAGCACAATGTGATGTTGCTGAGATGACAAAGTATATATATGCAAAATGCTAGCCCTACAAACTCAGTCTGGAATCAGAGTCCAATTGCATTCTTTCTGGGTCACTCATCAACAAATATTCTGCAAAGTGAACTTCAAGCGAGGGAGGGAGTGACTAACTAAAATCCAGCTCACTCCTTCAGAGCAATGTTGGCTCTGCAAGACTAACATGAACTAAAGCATGTGTCAGTAACCAAACTGAGGGGAAAAAAAAAAAAAAGACATTTTTGGACTCCATGTTATTTCAGAACAGAGTTGCATCAGAAGTTTTCTGCTAAAGACTGCAACCCTAATGATTCCAAAGGAGTCTAGTTTATTTCTGTTGGGTCCATCTACTTTGACAAAAGTTAGATATCATGAAGGCATCCTGCATATGCTACAATGATCTGACTGTTCAAACCAATGCTGTGTTTTCTCCATTAGAAGAAAGCAATAATGGTAAGAATTTATATTTCAAGTAATGGAACAAGTTCCATTAAGAATCTATCCCCAATAAAGTTTCAACTTGCATCCATATGCATTTGCAGCATCTTTGGCCTCTGGAGAGGTTTTATAACCAGCTTCTTGTACCTATACACCCTCCTCTAGCCCACACTGCTGGGGGAAAATGAAAATCCAAGGGTGGCGCTTGACCTGAGGGCACAAGGACTCAGCTGCCAGCTTCTATCAAGAGAAGGGAAAACAGCTGTATGATGGGGAAGGAGGAGGAAGCACCTTTGGAAACTGATAATTTCAGCAACTTTGACTTGAATATTTTCCTACTTGCTGATCAGATTGGCATGACCATCCACTCTCAGCCCTGATGAGCCCCAACTCCCTACTCTAACCTTCACTCCTATTGATTCAGTCCCACCCCACCCCACCTTTGTCCCCCCCTAGTGTACAAAAGACCAAAAACAAGTTAGATACCTGAAACTAACCAGACTGTTCTTTCATTTTTCTATTGCATTCCTTCCCATACCCTTCATCTATGCTGTGTCTGGAGAAAGCTCTTCAGATCAAGGACTGTTGAATGTATGTACTTCATCTAGATGAGTGTGGACCACCATCAATCCCTGAGATCTCCTTGACACAGTAAAGGAAGCCAGTCCCTGGTACCAAAAAGTTTGAGAAACACTGACTGATCTACACAACTGGATGCCCAGTCCCTATTGGAGCATTTGGAATACAAATAAATATTACCTTAGCAGTGGTTCTCAACCAGGGGTATGTGTACCCCTGAGGATATGCAAAAGTCTTCCAATGGGTACATCAGCTCATCTAGCTATTTGCTTAGTTTTAAAACAGGCTACATAAAAAGCACTAGCAAAATCAGTACAAACTAAAATTTCATACAACCAACTTGTTTATACTGCTCTATATACTATCACTGAAATATAAGTGCAATATTTCTATTCCAATTGATTTTTAATTATATGGTAAAAATGAGAAAGCAAGCAATTTCAACAACGATAGGCTGCTTTTGTAAGCAAGTAGTTTAAGTGAGATGAAACTAGGAGGTAGACAGGACAAATCAGACTCCTGAAAGGCATCCAGTAGTCTGGAAAGGTTGAGAGCCACTGCATTAGAGAACTGCAGAATGAATAAGTCACCTACAGTGTGGAAAGGCTATAAAATCGCAAGCCAAACCTAAAAAGGCATAAGATAGAACAGGTATGACCGACTTCATTGTGTTTCAGCACAAGTATGAAGAGTGCTTACATTTTGGTTGCAAGACACCTCCATGGAGCACTATTAAGTTATTTTTGTACCACACAAAATAATCTGATGTCTGATATGGTACATCAGAACTTCAAGGGGAATGAATTAATTATAACCAAGAGTTGGTATAATTTAGTCTTGCTACTCAATAAGCGTTTAATTTGTTGGATATGCCACAGTCAGCACTTCCATGGTCCCTCCCATTCCATGCCACTGTGTGTCAGCTGGAGCCATTCTGCTGGCTTATAGTCAAGAAGAATTTACTAAGATTCTATTTCTCTAATACATTTCTTAGCAGAACTCTGCTGTTAACATTTTCTTGTCAGTACATGGCAAGTAGGAAGAGAGTAGCTATGAATTTGTGACTATGTTTGCTGAGACTAAGGATAGATGTGTGTATTTGGAACAAAATTTCCTCTCTCAAAAAGACTACTTTTTGGCATGTGCACTAAATAGTAACTGATGGGCCAACACCTACAGCGTTCCAAGTACCTGCAACCTCAAGGTTCGGTGGGAGTTTCAGGTTTCCAGCACATCTCAGAACTAGCTCTTACTTATGACCAGACTAATGTAAAATTTTTATTAGAGATAATGTTTCAAAAATGAGCAGGTATAGAGTTTAAACGAAAGAGCATCGAACATCCAGGCAGAGGGTATGGGTTATTAGTGGGTACAGTCAGAAGGAGGTCGGGGAGTACAACAAAAGCATAACTTGTGGTATCCTGGATGGGGTGTAGTAGTAGGTTTTACGGTAGACAGAGTGTAACAGTAATTCAGGAACATCACGTATTACAGGGGTTACATGGAGTGCAGGGAAGGGGAAACAGATAGTCCATAATAGTGAGATGTCCCTCATAGAGTCTGTGGGGTGGTGCAAGTGGTCAGTGAGTCTAAAATTCCACGCAGTGGTGTTCCAGCTTACTCCTCACGGTACCGCTTGCGTCTGGTGACGTGTTCGACACAGATGTCTCGGGACCACCGGATGCTGTCAGACACAATGAGGCGCCGCATCAGGCAGGCGTAGTTCCAGCCAAAGCCACAGACCCGCAACACACCCTCGTTGCGGGGGTCACAGGTGCTCAGGGCTCCGACGATCAGGGCATGGACCTGGACCCCGTAGCCCCTCGCTCTCAGGACGTCGGCCGGGGGTGGAGGATACTTTTCCTTCTGTGCCTGGGCCGAGTGGAAGGCAGGGGTCCTGTTTTCAAACGCGATCGTGACGTCCACCTTCTGGTCCTCATTGGTGACTGACGTCGGGCTTCAGCGGGCTGTCGGTTCTGGGGACGGGGAGTTCACGGCGACTGTACCCAGCCGGGCCGGGATGGCTTTCACCAGCAGGTCCTGGACCGTGTTGTGTGGCAGCTGCCAGGTTCTGGAGTGGGGCTTGCAGCCGCAGAGGATGTGGGGCAGGGTTTCGTTGGCATACCAGCACTTCCTGCGGAGTGTGTCCCGGTTCCTGTGGCAGATAGCTACCTCCTGCTGAACAGGACTGAGCCAGGCCCAATGGATGAACCACCAGTCCACGAAGCATGTGTCGCTACCCCAGCCAGGAAGTGGTTGCTGGCGTCCCATTTGCTCATCACCTCGAAGGCTTTTCCCTGGTCGGGCTTCTTTTTCAGGGTCTCCACGTACAGCGTGTGGACGGCAGCCTTCAGGGACCTCTCCAGCACATCTCAGAACTAGCTTAGTTATGACAAGACAAATTTTGAAACATTATGTCTAATAAAAATTTTAGAGTGAGCAGGTACAGAGTTTAAACAAAAGAGCATCGAACATCCAGGCAGGGGGTACATCAAAAGCATAACCCCTGGTGTCCTGGATGGGGTGTAGTAGTAGGTTAAGTAAACACAGCATAACAGTAATTTGGGAACATCACATATTACAAAGGTTACATGGGGTGTGGTGAAGGGTAAGCAGATAGGTCCAGGTCCAGAATAGTGAAATGTCCCTCATTGAGTCTGTGGGGTGGTCGGCAGCACTCCGGCTTACTCCTCATGGTACTGCCTGTGTCTGGTGATGTGTTCGACGTAGATGTCTCATGACCACCGGATGCTGTCAGACACCATGAGGTGCCGCATCAGGCGGGCGTAGCACCAACCGCTGCCGCTGGCCCACAGCACGCCCTTGTTGCAGGTGTCCCAGGGCTCCAATGATCAGGGCATGGACCTGAACCTCATAGCTCCCCTCTCTCAGGGGATCGGCTGCGGGGGGGGGGGGGGGGGGGGAGGAGGAGGTGGTGTACTTCTATGCCTGGGCCACATGAAAGGTGGAGCCTGATTTTTCCAAGACGAAATTAGCTTGGTTGTAAAGTTAGTCCTAGGTATTGAAAAGCGTGAATTGGGAGTGCTTTGTTCCAGGCGGGCCTTGAGTGGTTGATTGCGGAGGGAGGCACCAAGGCAGGGCAACCGCTTCCAGTCAGCGCCATCATAAGAAGCAGTCAGTTGCAAACCAAGTCAGTGGCAAACGGAGGGAGTTCACCTTGGGGAAGAGCCCACAGCAGGTTTTTGCCTTTCAAACTTAGCTGAGCAGTACATACAGCATCTGAGGAGGCTCTCAGAGGAAATATATGGAAAATGAGCAATCTGCTGTCACCTGCACTGGATGTGACATGTTTGTCTTCCTCCCACAGGATAGAGCTGACTTCATCTGTACAAAGTGCAGGCTAGTTTCCCTATTGGAAGAGAAGGTTAAAGGCCTAGAGACCCAAATATCAAATCTGCGTTGTATTAAAGAAGACGAAGTCTCTCTCGATCGAAGACATGATTTGCTACTGCAGGCACAGTGAGACGAAGATTCAGAGAAGACAGTGCAGGGGAACTGAAGAATGGGGAAGAAAATTGGCAGCACTGACCACCCAAAAAAAAAAAAAAAAAAAAAAAAAAAAGAACCTATATGCCCCACCATGCAGATAGAGGGCAGGAATAGTTTTCAGGCTCTCTGCACAGGTACTACGGCACAGAATGATTTGGAAGACTCAGATGAGGGAATGGATCAGAAGGAGACCCTGTTGATCAGAAGGCAAGGGATGCATTGTCCTAGGGATGGGGGTGTGTGTCCCATGATCACCACTCAGAGTGAGAGAAGGGTTATGGTGGTTGGGGACACCCTCCGGGGGGGGGGGGGGTGGACAGTCATCCATCTGCTGTCCAGACTGGGAAATTGGAGAAGTGTGCTGCTTGCCTGGAGCTAGGATTCAGGATGTGATGGAGAGACTGCCAACACACATCAAGCCCTCAGACCACTACCCCTTCCTACTTCTCCATGTGGGCACCAATGACACTGCCAAGTCTGATCCTGAGCAGCTCATTGTGGACTATCTGGCTCTGGGAAGAAGGATAAGAGTTTGAAGCACAAGTGGTATTCTCATCCATCCTCCCTGTTGAAGGAAGAGGCCCAGGTAGGGACAGTCACATTGTGCAAGTAAATACGTGGTTATGCAAGTGGTGTTGGAGAGAGGGCTTTGGATTCTTTGATCGTGAGATGTTGTTCCAGGAAGAAGGATTACTAGGAAGAGACGGGATTCACCTAACGAAGAGTATCTTTGCAGACAGGCTGGCTAACCTAGTGAGGAGGGCTTTAAACTAGGTTCGATGGGGGATGGAGGAGACCTAAGCCCAAAAGGTAAGTGGGGAAGTGGGACACCACAAGGAAGCCAAAGGAGGAGGGTGCAACAGGGGAGGTCGCCTGATTCATACTGAGAAAGTGGGGCAATCGGCTAGTTATCTCAAGTGTGTATACACAAATGCAAGAAGCCTGGGAAACAAGCAGGAGGAATTGCAATTCTTGGCAGTCAAGAAACTAGGATATGATTGGAACAACAGATTTGGTGGAGTAACTCACACAACTGCAGCACTGTCATGGATGGATATAAACTGTTTAGGAAGGACAGGCAGGGCTGAAAGGGTGGAACAGTTGCAGTGTACTTAAGAAAGCACTATGATTGCTCTGAGCTCCAATATGAAACTGAAGATAAGCCAGTTGAGAGTCTCTGGGTTAAGCTTAGAAGCAAGAACAATAAGGGTGATGTCATGGTGGGTGTCTGTTATAAACCACCAGACCAGGAGGTGGAGGCTTTCTTCAGGCAACTAGGGAATGTTTCCAGTTCACAGGAACTGGTTCTCATTGGGGACTTCAGCCACCCTGACACCTGCTGGGAGAGCAATACAGCAGAGCACAAACAACCCAGGAAGTTTTTGGATAGTGTTGTGGACAACTTGCTGGTGCAAGTGTGAAGCAGCCAAGCTAGGGGCAATGCTTCTCTTGACCTGCTGCTCACGAACAGGGAAGCTTTGGTAAGGGAAGTAGAAGTGGGTGGCAACCTAGGCAGCAGTGACTATAAGACTTTTGTCAGGATCCTGAACTCAACTAAGAACGAACAGCAGGATACAGACCATGGACTTCAGAAAAAGCAGACTGACTCCCTCAGGGAGCTGATGGGCAGGATCCCCTGAGAGGCTAATATGAGGGAGAAAGGAATCCAAGGGAGCTGGCTGTATTTTAAAGAAGCCTTATAGAGGATGCAGGAACAAACCATCCCAATGTACAAAAAGAATAGCAAATATGGTAGACGACCAGCTTGGTCTAACAAAAGTCTTTGGTGAGCTTAAACACAAAGAAGCTTACAAGAAGTGGAAGCTTGGTCAGATGACTAGGGAGGATTATAAAACTACTGCTCAAACATGCAGGAATGAAATCAGGAAGGCCAAAATGCAATTAGAGTTGTGGCTACCAAGGGACGTGAAGGGGAACAAAGGGTTTCTGTCGGTATGTTAGCAACAAGAGGAAGATTAGGGAAAGAGTGGGCCCCTTACAGAATGGGGGAGGCAATCTAGTAACAGAAGATGGGGAGAAAGCTGAGGTACTCAATGCCTTTTTTGCTTGTCTTCACAGACAAGGTCAGCTCCCAGACTACTGCACTGGGTGGTACAGAATGAGAAGGAGATGAACATCCTGCAGTGCTGAAGGAACAGGTCCAAGACTATTTAGAAAGATTGGACATGCATCTAGCCCCAGACTTGTGTAATGCACCCGAGGGTGCAGAGAGAGTTGGCTAATGTGATTTCAGAGCCATTGGCTATTATCTTTGAAAGCTCATGGCAATTGGGGGAGGTCACTGATGACTGGGGACGAAGAAAAAAAAAAAAAGGCAAATATAGTGCCCATCTTCAAGAAAGGGAAGAAAGGAACTACAGAGCAGTCAGCATCACCTCAATTCCTGGAAAAATCATGGAGTAGGTCCTAAAGGAATCCATTTTAAAGCACTTGGAATTGAGGAAGGTGATCAGGAACAGTCAACATGGATTCACCAAGGGAAAGTTGTGCCTGACCAACCTGACTGCCTTCTATGAAGAGAACTGGCTGTGGGGAAAGCAGTGAATGTGATATAAATTGACTTTAGCAAAGCTTTTGATAGTCTCTCAGTGTTCTTATCAGCAAGTTAAAAAAGTATGGGTTGGATGAATGGACTATAAAATGGCTAGAGAACTGGCTAGAGCCTAGGGCTCAATGAGAAGTGATCAACGGCTCCATGTCTAGCTGGCAGCTGGTAACAAGCAGAGTGCCCCAGGGGTCAGTTTTGTTCAACATTCATTAATGATTGGGAGGATGGGGTAGATTGCACCCTCAGCAAGTTTGCAGGTGACACTAAGCTAGGGGGAGTGGTAGATACCCTGGAAGGGAGGGATAGGATACAGAAGGACCTAAACAAACAGGAAGATTAGGCCAAAAGAAATCTGATGAGGTTCAACAAGGACAAGTGCAGAGTCTTCCACTTCAGACAGAAGAATCCCATGCACAGCTACAGACTGGGGACTGAAGAGCTAGGCAGCAGTTCTGCAGAAAAGGACCTGGGGGTTACAGTGGATAAGAAGCTGGATATGAGTCGGTAGTGTGCCCTGGTTGCCAAGAAGGCTAATAGCATATTGGGCTGCATTAGTAGGAGCATTGCCAGCAGATTGCAGGAAGTGATTATTCCCCTCTATTCAGCACTGGTGAGGCCACAATTGAAGTATTGTGTCCAGTTTTGGGCCCCCCCACTACAGAAAGGATCTGGACAAATTGGAGTCCAGCAGAGGCAACAAAAATGATTAGGGGGCTGGAGCACAAGACTTATGAGGAGAGGCTGAGGGAACTTTAGTGGTTTAGTCTGCAGAAGAGAAGACTGAGGGGGGATTTGATAGCAGCCTTTACCTACCTGAAAGGAGGTTCCAGGGAGGATGGAGCTTGGCTGTTTTCAGTGGTGGCAGATGACAGAACAAGGAGCAACAGTCTCAAGTTGCAGTGGGGGAGGTCTAGGTTGGACATTAGGAAAAAGTTTTTCCACTAGGAGGGCAGTGAAGCACTGGAATGGGTTACCTACAAAGGTGGTGGAATTTCTATCTTTAGAGGTTTTTAATGTGTGTCTTGACAAAGCCCTCACCAGGATTATTGAGCTGAGGTTAGTCCTACTTTGAGCAGGGGGTTTGACTAGATGACCTCCTGAGGTCCCTTCCAACTCTAATATTCTATTATTATTTTGTTCACTTTTGAAGGTACAAGGTTATATGTAATTAACTTTCAAAAGATCTTTTAATGAGTTTGATGGAAAAAAACTGTATTAACACTTTGAATGCAGACCTGTAAGAATACGACTAGATATTACATATTGTCTTTAGCAATGAAAAGAGCCTCCCCATCATCCCCCAGTGAAATTTGCATCATGGCAATATTGCTCTGAGACACTGTAAAGCAGTAACATCCAGGCCTGGAGAGGTAGAGTCATGATACTCCATAACCTTCTGCCAGCCAACTCCTGGAGAATTGAGGGCTTCAACATAAAAAAGCCCATTCACTGGTATGGCAGACAGCTGGTGAATATTTTGACATCAGAACTAGAGTTCTGGAGTAGGAAGGCAGAGGAGCAAGTTATTAAAATCAAATTTACAAGCTACAGTAAAAATTCTCCCCAGAAAACAGTCTCAAGAGCAGACAATGTTATTTAAATCTAGGAGACTTTCCATTGTTCAAGATGTTGAAGCCTACCCCTACACTTCAGTTACCATCCACAATATGTTCTGCTGGAAAAGAATTGCATCCGGACCCCAAAATACAGTTATGGCTAACTTAGTATTGTAAGGACAGGCAAGACTCTTGAATTCAAGTTTTTTAAACACACTCTTGCTCATTCTGAAACATTACATATACACCTCTGTCACGCCATCCTCCTCTTCCCCTTCTCGCCACTTACTGGGATATAAAAAGAGAACAGAAGTGGTAAGCACTTTGCTTTAATTTAAATATCAAATCTGAAGGTCAACTTTATAAGAATATATTCTGTGGATACCCCGGAACTAATATTATTAAATTTCAGACTTCAAATTATGGTACATTGGAGTAGGGCGTGAACCCCCCCACCGCCTGCTTGTCAGGATAAGTTCTCAACTTGCCATTGAGTAAAGTAACTTATCAATTTCTGCAGAATCGAGCTCACTTAAGGTAAGCTTCTTGTCCCCCTGGCTGCAGAGCAAGCCTTATAATGTACTCTTGTCTTCAAGACTGTAGATTACTTCAGTGCCCATGGTGCTACTCAGAGCTTTACATACTGACAGACTACAGTTAGATCAGAAGCTTGAGTGTACACTCTGCTAAGTATGGCCAGTTTCACTCGGTTGCTTTTAAGTAGAGTTATCAGCAATAGCAGAGCCAGGCATTGATGTATCCAGAGAGGTCAGAAAGAAGTCTCAGTAAAGTAGAACAGGAGCTGTAGGGTGGTTGGTGTTAGTCTTCCTCCTCTTCTCATGAATGACTTCATTTTATCAAATATTTTCCTCCCCAGAAGCTGAGGCCTAGATAGGAGAGATCACCTAGAAGGATGAAGGGACAGCCCCCCTCCCCATTAAGAAGTCTAGCACCTCCCTCTGAACTGATGAGTGCTTGTTGGTGGCCCATATCATCTCATTCCATGCAAGCCTACAGCAAGTGAGTTTAGCCTTCTGGCAGTTTTTTCCAAGCCCTGTACGTGTACTAAAAATGCATGAGCTGGGCCAGATACTGCAGTAAGAAAGGAGCTACACCACTTTTATAGCAGCATCCCACATAATCCAGCAAACCAAAAAGTCAGTCTCCCCATCACAAGCTGCCTCTATTTCACAACTTCAGAAGAGAAGGCTTGAGTATCCAAAACATGATCTAGATCTGTACAATATATAGTTTGTCCTTTGAGTACATCAGCTCCCAGGAGTTTGAAAACCACAAGTTTTTATAGCAGCTACAGTTCTTCTATAGTTTGGTATGTTTGGGAGCACAATTGTGTGCAGTGGAAGCAGAGGAGCAAACTGTGCTCTGTCTGGTGATCGTCAAACGTCAGAGCATGGAATTCAAATGTAGAGTTGATTAACTAATCTTACTTATTGACTCATTCTAAGTTGGTTTTTCCTCTAAAGTCCAAGATCACCAACGCATGATTACCCGAAGCAAATATAAACAGACAGCAAGAGCTTCAAAAATACTGAAAAGGACACTATCACTTATGTCTCAAAGGAACAGCAGTTTTGAAACTTTCAACAGTCTAAAACAAGAAATGCTTTATTCTCAATGATCAAACAATATATTTTATGATTTCACAGAGCTGTCAATTGCTGTTAAATAGGAAGCTAGAGCACCTGGTTGCAAGTTATGAACTACTACAATGTAGTATGCCAATTCATAGGCAGGCCAGAAATTTTTATGCTTTTACTGCATTCAAGATTAGTATACAAACACAGCTAAACATTTCATACACTCTGATTCCTAACTGGAATTAGGAAAACTGTATTAGTGTAAAAAAGTTACTTGGTATTCACAAATGCTTATAGTCTTTAAAATTTCTAAAAGAGTCTTCACATTCACCCAATCATTAGAAAAACATCTTAGCCAGCCAAATGACTAACTTGACCATAAATTGCTCTTTCTGGAGTACTGATAATCAGTTCATTATTCCATAAATATCCTGGGATTTACATATTTATTCTCCAGAATGAATTCTTCAGTACTGATGAGGTGTGTTTTCACTTAGGGCTTAAGTGCTGGGTACAGGTGGAGATCCACAAAGGAGTCAGTTGTTTACCAGTCCTCAATCCCAGGGTCAGTTTTTCCACCAGCTTTATCACCAACATAGTTTAGAGCAGTCAGCAGCTGCTCTACACTGCTCTCTAGCTTGTAATTACACATTCCAGGTTCTGTCAGACACTCATCTCTACATCAAGGGCACTGAGCTGGAGGAATCTGCTCTATGCCATTTGAATATTTTCTCATGCTAGGCTGAGCTTCAGCCATACACTTAGGACTGCATTGCAGGCACTGTGTGTCTAAACTGTTGTATGACAAACACCTCAACATTGATAGCAATGATTACAACTGCTCTGCAAGTCTAATGGCCACATAGCGTTACTTCTTGCAAGTATAGGACTCTCTGATGCCACAATAGTGAATTTAGTTCCAAGACACTGCTCTTTACAATGGAGCTTTACTTTCCCTTAAAATAAAGGGGTTGACAATATCAAGTCAAGTTTTGATAAAGCAATAAGCAGGGGGTACAAATTTGTCCTAGCATTTAAAAAAGTCATGGAGCAGTCCTAATAAATTTAGGTAAGTTCATGTGTTTGTCATTTTTGATTAAAAATGACAAAGGCAGAGAGACCCGGGGGGGGGGGGGGGAAGGGAAGGCAGGCGAGGAGAGGAGGCCTATGGAGCTGGGCCTTGTGACCTGATGTGTTTGCAGCACCACTCACTCGAAGTTGGCTGTGAGATGGCCAGGCTGAATTTGAGTGAGCTGTGCTGCGAACCCATGTCAGGTGGCAATGCTCTATAGCAAGCTGGACCCAGCCCTGTGGGACAGGAGCTGCCCCTGCAAAGTAAGTTTGTTAAAACCATGGACAAAGACAAGTTATAGGCAAATGTGAAAAATCCTGTTACCCATGACATTTCTCACCATCACACAGCTGCAACCCTAGCTAGGGCATTTGCGATTACAAGGCTTCCTTATTTTCTAGCTGATGTTCTGAGTTTTGAGAGACAAATTTGACAGCACTAAAGTTCAGGATCACAAAAAGGTTTTTGGCGAGCCACCAAACAAGGCGCTATCTGAAATATTCTGGTATCACATGCCTACTTGCCCTAGCAAATGTAACAATGATTACTGTTACAAAGCACTAATGTTTTCAGTCCTGCACAGAACATTAGGAGTAGAAAATTGCATCTTACATACAAAGCAGGAATATTTATACAGATACACCATCTTTAAGATCCGCATTAAATTTGTGTAAACCAAGTCAAAGTGTTCAGAATCAACAGAGCACACAGCAGGGGGATTGAAGAAATGTAATTCAACTAAGAGGTTTGGAATTCCCGGATTTTATATGATGCTGAATGCAAAGACTAACTTCAATATTCTAAGTTTTAATGCAGGTATTAATTTAGATACTTTCCTAAATAAGACTTCACATGCAAGCCATTCAGAAATGAACAGGTTGGCATATTTTGTCTGCTTCCCGTTGTCCTGAAACAAGGAGTTACTATTTCAGAAGTCAAAATTCTAGTTGTTTCTCCCAAGCTAGTACCCTATAGTATTTCCACTGATGCGCCTGCCTTTCATCTGCATGTTTTAGCAAGCCTAGAAAAGATTTGTGAATGCAGTGTAAAACTTTCAACTAAGCATAAAGCTATCGAAGACAGGAGATAAGAGCCATGAATACACAATTTCAAAAAAAAAAAAAAAAAAACCACACACACACACACACCACACACAAAACAAAAAACCCCCAACAGCCACGGTACCAAATTTGTTCCTCCTGTGCTAAACAGTGTTTTGGAAAAGCCTCTACAAAAAGGTAGAAACACGACAGCTGAGTGTGTTAGTGTTTCTGCTTTCTCCCCCCCCTATACACCAAAGAGAGGAACTTAACTAGAATTAAAGCCAACATCCTGGAACATTTCTTGTACAAGAAAGCTACAATAGGAAGCATAGCTGAGCTCTTTAGTTCTCTAAGCTACACAGTCTCCTGCAGAGAATGCAAGGCTAGACAACATAACATGGTCACTGTTCAGACACGAAAGAATTCAGTATCTTACAATACTATTTCATACAGCAGAGCCCCACATATATTGTTCAAGCTGTTGGCATCTTACATGTGCCAACATATTTAATCCTCCTGGCATAAAAAAAGCCTAACATGTCAATTCTTTTTGCCTAAATAATTTTCAAGAATTGAAGTACTGGAAGCTGAATTCTCTCATAAGATTATACCTTACCACAGGTTGTCAATTTCCAAATTGGTTTATTTTTCTAAAAAAGCCTTACAATTTTTTAAAGTATAAATTATCCACCCTGCTAACCATTTAAGTCACTTGATAATGGAACCTATGCCCTATTACATATTTTACCCAACATCAAGTGGTACTATTCAACAGGAGTCTGAACACATGCAGTTCATGAAGAAATATCATGAGCCATTGGTTAAGCATTCACAAATTCAAAGCTCAAGTATATAGCTAGGTGAGCACATTATATCAGCACAGTCATTAAAGATGTGTTTCAAGTATATTAACAATTCTTATTTTCCCTATCTGGATTTCGGGGTGGGGGTGGGGAGAGAGGATTGAAGTGCTGAATAGAAAGAATATCAAATAGAAATTCTACCACCTTATTCACCTCCAATTTCATAGTCAAAAGGAACTGACATGTTAAAAGTGGTAAGCTGATAGAACTCCATAGTCATCTTGCCCTCTGTCTAATCACAAAAATGCATGATTGAGAACTTAAGTAAAACTGTTAGCTAGCAAATGTTTTGCAGAAAGTTCCTGTTTTTAGTTTGCAGATGCTGAAGGAATTTAGTTTATGCTTTAAGAAACACTTGACGTTAATATTGGCAAGTGGGGTTAGCAATGAACTTTTAAGTATCAGACATTTAAGCTTGCTAGAAATAACTTGATCCTTCCAACTGAAATTCAGCCACCAACTTTTTAGCTGGTTAAGTCAGAAGCATTTAAAAAAAAGAGGAGAGGCTGTGTACTCAAACTTGTGTGGAATCAAATAGTGATATCAAAACACTAACAACCAAGTCTTCCAAGCTCTCAGATCAAGTGTAGTTTAGGGGTAATTTTATCCTTTGATTCCAGGCTCTAAAATAAAAACCATAAAACCCCACAAACTACTACCGGTATATCAGCTCGTCTGCTGACTAGCAGCAAATTCTCTAGTGAGTATGGAGAGTTAAGCCATCAGCTTCTGCATAATTTAAGCTTTCATTTAAAGTTTCTAATCATTGTTTGTAAAGATAGTTTACATGTATTTAACACTAGGAAAGTTGACGTTTTTATCTTCCTCTTTCTAGAGACTGGCCGCTCCCATCCCACCTTTGCTGCTAACCCAAACAGCAGCTGAGTAAAATTAAGAGCCTTGTTAGTTTCACTTCTACTAATTATAACCCCTGTGGGTAGCAGTGAAGCCATCCAGAACAGTTTCAAGCAGCAATCTGCAGTTATTCACAAGAGAGGATTTCTCTCCTACCACAGGAAAGACTGGAGGAGTACAGTAGCATAGATTTATTCTTCTACCGTCCTCAACAGTAGACAGGAGGCTATGGAAGGGAGAGACTAGACAAGGTTCCCTTACATTCCAGCAGCTATAAAGGATGGAGCTTCACATGACACATACTAGCCACTTACTACCAAGAAACAGTTATGAGAAACTGAGCCCCCAAACAGAGTCTAGTGACAACAGCCTAGTAAAAATCCCAGCTTTCTTCTTTCCCCTTCTAAACAGGCAGAAGGCTGGGTTTAGAAGAACAACTCCTGGGCCTTTCTGGCAAAAGCAAGACCCATTCCACCCTACTTCCTGGAAATTAGTTTAGAACTCCAGCTACTAAACTTTTCTAAGACTTGTATTACATCCATATTGTGGGTAAAATCCACCTTCCACAAACTTCAATAGGGCCAGGATTTTACCACCAGTGTCTGTTAGTCAATCTAAGTCAAGTGAGACCAATGCTTAAAGTAACTGTTCTGAATCAAAGGGAGAGATGGAGGGGATACCACAGAAGAGTAAGTAATCATGAGATACATTCAAACTCCTAGGCATTTCAGAATTTAGGCTCCAGTACCTTTAAAATCCAGTTCTTCAGAGTGTAAACAAACATGCAGAATACACACTAGATAACTCAACTGTCAAAGTCTACTCCTCCCCCCCCCATTTTACACCATCATTTGATGTATTTAACTTGCAATATAGTTCAAGATTCAATATTTTTTTCAGATGGCAAGGAAAGCCCCATGTTCATTTATCATATTTCTTAATCTTCTGGATTATTTATGAACATACTCCAGTTAGAAAGTTACACCATGCAAGTTTACTTCAGCCTACTATTTTGACAGTACAAGCAAAGACATTTTAGAAGTTTGGTAAGGTATTTCAGTTTGATGTTAACATTGAATTGCACAGGAATAATGTAATTTCTCCATTTACTAGAGCAACTAAAAAAATTTAAATAAGCACCCTCATACATTAACACTTTATAAGATTTAAAAAAGTGCTGTCTTGTAAATTGTCTCTTCACGGTCTTAGTCAAGAGCAAGATGCCTGTTGCAGTTCTATTTTTTGTATCCAGCTCCACAGTCTTCCTGCAGCTGCCTTCATGTGTCCCTCACACAAAAAGCTTAGCTCCTTCAGTCTGCATAAGGATTAGATCCATTACTACCAAGCCATCCTACTCTCAGGAATAGCTTCTAAAAGAAGCCTCTATACTTCTGTTAGCTGAGCCCCATTACACCAATAAAAAACCTCAACCATTAGTATCACCCCTGGCAAGCAGACACACGTATCAGATATCTGTATCCACATGTTAACCAAGAAGATTACTTAAGGCCTGAGTTCCAGTTTCAGCAGCCTGACAAATTGTTGGCATCCAGTCCTGCAGCAAAAGCTGCTTGATTTTTTTTTTAATTCATTTTATATTTTGCACATCTTGCTTAAAGTGAAACTGTCACTTCTCACTAAAGAGATGAGGCAGGTGAAATAATATCTTTTATTGGACCAACTTCTGTTGGTGAGAAATACAAGCTTTCAGGCTACTCAGATCTAAAGAAAAGCTCTATGTAAGCTCAAAAGCGTGTCTCCTTCACCAACAGAAGTTGATCCAATGAATATCAGTCACCTGGTCTCTCTAATATCTGGGGACTACCCTGCAAGCTTGTCACTAATACAAATGAGACTCCTCTGCAGAGAACACCAAACAGGCTAAACTGTACAAAGGCCATCACTGAACTTTCCCCCAGTCCTACAGGGGAAACCAGAGGCACGCAGTCTCTTTTATTCCCAAGGTCCACATTTCTTGGTCAAGGTCCAGACGCGAGATAAAATAATAAGACACCCAACCAACCACCCATAATCAGGTTAAATAAAAAGATTCCAGAAGCTGCTTAAAAGCATCTGATGCTCTGGCTCTAGCCCTGGGCCCCCCAACTGACTACCCCATGCGGCAGCCCAGGACCCCCGTGAGAGAAGGGAAGAGAATGGCTGAAGTTACAGGTACCCGAGCCCCACTCTGCTCTCTGGGGTGGGCACAGAGCGAAGGGGACAGAAGCCAGGCCAGAAAGGGGAAGCGGGAACCCGTTTTACACTACGAGGAGCGGCGGGGTGCAGAGACCAGGAGCAAGTCAGCCCGCATCAGCTGCTCGGGCAGGGCTGCCAGTGGGCCCCGGGCCTGCCCCGGCACCGGCCCGGCCCGCCTCTCCGCAGGACGGGGAATTTGACACACGGCCTCCCGCGGGTGGTGGGGGGGGAGGGTATCAGCAGCCCCGGCACGGGCGGGGGGAGCCGTGGCCCAGCCACGTGGGGACGGGGAGGCGAGAAGGCCCAGCTGGCGCGGGGGAGGGGTGAAGACGTTACCGCCCCCACACCAGGCGCGGGAGGGGAGGCCGGGGACAGGGACTCCGGGCAGCCCAGGGCCATCCATGTCCGGAGGCGGCTCACACGCACAGTCCGGGCCGGGGCGGCAGCCTCCGGACTGGGGACCAGACTGCCCCCCCGCCTCACCTTGACCCTGATCTCGTAGGTGGTGAAGCGGCCACGGCCGACCCCCACGGTCTGCGGGTTGCTCACGTCGATCTCGAGGAAGTTGCTGGGCGGCCCGTAGGCGTCGTTCAGGTTCTGCGGTTTGCTCATGAGCCGCCTGGTGTCCGCGATGGTCTCGGCCATTTCTCTGCCCGCCCGCGCCGGGTCCCCTCCCCCACGCGCACAGGCAGCAGGCGGACGCCGGAACGCAACGAGCTACCCCCCCCCCCCCCGCGCGCGCCCTCTTATTCTCCGGCAAACAGCTGCTGGCTCTCGGCCCCAGCAACAAGCAGCAGCGACCCCGCCCGGCACGAGCGGATGCGCCCGCCGCCCGCGCAGGGAACCCCGGGATGTGTAGTCCTTCCTCCGCCCCCGAACTCGCTCAGATCGAGCACGGACAGAGGGTGAAAAAAACTACAACTCCCATGGTGCATCGGGAAAGGGTGTAACTGTCAGCACCCTGAAAATTATCTTCATGGGCCCGCCCGCAGAGGGAAACGAAAGCCTGAGGGAGCTGTGTTAGACCTGCACTTGGGGCCCAATAATAGTTAAGGGGAAACTAAACTGCCAGGATCTTCATTAACCCCGAGGTTGAGATCATAGTCTCTGCATTTATGGGTGGTGGTGGGGGATAGCAGGGCCTTCAATCACTTCTCCTCTGCCATTCATAGGGCAGGGAGGTCTGTGCAGCCCAACAGGAGGACCACATAGCACTGGATGGGATTTATGGGGAGGCAGTGGTTATAAAGTGGAGTGCCAAGGTGGAGGAGGTTGCCTCTGTGGCATCCTTTCCTACTGTATCTGTCATACCTGAATGAAACTTCACACAACACACAGTAAACCTGGAGAACTCATGCCAGGGGATGTTGTGAAGGCCAAAACTATAAGAGGATCAAAAAGAATTAGATACATTCACGAAACTTGGACCCATGAGTGGCCAAAGTGGTCAGGGATGCAAGCCCATATTGTGGGTGTCCCTAACCTCTGATTGCCAGAAGTTGGGAGTGGACAACTGAGGATGGATCACTTGATGACTGAATTTTCTGTTCATCCCCTCTGAAGCACCTGGCATTGGCTACAGTAGGAAGACGAAGTACTGCCCTAGACAGACTATTGGTCTGACCCAGTATGGCCATTCTTATGTTCTTAAACCTAGTTTTCAAGATTTTTGTCAGGTGGTCATACTTTATTTCTTCCAAAGGATTTATTGCAACTTGCAAAAATCTTGAAGCATTTAGGAAAATATTTGAAAGCTCCCCTACATGAAAACTGCCATAAATACAGTTAAAATAATAACCTCATCTGTTACTTAAAAAGATCTGTCAGGCCAGAGCAAAAGAACCATTGCATATGCCAAGCTAGCCTCTGTAGCAGTGGTTCTCAACCAGGGGTACACATATATCTTCCAGAGGGTACTCATCTCATCTAGATAAGTGTTTCTCAACCTGGGGTTTGCAGCTCCCCAGGTGTGTCAAAGGACGGGTTTAGGGAGATTGCAAGTGCAGGGAGGGCATTAGGAGGTAGCAAACAGGGCAATTGTCCAGGGCCCATGCCACAGAGGCCCCTGCAAAGCTAAATTACATGATTCAGCCTGACTGGCTGGGGCTCAGTCTTCAGACAAGGCTCACAAGTGGAAAAATAGACTCAAGCATCACACTGAAATGTACATACTCTACAGTATTTATATTCCAATGGATTTATTTTATAATTATACGGTAAAATGAGAAAGTAATAATTTTTTCAGTACTAGTGTGCTAGGACAGTTTCATATTTTTATGTCTGATTTTGTAAACAAGTAGTTTTTAAGTGAAGTGAAACTTGGGTTACTCAAGACAAATCAGACTCCTGAAAGGGGTATGATAGTCTGGAAAGGTTGAGAACCACTGCTCTGTAGGACATTATCAAGGATGCTCCTCAACATACCTTTACAACCAAGCAACAAATTAAATTCCTGTCTACCAACTGCCCCAGAATAACACCCATCAAGCCCCCTTCCCAACAAGGCAGTGCTTGCACTGTACCCTAAAAGCAAATCAAGACATATTCTGGCAAACCAAGAGGGAAGAAAATTCCAGAATCAAGGACCCCTTGTACCAGAAATTTATATTAGGGTATGTCTACACTGCAATGTAAACCTAGGGTCAGAGGGACTTGAGTTAGCTGACCCTGGGTTAGAGAACCCAGGGCTTGAGTGTCCACAATGATGTTAACCCTGTATTAAGATTTTCTGACCCAGGTTTGAACCTGGGGCTCCAGCCTTCACACTGTAGTACATAGCCCTGAGTCGAACCAACCATATCTCAGACTCTCTAGCACCCACCTGAAATGTGGCTGCTTTAGCTTTTTGACTGGGTGCACTGTGGGAAGTCTTGACTGTCCACACTGTATGTTACAGGAAGTTTAAACAGTCCACCAACAGAGCCTGCCAAGCCATCATTTTGGTCTGTGTGCTCTCAGCTATGGAAGCTAGTAACATGGAGGAGATGCCTTTTGAAGAACTTCTCTTGCTTGCACTTTCACTCTGGATCAGGAAATGGGCAGAGCTTCTGTGAGGTGCTGGTGGACATTTTGGCTGCATTTTTTGACCCACCAAAGGCATCTGACAGTTTCTGATGCAGCAGCAGGAGGCATACTCAGGCATGGAAGATTCAAACTAGTTAATGCTGCTGATTACACTTAGTATAGCTGCTGATGCCCCCTAGGAAGACCAGTACTTCGGTGGGATTACATGGTCATGCAGACCTCGAATGACCAGCAGTGAGTCCAGAAGTTTCGCATGAAGAAAGCTACATTTCTGGAGGTTTGCAAGCAGTTTGCCCTGACCACCCAGCATAAAGATACATGTATGAGAACACCCATGTTGGTCCAGAAGCAGGTTGCTGTAAGTGTCTGGAAGCTGGCTACCCCAGGCTGCTACAGGTCCATTGCCAACCATTTTGGTGTTGGAAAGTCAATAGTGGGTAAAGTGATGGCAGAGGTTTCTGAGGCAATCAGGTATGTGGTTTACCCAAGGTGGCAGGCATAAAACATATTCCTGAATTAATTGCTGGGTTTGAGAGAATGGGGTTTGCAAACTGCGCTGGAGCCACAGACGGAACTCGTGCCTATAATTTGTTCACATCAAGGAGCATGACTACATAAACTGCAAAGGGTACCACTTCACTGTTATGCGAGCCCTCAAGGGCCACAGAGTCTGATTTATGAATGTCAATGTGAGTTGCACTGTGAAAGTTCATGATGTCAGAATTTTTCACAGATCAGGAGTCTACATTTATGGGCAGGCTGAACACTATTCCCATGGGCAGCGCTTATACACACACACCCCCTTTGGGGAAGGTAGCCCTCTGCCAAACACCTTTCATCCAAGTCCCTGGCCCCATTCCGTCCCTTCGACCCCTGGCTGGCCTGCCAGTGCAGCCCCAAAATTTGGTGCCTGGAGCAGCCCTGGCCCCCAGCTGATGCCCAGAGCAGTCCCAGCCCCCGAAGCAGCCCCAACCAGTGCCCAGAGCAGTCCTGAACCTGGCCTGCCCAGAGGAGCATTGAGACTCGTTGTGGGCCACACGTGGCAGGGATGGGGTGTGGAGTGGAGGAGGAAAGAGGCAGGGCCACCACAGCCCAGGCATCCGCCAGTGGCAGATGCATCAACTGGCCTATTGTACACGCTGCCCATGACTATTCCCACCAAATGCTGTTGTAAAGAGGGTTACTGTCCCCACCATTATACTGGGGAACCCTGCATACCTGCTTTTGCCTTGGCTTATGAAACCATACCCTGATTTCAGAGGTCCTGGCAAAAGATAGTTTAATTACACTCTCAGCAGGCGTAGAATGGTCACTGAATGTGCTTTTGGCAGATTAAAAGACTTGAACAGACCTATTTGGATTCCAGTGTCATCAATGCTGTCTGCATTAACTGTGGCTTGCTGCGCTCGTCACAATCTTTGTGAAGCCAGAGGTGAGCCATTTCCTTTGAATGGACCTATGACAGCAGGGCCCACTGATTTGGTACACTTAGCCAGAGGGTGCGCCTACCATAACTGGAGCTGGATGCACCAAGGCAACGGAAGTCTGGGCTGCTTTGTGCTCCCATATTATGGGCTTGCATGGCCCAATGGGAGAGGGGGAATAGTACATTTATGATTGCACTTGCTGGAGGGGGAATGGGGCTCATTGATTTGGGGTGGCGGTTCAGTGCATGGAGAGAGGTGGAGCTTGATTGCCATGCAAAGTAGTTACGAATGAAATGACCACTTACAAAATGGGAGTGGGGGATGAGTCACAATATGGATTCATTTAAGGAAGGTACTGAAGTGTGGACTAATGTACCTAACTGTATTGAGGAATGGTGTTTGCTTACACATTCCTACTTGTCCCTGATCATGTGTTACCTTTATTATTTTAAATGCACATTATATGATGTGAATCAGTGATCGCAGTAACTTTTCTTGATGACACAAAAAGCTTTATTTATAAACCTGTGTTATAAAAGTACAGTAGAACCTCAGAGTTATGAACACCTCGGGAATGGAGGTTCTTCGTAACTCTGAAATGTTCATAACTCTGAACAAACCCTTGTGGTTATTCTTTCAAAGTTTACAACTAAACATTGACTTAATACAGCTTTGCTATGCAGCTAGTACAGCTATGCAGAAGAAAAACACTGCTTTTAACCACCTTAATTTAAATGAAACAAGCACAGAAATAGTTTCCTTACCTTGTGAAATCTTTTTTTAAACTTTCCTTTTATTTTTTTTAATAGTTTACATGTAAAACAGCACTGTTCTGTACTGGACTGGATCTGCTTTATTTTTTTTTTGTCTCTGCTGCTGCCTACTTACGTCCTTCCAGTTCCAAATGAAGTGTAGGGTTAACCAATCAGTTCGTAACAGCATTCACTGATTCCCAGGCAGGCCAGCTGCTATTACCACACCAAACCACCAGTAACAGCAGAACCTTACAGGAAAAACAAAAAAAAAAAAAGTGCATGAACAAGTGCAAACAGAGAAATCATGTACAAGACAGAAACCCCTTACCATTGCATGTCCCCTCACACCCCATTCTCCTGTCTCTTCCTTCCCCATTTGCCATGCATTTGGTGCTGGGTGAGGGGGCTAGAGGCATCCACAGGGGTGGGGGTCAATACAGAGAATTTCATGGGACTGAGTGGCCCTGATCAGCTGATCCTGGGGCCCGACTGATGGGCCATGGGAGTTTTCCAAGCTCTTTCTGGACTGAATCCCAGGGTCGTGCAAGGGACTCAAGCCAAGGTGTGGGTGATGCAGGAGTAGCTGGTACTCTTGTAGCCATTATTGATATCAGCCACTCAAATAGTTCTCTCTGCTGAGCTCTGTCGTCCTCTCTTAGCTGCCATTCCTGTTCCAGCAACAGCAGAACAAATGCCTGCTCCCACGCTGAAACCCTGTCCTAAACTTGTATAGCCAGCCTTTCCTCTTGCCTTATAGCAAGCCTTTCTTTTAACCACAAGTCCCTCTGTTTTTGGCACTGGACCTGCTTGTTTTTCCCTGTCCGGAACCTCAACCATGAGCTCATCACAGAAATGTTTCCTCTTGGAACAGTCTGTGAAGTTACATTGAGCCAGGCTTGTACTGAACTATGGATGAGCTGTGGAGGTACTGCAGCCAGTAGAGGTTGAGGGGCCTGGAACAGGACAAGACACCGAGGGTTATTGTCTCAAATAGCTCAGTGCAGGAGCACAAATGGACATAAAATGATACTTTTACAAACTGAACATCAGTATATTGTAAGAGCGATGCTTCAGACCACAGAAGTTTCTTGGGCATAGCTTGGTTAATCGTAGTGAAAGTATTACAGACACAATGGTAAGTTAAAAATTCAAAGCTACTTTTGAATTTTAGAACAGTGGTTTTTAACATGTGGTCCACGGACCTCTGCGGGTCAGCAGACTATGTCTAAGGGGTCCATGAAAGGTTGTCATTATCATAGAATAGTGGTTTTCAACCTATGGCCTCCGGACCACTATGTCTGAGACTTCCAAAGGGGTCTGCACCTCCATGCAGATTTTTTCAGGGATCTGCAAATGAAAAAGGGTTGAAAACCAATGTTTTAGAAAATTGCAGATATACTTGGGTTGGGGAAGGGGGTTTTGCAATCAGTGACCATGCTATAAAGCTTTTTCTATCATTTCAGGCCTTCCACATTTTGGAGGACATAACAGTTCTTGTGGTGCCCAATTGGCAAAGGAAGATGTTTTTCCAAACTGCTGGTGGGAAACCTGCAGTTTATGCAACAGAAGTATTCATACGTGTATTGACTGAACAGCACATCTATAGGTGGAGTGGGCTGGTCAGCTACCAAGATGGCCCTGGAAAAGACACCTTTCCCTGAAATGTGACTACCTATCTGGAGTTTCTGCTTTAGGAAAAGTGTGTAGCTATCAGATCCTGGGCCTGGGTCAGAATTCATGAAGGAATCAACAGGATGCTGTGTTAGCTTCCACATGGTTTATCCTGTTGTGGTTGTATGGAAACATGCAGAACTCCATAGACTTCCTTCCCCCAGTGCACATAGTTGAACAAAATTTCAAACCCCAGTGTATTTGGGATACATGATTTTGTCACCTATGGACTTCATGGACTACCTTTAACTAGAATGGACTAGATTTGTAAATGGAACACATTTCCGCTTCCCCTAGCCTCCACAGAGTTCACTGTTTCCAGGCAGCTCAATAGTCAGTTGAGTGGTTACAGAGCAACATTCTCACAGCCATGGCAATGTAAGATTACGATTTTTAAGAACAGGAATAGTCCTAGCACAAATCTTTGCCTTTCCAGTAAAAAGACATTTTAAAGGTGTTCTTTACTGTTTGCATTTCCCAGTTGCCATTTTGAACTCCACATGGGAGGTGATGAGCCACACTGCTGAGATACTATCTGCCATTAGCTGATACATGCTGCTAGCCAGGGCTTTTTATAACTTTTGCATTGGTTCATTGAGCAGAAATCCCTCCCATTGCTGCATTAATAAACATTAATCGGAAGCTTCCCAGTGGCTTCTGTGCCTTCTGTGTCTGCTGCAGGCTCCGCAGTGAGTTGTTCCTCAGGGTGGGGCTCAGATAATTCCTCTGAGTATGGACCCAGAATGTGCTGCTGCTGCGCCTGTTCCAAAGCCTACTCTGGGGCCGCTTTCAGCATCAGAATGTCCTTACTTGGCACTTGCTGCTGGCTCCCATCAGTCCTCATGCTGGGTTCTGGGGCCAGCAGGGCACCATCCTGCCTGACCAAGTCACCATGCACCATGGTTAGCTCCATGCTGGGCGCAGTGCTCAGCACCTGGTCCATCCCTTTACAAAATGGGCACGAGGTCAATGAGTTGCCCGAGATGCGGTTCTGGTCCCTGTTTTTCCAGTACTTACTCCTGAGCCCTTAATCCACTCCTCGCGCCGGTTACCAGTCTGGTAAATTTGCAAAGCTGCCAGCTTCTTTGTTATTGGCTTGTCTGCATGGTCATTCCTGGTACTCTTACAGTTTTGCTGGCCCTACGCCAGAGATTCATCAAAATGAGGCTGTGCTCCTGTGACCATGAGGCTGCTTCCTTTGCATAAGTCTTGTTCTGTTCAGTCTCCATTGCAAACGTAGAAGGCTCTCGGATGATATGTTTGCAGCTTGGTGGTCAGAAGACAATGGAAAGGTTAATGCTGACGCTGAACTGCTGCTACATGCCAAGGCAGGATGCTTCTGTTTTCCTGAAGTCAGTTGGGGATTCTTGGGATAGATAGGACAAAGGAAGTTGGCCCATAGGATTATGGGATACTTTTGGCAGACTCCCAGGACTCAAGTTGGGGAGGAGAGCTGTGGCAACATTGCAAAGCAATGGGACTCGAACCCTGGGTCATGGCTTGGCTCAGGCTCAAACCCTGCAATCCTGCAGGGCCCTGGGACTCTGGTTCTGAGCCCTGGGTTAGTGCTATTTGTGTGCAGATGAAAGGGGGGTTAGGCTTGCGCCTGAGTGTGAGCCCGAGCTCAGGCTTTCATTGCAATGTAGACATACCCAATGAGACAATACTGGCCAGCATGATGGGCAACAGCCTCAACACACCAGCAGCCTAACTGTTATTCATTTTGTTGTAGGCCTCAAGGCAAAGGAGAGTTTTAAGGATGGTTTGGAAGGAAGACAATGCATTAGTTTTGAGGTTGTTTGGGGGAACTCACAAAGGTGCTGGTTTGAAAAATGAACTAGTGAGCAATAGAGGTGGGCATCATGGCAGGAGTCAACCTTCTGATAGTACATGAGAGATGAGGGTAGGGATAAGCCACGAAAGGCCTTGTTTCTAAGTGAATTGTATTCTGTGTGTATACACCGCTCACAATTCCTCCAGCCTGGCTCCTCCCTTTTCTTTGTTCGCCTTTCCGGCTTCCTTTCCCTCAGGTAGTAACTCCCCACACTATAAACACAATAACAATATTTATGCTATTATTAGATATTATGCCGATCATGCAATCATGCAGGAAAAACTCATTAATTCCACTGCAGATCACACACGCATCCAGATCAGTCACCAGGTTCTTGCAAAACCTCTCATGTACAGAACTTCAAATGTGAATTTATAGAAGAGTACTGGTATTATTTCATAGAAACTGAAAAGTCTAAGCTTTTCTACTTGGCAGCCCCCCTGCCCCATCTGGTTTCTCTCTCCATTCAAGAAAAAAAGAGGCAAAGGCATCTAATATTTTTGTGTGTGATAAATCAGGGAAATAAATTGTCCCCTCTTACAAGTGAATTCTGACAACAGTGACACTGAAGAATTCAACAGCTTTCTTCTTTGCACTCTGTCTCGGGACTGACACTCAAGTTTTCTTTTTTCCTGCTTCTTCTGACACAGGTCTTCAGAGAACTGTGGAGGCAATTGGGAGGGAGCGAATGCTTCAGTAGCTGTGTGTCAGTGCCTAGGTAAGTGAGTGGTCAAGGTGATTTGCCAGGATTTCTGTTCTGTAATTTTTCCGAAGATTTAATTTGTCCACAAGGATGTTTTGGAATGTGATTAGGTCCATGAACTTCTGGGGATGAACTATTTATGTTTGCTTCTTCTTGTCTGGAAATAGAAGGGTTCTGATCTCAGCTTGGAGACGACAGTGATCATTCATGGAGAAGAGAAATATTTCTTGGGTTCACAATCTCCACATCTGGCCCACAATTCACATCTAGGGTATGATCAGCTGTGTTTATGGGTACACCAGTTATCTGGGAGAAAAGGAGACTTTAGATTGGAACCATGAAACCCTGATTTGCTACGTTATTATTTACTTTACACAGAAGCTAAGTTGCCTTGGCATGCATACAAGAGGAAACTTATACCATAGTAGGTATCCCTAATAGAATGTATTAATATATTATTAATCCCCTCAATTTGTTTTTACAGTAGTAGTCTTTTTAACAAGTGTGTTTGGGGGAGAGAATAATCCAGTCACATTTAATAAGAAAGGAAACCAAACCTCTTGATTAGCCACTCAGGATTCTCCAGCATTCTGACAGCAGCCCAAGATGACATGTTTAGATGAGGATTCTTCACAATCATGGAGAATGCTGACTCAGAGGAAGACCAAAAAAAAAAAAAAAGCATAATATACTGCATTGATCACACAGAGCTTCATGTGGAAAAATGAGTTCCTGATCCCTGCACTAGGCAGCTAATGTTCTGATGCATAAGGTCTGAATGCCCTTACCCTGTCCTTATCTTTCAAAGAAAAAAAAAGAGAACAGATACAGAGACTATGAAATCAGAAAAATATTTACTCAACCTCAGCCATTCCCACAGGGATAATTCCCAAATCTACCTCTCTCTCCATTACTTCTCCTGGTTGGTCCATTCTCACGTCTCCACCTCTCCCTCAGATATCTCCTCCTGCATATGCTCTAGGAGCTACTTTAACTTTCACCTTCTGGCTCTTTGATGTGTCAAGTACATCAAATTAGATTCCCTGATACATTGAGACATTGGATTTAAGGAGGTCTAAGGAATTTAATTTGACTAGTCTACATAAAAGCATGTTAGCAGAAATACCATAGTGCTCTCCCTAGCATGCCTATAAAATGCTTCACGTCCACACACAAAACTTTTTCCAGCAGCCCAGAGGCACTCACACCACCATTGAGAGGCACTTGCTCTGAGCAAAGCTAAGCACTATAACATCCTTCACCTTTGCAGTGCCATTGTGGAGAGGACATCAAAGTGTTAAAGCTGCAGTGGTGTTCTTGTTTCTCCCAGGATATCCCACAATGTTCCTGCTCACAATTCAAGGACAGCTCTGATGAGTTTTACTGTCCAAGCCAAGTAAAATCAAAAAAATAAACAAAACAGCCTAAATAGTGAAAAGTCAATTAGATATGTAAAATTCTTGCATCCTTATTCATCTAAGTATCATAAGCGACACAGGTTGGTAATGATATTTGATTGCTTTCTGTAATATATTCAGCTAAAATCAGCCCAACTTTACCATACATACTGCTGGCATAAACATAGGTACAGGAACCCAGCAACAAGAGGTCCTCTGTAGGAAGCTACTGTAGTGAAAAGCAACTACAAATTACCTTCTATCAGATTGCCAAGAGGAAGCCAGCATAGCACAAAATGGGAGCAGTATTGGACAGAAAGGGGACATCGCCAGATCAGCTTCAATTGGATAGGCTGCCATGGAGCCTCAGCAGCAAATAAGATGCTCTCCTCCTGCAGAAACACAGAGGAGGACAAGTGAAGATAGTATTGCCTCACCACTCTCAGGTTAGTCCCCTTTGGGGTTCAGTGGACCAGGCTGGCACAGGAAGGTATAATTTACATCTCCCTGGGCAAGCAATCGTGTATCTATCCCATGATTTTAAACCCGATAGTGTCCCCTTAATAATTACCTAGATTTTGGCTGGTGTGATAGTCACATAGTTGGGTTGAGCATGCCTTTGTCATTCTCACTGCTGCACAGTTAGAATCCCATTCTTCGCAAATGAACAGCGAGAGGTACAAGCACTATGGCTGAAGTATATCACAAATATTGCAGATAGGAATATACCTGTAGTCACTACATCGTCTTAACCAAGAGAATCCCCATGATCCCTGAATGGCAAAATACTATTTTGGGAGGCATGCACCAGTGTAATTCCAGCACCGCAGGGGCACAATACAATATATTGACATTTCACAACCTGAAGGTGTCCTAGATTATGGTTCACGGCACAACAGTAGAATACATGCAGTTAAGTTGACAATTTCAGAACAAATCAAAATGTGCCTTTTTTATATGCTGTCTTGGATAACAAGGTTAAACAGAGGATCTATTAAGAAAAGCAGTGACAATTTAAATAAATCACATGTTTTTGCTGAAGATTACACTGTGATTTTCTCCAATTATTCTTGACATTTCACCCATTCATATTGTGATCTGAGTTAATAATGGAAGGAAAAAAGGCTCGTCTCCTTGTTTATTCTTTGTTCCCAAGGAGAGAAGCAGTTTATAAAGATAAGTTATTTGTTATTTAAATTACTTTTACTGAAGTTGTTTATTTCCTTGTGTGAGTTTCTAAAAATATTGCAACAATTGTAATGCTTCTTTGAGATGTCTATTCAATTCATTGTGATTTGTACTGAAATACATTTCTAAATGGGCACAGGTGTTGATGTATATATCATACTAGAATGAGTCAGAACCAATCACTGCTCAGTAAAGGCAGGGCAGAAAGGAAATACACTAAAATCAACTCTTTTAATATGTGATAAAATGACATTTTAGATCATTACTAAACTAGGTATATCTATCACAGAAAATGTGTTTTGAGCAACCACTAAATTTTAAAATAGTGTGTTAGAAAGTGCACTTTTATCATTGTTAGTGTTTTCAAGATTATAATGATTATTTAAAACATTAGTAATTGCATTAAGAACATATTTTGCTTTCTAGCAAAAAGGCAAATTAAGGCACTAAAGTACAGCTTCTAAACAGTTTTATAAGAAGAAACTGTTGAGCAATGTACAATAAAAATGACTTCTCTTTTTCATGCAGTGCAGAAATTTACCTCAAGAATAAATTATGGGAAATTGAAATCACAAAGCTATATATCAGTGAAAACACTCTAATGTCTTTGTGGTAATCAAAATTATTTCCTGCATGTTTCTAGGATGGGAAGATTGTGAAATTATCTCCCCCCCCATACTAAGTGGTCAGAGGGCAACACTCTTGAAAACTAAATCTGCTTGTTGGGTGTGTTTCTGCTGTGCTGGAATGACAACCAGCAGAGCCTGCAGAGGGCACTCCAGACACTCTCCACACTTCAACACAGTGGAAAGAGGGGAAGTCAGTTTTGCAATAAACACACTGACCACTAAAGAAGGAAAAGCAAGGGGCTAGCAGCCAGCTATACAAATAGCAACCTAGAAGCACAGGTTATGGGGTGAGGATTCCTGTCTTCATTCCCACTGTGCTTCAGTGCTTTTTTGTTGGAACAAAGTCCTTTTACCTCACACCATTTTATCTAGTTCTTTTGACTGTTGGAATCCACATAGTTGGCTACCCACAGTTGGAAGTCCCACTCCTGTTCTGCTTTCTTTGTGACAAACTCCATCTCCTAGGAAGCATGGAGATGGAATCGGATAAATCACATCAAGAGTGATGTTCCTGAGGCCAAACAAGGCTCTTGCTGTAGCATTCAGAGTGCTTGGAAAATTTGACAGAAATTGAGAAGGGTAGATCAGAGGACTATAATAAGTTTTTGGAAGGGTGGTGAGAAGGAGAAGAAGGATGGTTCAGCGGTCTGAGTGTTCACTGGGAGGATCTAAGTTCAATTCCTGGCTCTGCCACAAACATCCTGTCTGAACCTGGGGAAATTATTTATCCTCTCTGTAAAATGGGGATCATAACACTTCCCTTGCCTCATAGGTTTGTTGTGAGAATAAACGCATTAAAGATTGTAAAGTGCTCAGATACTATGATAAGGAGGCCATCTAAGTATCTGAGATGGAATGACAATACTTCTCTCTCGACTTGCAGGTTTGCAGTCTTGAGCCTCCTCTTGGCTGTTAAATTCACTGCAATGGATGCAGAAGTTACATGTATGATTGTGTAAATTAGACTTCTTCATAGCTGCTTAGACTTAAATTCCTATAGATAAAGTAAGACTACTTTAAACGTATTTGCAGCTCAGGCCTGGTCTACACTTACCTTCCGGATTTGCGGCAGTCGACGGGAGATATGCAAGTGATGTAAAAAGCCACTTATTTCCAGGAGCACTTTATTAATAACCCCAAAGGTCCTTAAATATATAGGACATTTCAGACCTTAAAGGGCCAAGCCACACAATGGGGTGAGCCAATCACTAGGCACCACTACCTTTATTAGAGCAGACTGTTACACTTATAAAATAAATAGCAGGATCTTATTCAGAGGATAAGGCAGTATGCCGTGTTTATTATGAATACAGAAAATATTTCAAAAAGCAATTGCCTAAAGCACACTCTCTCTCTCACACACACAAAGTTCTGCAGGAGGGATATAATTACCAGTCTCTGTGTTGCCCAACCTGACTCACTGGCCAGGTGAGTCAGACTCGAGACGGGGGAGCCGGGTCCTGTCGGTCGCGACATGATGCTCCTTGGGGTATGCAGAACAAGCCCAAAGTCCAGGTTTCTTCTTCGGATATTTATACTCATCCATCCCCATTCAGATCTATGGATTCTTTCATATCAGATAGTCTCCTTGTTTGATGTAACTGTCAATTACGTTTGGTATTGCAAATGTGACAGCTTTCCCATCATTCTTTCATTCCTGTTTCACATTTTGTTTTCTTCCTGTAACTCCCCTGTTCTTCGGGGTCATCTTGATCTTCGGCCATCTGGGTTGTAAAAGTTCTTTAAACAAAAGCATCATCTCTCTCTTCTGTCCTTGGAGGCTGTCTTATTTTTCACACACTCAAGCTGCTTTTACTCATTCATACATACTAAAAATCATTACATTCTTATTCTTTCACTTAATACAGTAAACATATACTTACTAATATAATCAGATGTTAATACCTACACTAATTTCATCAATACCTATTTTATCAAAAAGGAATACAAGAAATAGGGATATAGGGATCTTCATTGCCCTCTCATTGCTCCGTGATTTACACATTACCACATTCCTGATACACATTGGGCACTTTCCTTCACTTATAAATTATTAGTTAAGTTCCAGGATGTTCCCAAACATTCATACTTAGATGTTTGCAAGCAGGGCCCCAATGTGTCATAAATGTTAAATCACAGAATGTTTGTGCAGGATGTTCTCATTTGTATATTAGAGTAATCAATTATCATAGTGGAGCCTGGGGTGGCATAAACAATTAGTGTGTCCGGAACATCCTTATCTACAATACTTAATTAACCCTTAAGCTTCAGATACGTATCCATGGTCCGGACCTGCTTTGGTTCAGTGTTGGGGCCTACAAGACTACCTCGTCACAGTTATGTTAAAGATGGCCCTGTGCTCTGATACTTGGACCACTGCCTTCATGCTGGTATAAATGGTAGTAAGGAAAATCAGCAGGTGACATGCCATGTTGCTCATATTTTTATCATGGTTATGTCTCAGGCCTGGTCTATACCACGCTGTTAAGTTGACACAAGGCAACTTATGTGAACATAGCTGTGTATGAATCTACATTTAAATTTCGCTCCCACCAATGTAACTGCCTTCTTATGCCAACTTAATAACACCACCTCCCTGGGCAGTGTAGGGGTCAAGGTCCAAGACAACGCATTTGGGGGGGCATGCGGGGTCACATGCCCTGCCTCCTGATTTATTTGCTTGGCTTGTACTGAACATGCTCATGTGGAGTGAGCATGCTCATTAATGCTGCTCCCCACCATGGGCAGGCACGGATCATCTCTTGTCAAGGTAGGTTAACCCAGTGTAAATGTAGTTACTTATTGTGTTATTTACATCGACTGTTAGTGGTCTCTAGTAAGTGTCTCACAATGCCCCACCCTGAATGCTCTGGCCACCCTGTGAACTCCACTGCCCAGTTTACCAGCTGGCCAGGGAACCGCTCCTCCCCTTTAGAGCTCCGTGAATCTTTGAAAATCCATTTCCTGCAGTTGCCCGGCTTGGAGAGCTCACCTAGCAACTGCCCAGCTGACCATGCTCCAGCTTGGAATACACAAGAGGTGTTGAATCTCCTGGGTCTGTAGGGAGAAGAGGCTATGCAGACACAGCTCAGATCCAGCTGTAGAAATATTGATGTCTGAAAGAGATCACTTAGGGCATGGAAGAGAAGGGCTCCAAGAAGAACCAGCAGGAGTGTGGTGTGAAAGTCAAGGAGCTGCAGCAGGAGTACCAGAAGAGAAGAGAGGCTAACAATTGCTCTGGCGTGGAGCTGCAGACCAGCTATCCTCAGACGAGACACCATCACCACCTCAAGAGCCCTGTGGATACTTTGGAAGAGTGTGAATTGTAGGCCTCCACCGTGAACAGCAAGGAGGAGCATGAGTATGGGGAACAGGTGATTGGGGGATTCATCTGCACAGTGAGCCAGGACATGTTTTTTACTTCAGCGCAGTCCAGCCAGTCCCTACAGACCAGCAGAGGCAAGCATGATGCTGGGGAAGGAACCTCTGGTAAATATGCTCCTTGTTTCTGAAATTACAGAGATGGAACCCCAAAGTAGCAACATCTGTTGATTTACTCTTTTTAACTTAAGCTAGAAGAGGTGGTGAAACAACCAACAGAGGCAGAGTTGCTGTCTGCTTCTCATCCCCCTCTAGAGTTAGGCAGAGTGGGCCCCATGCAACAATTTGTTTATATGTGCATTAGGATGTCCTGTGTATCCTCCGTAGAGATCTTGATGAAACTTTCCTGCAGGCAGTCTGCAATCCTCTGCTGTAGGTTTCTGGGAGGGCTGCCTTATTTTTTTCTGCCTTGGTAGAACACTTTTCCACACCACTCAGCGATTACTTCAGTGAGAATCACTGCAGCACACAGGCTAGCAGCATATGGTTCTGGGCGGCAGCCAGAGGCCTGGAGATGCTGTTCCCTTTCAGCTTCCATTAACCTCAGGAGTGAGATATCAGCTAAAATCACCACTGCCTGTGGAAAACGATGCCTGTGTTCAGTTCAATTGTCCTATACACATATACTCATGCCTATATACTCACCCCCCTCATTTCCCCAATTCACCCCCTACCCTAGGGCCATACTGACCATGGCTCATGCTCTGACAGATGCTGCCTTGCTATATAAATCCCAAGGAGCAGCGAGATTGTAGTGCTTACAACTTGTGTGGACCAAGAGGAGTGAGTTCAGTATCCAAAGTTTCGATTTACCTCGTGAATACAGTGCCAATAGTTCTTCTATGTATTGTATCTTCCACTAAGGCTATTGTAGAGTGTTGTGGTATTGTCACCCTTACTTTCATTCCTCACTGCCACAAGTTCTACAGGAGCTATAGCAGCATGAAGTGAAAGTGAGAGGTCTCAGGGCTCCCCTACTCTACATCTTCATCCTCTAAGCAGGGCAAACACAAGCAACCTCCCCTTATGATCCTAGAGCCAGTCAGTGCAGGGAGCCCTTCCAGAGGTTAAGTGACTTGCCTAAAGTTATGCAGGAAAGATGTGGCAAAAAAGAAAGCTAAACTCAGCTGTACCACACCTCAGTCCTTAACCTTCGCTACAAGATCAGCCATCCTTGAAGCCTGACTTTAGCAAACCTTTGATATGGTCTCCCACAGTATTCTTATCAGCAAGTTAAAGAAGTATGGGTTGGTTAGATGAATGGACTATAAGATGGATAGAAAGCTGGCTAGATCATCAGGCTTAATGGGTAGTGACCAACAGCTTGATGTCTAATCCACTTTATAATCCATTCCCCTCTATTTGGCACTGGTGAGGCCACGTTTGGAGTATTGTGTCCACTTTTGGGCCCCAAAATGTGGACAAATTGGACAGAGTCCAGTGGAGGGCAACAAAAACGATTACAGGGCTGAAGCACATGACTTAGGAGGAGAGACTGAGGGAACTAGGCTTGTTTAGTCTGGAGAAGAGAAGAATGAGAGGAGATTTCATAGCAGCCTTTAACTACTTGAAAGGGGGTTCCAGAGAGGATGGAGCCTGGCTGTTTTAAGTAGATGACAGAACTAGGAGCAATGTAGTGGAGGAGGTCTAGGTTGGATATTAGTAAAACTTTTTTCCCTAGGAAGGGGGTAATGAAGTACTGGAATGGGTTACTTAGGGAAGTGGTGGAATTTCCATCCTTCGAGATTTCTAAGGTAGGGCTTCACAAAGCCCTGGCTGGGATGGTTCAATTGAGGTTGGTCCTGCTCTGAGAGGGGATTGGACTAGATGACCTCCTGGGGTCCTTTCCAACCCTAAACTTCTGACGCCTCCCTGTTGAGGATTTAGAGGGGTATGACAAAGTCCCCTCAGCGACACAGGGAGCTGGTAAAGACACACTCGCCCTCTCCACACAAATCCTCAGCCATCATGAGCCGAGTCAGGGATAAACAGGCAAATGCGCTGGGGCTGCCCGCGCCACCCTCTGGCACATGGAGACAGCTCAGGCACCTTTGCCCCAGCCACGCCACCAAGCCGCCGCTGAGCAGAGTGCATTCACACACCGCCACCCCACTGCCGGCGCCTCCCTCCGCGCTCGAAGGCAGCAGCCCGGAGCAGACTACATTTCCCAGCACGCATCGCTTTCCGCGCCCCGCCGCTTGGCGGGCGGAGGTGGCGCGTTGCCCGCTAGGGCTTGTAGTCCCTGCGGCTCGGCCCGAACGGAGACGGAGAGGGCGGGCGGGGCAAGGTTCGGGCCCTGCCTGCCGCGCGCAGGGGGCGGGGTTAGCGGGCGGGGCGGGCCGTGTCCGGCTCTCCTCCTCTCGATAAAGTTCTTTGGGTGTGAAGGGGGAAGATGGCGGCGCCCGTGTCGCCCTTGGTTACCGCGGCCCGACGCGCCGCCCGCCTGCTGCCGGCTCGGGCCGCGGCGCCGCGGAAAGGTCAGTGCCGGCCTCCGGGGAGCCCGGGCTGGGTGCTGGCGGCGCCGCTGGGGACCCCGGCCGGCGCCGGGCTCTGCCCGTATCGCTGGGGAGGGCAGCGGTTCCCGCCCCCGCTGTGTTGCTTTCCGCCGGGGGTGCGGGGCGGGCCCTGGGCAGCCTGGGGCTGCCCCCCCGGCCCTTCCCCGCCAGGGTGGAGGGCGGAGCGCGGCGGGCTGGACCCGCCACTTCCTTCCCTGCGGCGGGCGGTAAAGCGAGCGGCGCTGCCCTCTGCCACCGCGCGGCTGCTGGGGGCGGGGCGGGGCTGTCCCTTGTCTGGCAGCAGGTGAGGCGCTCAGAGACGCACACACTTCACAGAGCTTCCCCCCCCCCAGGCGGCGGCAGAGCCGCGGGGAGCCTCGGTTCCTTCGGCCCAGCGGGGAAAGAGCGAGCCAGGGCGGGCAGAGGACGGTGTCTCCTTCCCCCGCCGGCGGCAGGGACAGCGCGAGTCTCCTCCCTCCGCGGCTGCCCTCGAGCCTGAGTGAAACTGACGCTTGGCTGGGCAGCTGTAGCCCTGCTCACATGTGTCTCACTCCGTGCCCCGTTAGGGCTACATATGCCTGCCCTCGCCTGCTTGCCAGAGGAAGTTTTCGGGTATGTGGGTGAAGCATTTTTTTTCCCCAAGCCCAGACATGTAAAGAGACAAGGTCGCTACTCCTAAACTCTGCGCTGGAGAAATTTCCTAGCGTGAACACCAGTTGCTCCTCCTCAATTGAGTGAAACACCTTTTTCCAAACACAAATGCTTCAGCTGATTATGAGGGCAGCCACAATCATTGAGTTACCCCTGTAATTTGTAGAGATAAAACCCTGATTGCATCTCAATCAACTTGAGTGCTAGTGTGGTCACCTCCCACTGATACAATCAACAGCTGTCAGTTGACAGTATACTGTCTTTGACAGCTGTCAACGTGACAGCTCCCTCAGCTGGCAAACATTCTTAGTTCACTGGCTGAGTTGTGTCTCTGCCCTGCAACATGCCATCTTCCATCATGCACTCACAATCCCTCCCCAGAAATGGCTCAGCTCTGAGTCTCCCCTATCTTGACCCCCCCACTCTGTCTCTGCAAGTCTGGATCCACTTATGGATCATTAAGTGAGGCTGTATTCTCTGCCTCCTGCTGTATTTGTACTTTTTCCCTCACCCCCCCATGCTAGCAAACCCTCCAGTTCTGTAATAACTCAGCTGGTGAATCACTCATAGTTTGCCAACTGCAAATTAACAATTTACCCACAGTTTGTTAGGCCTGAAAACGCTACTGTTGACTACTCATAGTCAAACTCACTGGGGGGGTTTCCACAGGAGAAGACGAACTGCACTCCTCACCCCCCTCATCTACCCCGTAACCCTTCATGCTTCCTGTTAGGTTGGCAGGGGAGAAGGTGGTAACAATAAATGATGGAATAATAAGGATAAGGACAGGTCAGTTTTACAGAGCAATGTGGATTGTTTGGTAAGCTGGGTTCATATGAACAGCATGTTTATTAATACGGTTGTTGTGGAAAGAATCATGTAGCTACTCAGTTTAGGTTGGATGAAGCAGAACTTTAAACTTAACAGACACACAGAAGGCTATAGCTATAGGGAAGCCTAGGCAGCACTGTCCCTGTGCTGATCTCTGGAACTTCCCTGGGTTCAAATTACAGAGGGCTTATATAGGTTTGTTAAAGATTACATATTACATACAGATCATATAGTGGAGTTTCCAGTACTTAACAGGTCATTTACTACATATTGGGCACTTATAACACATAATGGGATTCTCCTGGTGCCAGCAAGTCCTGAGACACATACAGTCTTTGGTTATCACAGGTATTCCTGACAGGGTATGTCTGGATGCGGCTACAAAAGCAGTTAATGTCTTATAACCTAGCCCAACGAGTTTGCATTTCTGTCATGGTTCCAGTCTAAGGCCTCCTACCTGAATTTTTTATTTCACACAGTCAAATGCAATATACCTGTAGGAACAAAGAAGATAGATCACATTTTTGGGGTGGGGATTGTATTCTGGAAAGCACTGATTCTGAAAAGAACTTAGAAATCATGATGGGCAAACCAACTGAACATGAGTTCCCATAGTATTATGCTTTGGTTAAGGATGCTATCATGATCTTGGCTGTATAAGCAGGGGAAGAGTGAGTAGTAGGAAGGTGGTATTACTTTTGCATATAGCATTAGTGAATGAATTTATGGAATATTGTATCTGGTCCTGGTGAAAAATATTAAAGGGTTCAGAAAAGAGCTATGAGAATGATTTGAGGTCTGGAAAATATGCTTTACAGTGAGAATTGTAAGACGTTCAACCCCCTTTAGCTTAACTGAGAGAAGGTTAAATGATTTGATCATGATTTATGAGTACCTTCATGGGGACAAGTCTTCTCATGTAGAAACTTAAAGAAGTTGATTGCTGTGATATATGCAATAAGCTGCAGTATGTGCAATATGATTTGTTCAGCACGTTGCCTCCTGCAAACATGACTCCTGTACATTGCCATATAGAAAATAAATCAGGCAGACCACCTAAATAGTGATCACTGCACTGTGGTACAGTAGATTCTTTGTATTGCTGGTATTAATTACACCAACAATTTCTGTTCACATAGGCATTGCACCAGTGAAGACTGACATAGTGGAAGACCATACTATGGTTAACCTTGCTGGAAGGAAGTCTAATGCAAACTGTTTGGTAACCTTTGCATCATAATGAGCATTTTTTGTGCAGATATGTGATGGACCAAGTGGTGCTTTGTATGCCGAATTTCTGTAGTCTCTGCATGTATTCTTCATGACTCTGTTTGTTTGTTCCTACAACCCATCCCATTTTAGCATTTTTTCTTTTCTACTGCATCTCTGCAGTGACTCAATGTTTTTTCAACAAGTCCTGCAGGAAGCAGCAGTCAAGTGTAACACTGTATTCCTATTAGTTTCATTTTGCTGCTTCTGTTGAGCCACTGGGGTAAAAAGTACCAGAAGTTTAATGCTCTTTTTCCCCCCCTCCTTTTTACTTGTCTTTTTCCCATAACAGAAGAGGAGATCATGTCAACATCTCCTTTCAGAATGAAACAGATGATGATGTTGGATTATGCTTTGTTATACCTACCAGTTTTAGCATTGTCACAATGCGCATCACTCACTGCCAGACTCGCACCTCCTACTGGTCATCTTTGGGATTGGCTCAAGGCCAACACCCCGATCTACGATCTACCCACAATCAGTCAATCTCTACCGTCTGCCTGCAACCCCTTTTGCAACCTCCGGAACAGCAGCATCCTCTTTGTGGCTCAGCCCAGCAGCCATGTCATTGTGTGTGTTCCCCCCTTCCGGGGAAGTTTAGCTCCTAATCCAGCCACTTCCACAGTGGCAAATGAGGAAGGCGGAACCCAGGCCCACCCACTACTCCAGGTCCCAGCCCAGGAACCCTGTGGATCACAGCCTCCTGCTGTGCCCCTCTGCCTTTACTATTGCTGCATCCTTCCTGGGCCACTTCCTCACAGCCACAGGACCCTCCTCAGTCTCCGCAACTTGTCCAGAGCAGTTTCTCTTCTTCTCAGATTTGTTCCTGCCTGCACTGCTCTACCCCAGATGCTACAGGGTTGCAGCCTACTCCAGACACAGTCCTCCTCAAGTTCCAGGCAGCTACTGACTTTGCTCTGCCCTGCTGGTCTTCTTGTATGGGCCTGCTGGACTTTGATTGGCTGCTCCTCACAGCCCTTCTCCTATTAACTACTTTTCACAGCCTCCCTAAGGCTCTGTTAATCCCTTACTGGCCATTGTGTGGCAGACATCCCATTACACACCCTTCCTCTCAAGACCAACCACCTCTGGGGGAAAGGGGATATTACCTTCCCTGCTTCCCACGCAGCTGTTCCCTCTCCTGCCTCAGGTTCTCCACTAGGAGGAGCAATCTGCCTATCTCCTCCAGGGTCTGAGTGTATTCTGCTCCAATGTGGGTTTCTTTGTCTGTCTGGGTCCTCTCTATCTCAGTCATCTTCTCCACCACCTCTCTCCCACCCCCTGCTGGGTGTAGGAGATGGCTCCCTGCCAGGTCCATGGTCATCATTGTCACATCTCTCTGGAATAGTGGTTCTTTACCAGGTTACCATTGTGGATCACATATGCAGCTTTTCTATGTGTTATGTGGGCCGTGTCCACGCAATACATATACTACCTGTATGGCCCTGAGACTATCACATGGGCCACAGCTGCGTGCTGATTGGGCTGCAAGTGGCCCACGGGGTTGAGAAGCACTGCTCTGGACAGTCTGACTTAGCCTTGTTTGCAGGCACCCCCTTTCTATCCCGCCTTCTCCTAAGAAGGCAATGCCTTTTTATACGGCCCTCCTCATGGCACCAAAAGCAAACCCTTTGCCTCCACTTGGCCATGGGCCACCCATTGTCCTTCCATTGCTCAGCCCCTTCCCCTGGGCTAGCCTTGACCCTACAGCTCATGTACAGGCACTTCCTCTGCATGTGCCCTTGTAGCTCACAGGCCCAACATGCCTGTCCCCACCCTGTTCTCCTCACAGATGGCGATCTCCTGGAATCTTTCTTCTTCCCATTCTCTGGGTGAGGCTTCTGTTACCCATCCCGGAAAAGGCATTTTGCCCTCCGGTGTCCTTGTTGCTCACAGGCATAACATTCGGTCAGCCTCTGGCTTCATGGCTCTGGTACCTCTTTTCTCATACTGCCACTTGTGGCCTCTACTGATCTCTTGCCACAGGAGTTTTACTAGGACCAGCTGTTGTTCAGCCAGCTGCCCCAAAGTATGGAGGTACCATTGTGCCTCCCATTTTCTCTGCTGGTTCTCTAGAATTTCCTGCAGCAAATTCTCTAGACATCCCCACTGTCTGTCAGTCCCTTTCTGCAGAGATACTGACCCTGGAGTCCATCCTGGAAGGATATAGGAACCCTTGACAAAACACACTTCTGCGTATTGCAGTTCCATTGTCTCTCCATTTTCCATATCCCTCAGATAGGTTTGCAACCAGTGTTGCAAAAATAATGCAATCAGTAAAGTATTTCCTGTTGTTTTGATATTAGATTCAAATTTACTTTTTATTGTCCCAATATTTTTGCGGGTTTTTTTCATTGTATGTTTTTTGGGGGTTGTCCTGCCAACATGTGACTGCTTCGTAAAAGTTGTCAGGAGCAAATATGGAGACTTTAGCAGCTGGGTAGGCAATAGCTGAGGTTTTTTGCCATTGTGGAGGAACAGAAAGCAATTTGAGGTTGTGGGAAGACACATTAGCTGCATGTTCATACTAAAAATGATAAGCAATAGAGTAGTTAACCATGTTGCTACTTAACTTTGACCCTTTTAAGTTACAGACTTAGGCCTGGTCTGCTCTAAAGGCTTAGGTCAACATAAGCTGCCCTGTATCAACCTAACTGTGGAAGTGTTGCCTCTAAATTTGGCTCCCACTGATATAAGGGCCTGTCTATGCCAATTTAGTAACAGCACCTCTCCGAGCAGCTTAAAGTGACGGTCCATGCAATTAGGACAATGCAGTGTCAGCACAGGTGGTATTGCTTATGCTGACTGTTACTGGCTTTACATGTCCCACTATGCCCCACACTGGCAATGCAATCAATACAAGTGCTCCTGGTGAGGATTCACACCACCAACATAAGGAGCCAAGTGTGCGCACACACACAAGCTATGTAATAACTCTGGTTGTATGTCGACGTAAGTTAGATCGACATGATTTTGTAGTGTAAATATGGCTTTAATGTATTGAGATCAATGGAGTCTCCCCTCTGACTTATTGTTTTAGGGTGTCTGAAGAGTTGGGAAACCATCATTGCATTGGTTTATGCTTTGCCCCTGTGAGACACACCCAGGTTACAATTGAGACTAATGAGTAGCTATGTCACTCCTGGCCTCCAAACTGGGCTGCCTTTTACAATACTTTGCTGCTATAGCCTCCACTCTGAATTGCTCACAAACAGCCTCCAGCATGCAAGTTACTCCCAGTTATGTCTGTGTGTGTGCTGCAGCCTGCCAGCCACACCTAGGCTCTTACCAGCATGAATTATACTGCAAGGTGATCCTGACACACTTCCAGTCCCAGATTTTTCCCTTAGAAGCGTATGTGCTGTACTGCCCAGCCCCCTCCTGTACAATAGAATTTTATATAGGTCTGTTATTTCATCTGTTTGCCAGTTTCTGTCTAGGCAGGGCTGTGGCTTGGAACATGTGTTAACACCACCATATAAGTGGCATCTTAAATTTCAGTGTTGCCACACACATTTTAGCAAGAGAATAACGACCATCAAATTATGAGTATTCAAATGATACCTCACAAGGCATACCTTGTACAAAGATTATTACAATAGAGGATGCAGGGGGTATATTCTGTCACACCATGTTTTCAAGATTTTCTTTCCAACCATAAGGGCTAGAAAAAAATACTAATTTGAACAATAGATTCTTAATTCCACAGTAAGAGTCAGTTATTTTTCACAGCAAATGCTTCAGCCTAGGGATTGCAGAGTACATGGAGTTCTTACTAGAACAGCAGTAGCACAGGCAATCCTCTTGTATCAAAATAGTGACATAGGTTGGGGGGAACAGAATTCGAGGACTAATAACAATACTTGGTACTTTCTCTGAGGAGCTTGATAGTACCATAATGGGTAAACCATTGGGAGTGTAAATGCTTTGGCCAAGGGCATGTAGTGAACTGATGGCAAAGATGAGAATAGAGCCAGGAGTCCTGACACCTGTTTCCTTTCTTTAACACTGCCTCTTGGAATTTGAAACCCCAAAGGTAGTAAGTTTGAAGTACATAGTTTTAGTTCTCTGAGCTTTTATTTAGAAAAACACAAACTGGTATGCCGGGCCTTACTTTTACTATTGTTTACCCAGGATTCCTTTTAATTTTTTTACATGAAGTAACTGTGATGTACAAGTTGTCTTTTTGCCACACTCCTCTGCTATTTAACCCTTGAAATACATTTAAAAATAGTTCACTGAATGTACACTGTGCTTTACAATTAAGAGCAACACACGGTCCCTTTCCTGAAGACCTTGCATTCCAAAGTGCTGATCATCCAAAGACTTAATGTATGTGCTTAACTTTAAGTAGGTGAGTAGTCTCATTAAAGTCATTCAAATCTTTGAAGTCAGTGGGAGTATTTAAATGCTTAAAGTTAAGCATATGTGTAAATCTTTGCAGGATTAGGACCTAAAACAAACAAGATGAGATCTTTCTTGATCTCACTCTAGCTGAGTTCTCATTCCCTCTGCAGAAACAAGAATTTCAAGGGCACGTAACCTGAATAAGCCTCTTCCTCCCTTTCCAGGATTATTGTGAGGAAAAACACACATTTTTGGGAAGACCCTAGCATCCTCTAGGAAGAAGAGACTTAGCAGCGGCCCCACAAGGTGGGAGTTAGCCAAGTCTCTTGTCCTTCCACCTCCCTGAAACCAGGACACTGGTGTCACATGACACCAGAAGTCCTCCTTTTCCCTCCCACTAGCCCCATGGTTCTTCTGTGCCTCTACAGCCAACTTTAGGACTCTTATGGTGTTGGGGGGTTTTTTGTTTGGTTTTTTTTTTGGAGGAAATGTTCTTTTATTTTCTTTAAGTTTGAAACATTATATGGTTTTTAGCAACAAAAGTTTAGGTCTTTGCCCTGTGGTTGGGTTGCTGAGGGTACAAACTGACACTTTTAAAAACTTTTTTTCTGTTACATCGTTCATGCAAAGTTCAGTGCTTGTGAAATGGCATTGAGGCAGAATTCTATCTACAGAACAGTAATAATACAGATATGTCTGCTGTGTTGTCAGTGTGCTGCAACACTGATCTGGTAGGATCAGCTCTAGAAGTGAGAATATCATTCAGTCTCTGCCCTTTCAGCAGTTGGCTGCTCCAGCTGTCAACAAGAAAGCCAGTTGTGTTGATTTTTGGATGTGGAAATAGGTCCCCTTGTGGCTTTTGTGAAGAGTTGGGTTTAAATGCAGTTCTTAAACAGATATTATCAGATGGTAATGAAATTAAATTTTTCACAGTGAGGGTGATTAACATTTGGAACCAACTACCGAGGGAAGTAGTGGATTCTCCATCTCTTTATGTCATCAGATCAAAACTGAATATATTTTTGGAAGTTATGCTTTAGCCAAATACAAGTTTTATTGGTTCTGTACAGGCGTAACTGGGAAACTTAGTGACCTGTGATATACAGGAGGTCAGGCTAGATCATTTATAGTCTCTTCTGGCCTTATCTTCTATGAATGAAAATGTTTTTTTTAGTGTATTTGAACAGACAACTTGAAGGTTAAAGACTTATATTTCTTTATTTATCCCTAGAGATATCTATTTCCATTCATAGTATTAATTGGTTCATGTAGACCTGCAGGCGGACTTTAACGTAGTGCTGTTTGAAACAGTACTACATTAAAGCTCACTAGGGAACGTTAGTGTGTATCAGCAGAATCTACACAGACCAATTAATGTGCAACACATTAGTACACTTTAGAAATCACACCCCCATAGAGTGAATTATTCCACTGTGTAGACAAGCCCTCAGGAAAATTAATCTAAAATAACTAAAAGTGTGAATTTAAAGTGGATTAGTTAAACTGAGTTAAGATAAACCAAATTAAATCCACTTTAATTCTGAATTAGTGTGAGAGTGTCCACATGAGTTTAATGCAATTTAACAAAACCACCTTTAGTTAATTTGGGTTAATTTTCATGAGTGTCCCCATGTGGAAAAGCCCTATATCTCTGCTACTTTACCTCTCCTTCCTCTCACTGCAGTCAGGAGGTGGCTTCTGGTATTCTACATCTCTGTCTCCATCTAGGGTTGTCTTCTCATTAGATGTGAATAGCTCCAATATCTGCCTTGGCTGTTGATTACAGATTTCACAAGCCACATCAGTGAAACTTGATTGGATTCTTGTCAGTTTCTGTGCTGCCACAAGGTTCTGAATCACAGCAGGAAAAACTGACAAGGTTCAAGTTAATTTTCCCTCTGCTGTAGGTTGGCAAAACTGAGGGACTGAAATTATCTATTGCAAATATAGGAAGATAGTGCTGAATTGTTTTATGTTTGGCTTACATTCAAATGGTGATCTTTGCAACAATAAACAATATTTTAAAAGAAAGTTTTGATGCAGCAGAATTTGCTCTTAGATTCCTCACTTGCCAGGAAAATTTTTGTATTTGCAAATGGATTTTTCAAGCCCTGACTAAGTCTGTGTATTCTAGTTTGCTTCAGGTTTTGTTTTTTATTCTGTTTCAGTAAGAGATTTTTCACTTTTTCATTATCAATATCTTCTGGCATGTTGATCAGTAATATTTGGGTAGTAGACAGCCAGCAGGGCAGCAAAATTGGCTGTGTGCAATAAAATGAGATTAAATTTGAATACATTTATTTTAGGAACAGAAATAAAAAAATACTGATTAAAAACTGAAGGCAGCTCTCTAGAAAGCAGTACATTTAAGATGAGGTTGATGGTGTATAACAAAACAAACACGCTTGCAATGCAGCACACTTGTGAAAAAAGCCAATTCTGATTTGGATTAATACACTGATTTCATGTAAAATTAGGGGGCTATGATATGACTTTGCACACTGCTGTGAACATATCTGAAATATTATATGTGATCCTCTCAGTTTAAGAAAAATACTTTTGAGTGCAGAGGGAAATAGGGAAAACACACTCAGAAGTGTGATATATGATAAAAGGATTAGAGGGTGAGGCAAGCAGAGAAATACACAAGGCCCAATTTCTACACTGTGGAAAATAAAAACTTGCTGGAAAGTGATATATACCTTGAACAAAATGCAAATGAAGAAAGCATTGTTGACATCACAAGATGATAGAATAAGAAGTAGTAAGAAGCATAATTATATAGCAAATGTACACCAGAATATTCTTTCCTTATGTTACTCATAATAATGAAGAACTCCCTTCTCAGGATCTGTTCAAGAACAGATTACAGAAGAGAAGCATTAGTGCTAATGATATACAGATCAGTCCTGCAAAATGCAGAGTCTTATACTGGATGACTCAGAAGTGGTTTCTTGCCCTGTGTATCAAGTTATTATAATAGGGTAGATGATGCAATGGAGTGACATACTTGTGGCTCCTGACCTCTCTCCCAATCTGTTTCTAGTGGGATTACATTTTGTAGATACTGGAAGCAGTCCTGACACCAGACATCATGCAGGTTTTGGGGTTTAGCCATACCCCTTCCCTTACCCACCAGATCTTGTGCATATGGTAGTGAAGATGCAGCAGTGCCCCTCTTTCATATCTAAACCTCAAGTTTGAATGCTTATTTTGGGACAACTACCATCAGTTTCTCCCACAGAACCCTCTATCAGCACTTACAAATGCTCTGTATCTCCCATGTCTGTAAATGAGGAACCTTGTCTTTTCCATCCTAAGATACTGTCTGGGGGCAGGGACGGATCAGTTTCAGCCTCTGCTGCCATTTGGCAAGGCAAAACAGGTGAAGTCAAAGGCACAAAGATGCTCCATCTGTAAGGAGAGCCTGTTGTAGTCTACTGAGGGAGAGCTGTGTTACAGAAGCCTTCAGCCATGCTCAGGAACTGTATGACTCCAGAATACTTGCCCTTTCGTGAATTTACATTTCATGCTGCTATTTGTTCTGTAATCTTGGCGTATCCAATACGGAATGGGGCTCCCTGGGTTTGTTGGTAGCACTGGCTTCCTTTCCAACCAAGACTCCCACAGTACCAATGACTCCCATGTGGTGTAGAAGGAAGATGGCTTTGAAGAAACGTCTCAGAATCCAAACTTACAGGTCCACTATAGGAATAGTGGGGTTTGCCTCCAAGGATGGTGAGAAGTCATCTAACAACCTTTCCAGAGCTCTCAAGGGATGCAGACTTCTGGTGGACCATCCAGACTGAGCTGAGGATTGCCCTGATATAGAGAACTGTGTGCTTGTCAATGTTTTGTTGGGATTGGAGCTGGTCAAAATTTTTCTGCCATAATGCTTTTTCTGTCAGAAAATGTTGTTTCAGCAAAATCAAAATTTGCCACAGAAATGTCATTCAACAAAATTTTGTTTTGAAAAAAGAATTTTCATACATTTGGTTACATTTCTACCTTATTGGAGCATATCACTTTGATGTTAAGTTTAAATATAAAATTTAAAAAGTCAATCAGAATGCAATGTTTAATTTCATGAATTAAATTAATGAAATTTAATTGAATCATTTTTTAAAAAATTCATTTTGTGGGAAGTTTTTGAAATTTTTTGTTTTTGTTCCAATTTAGAACAAAAATGGATTTCTAAATGTCAAAACTTGAAATTTCCATTCTTCAGGAAATTCTAACCAGCTCTAATTGTTTTTTTAAGTTTGTGTATTAGATGTGTATATAAACATGTTTAAAACCTCCCACAACACTAAGCAACGTCCAGTTTTGAAGGACATTTTAAAAAGCTTATTTAGAGAAATACAAAGAGATGGCATATAATATATTGGTGCATATTTAGCTAATCTATATTGTTCTGTTACTGTTTATTTAAAATAATGTATAGCCATTTTTGAACAAAATAATTTGCTATATGTATAGATTGTTTAAGAATATAATAAGACAATTTTCATAACCTTTCTATTAACAGTTAAATATTTCTTATTTTACAGCATACACTATTCAGGCAGCTGAGAACATAGCCCCTAACACTCTAGCAGATGCTAACTCTAGGGCTATGTTGCTTTGCAATGGACCGTTAGAACACTATGACTTTTTGATCAAAGCAGAAGAGCTGCGAAACGATGAACAGCAACGAAGAGTCGTACAATGCTTGCAGAAGTTACATGAGAGCCTTAAAGGCTACAGTATCAGTCCAAACAATCTTCTGTCAAAGGTGAGGCTTATGGTGATAAATAAGAGAAAACAGCTTTAAATGTTTCTCCTCAGAGCTTATATTTTTATATAAAGGTTTTCTCTACATAAGTATATTTAAAGAGATACTGTGCAGTTTAAAAAAATATTTCTTTCTTACTAACTTTGGCCCCAGTTCTGCAATTAGACCCTTGTTCCTGCATGGAGCCCATTCTTTGCTTTCAGTTTATAAGCGGCTGTCCATAAATTATGTAACATTTTAGGTGTGTGTGAGGCCTTAATTTTGCATGTTTGTTATGGTGTTACAAGGGGAGGGAAGTGGGTCTTGAAAATAACCAAAAAATGTGTTATGTAGTTTATGGACAGCCCCTAGAATGCCTTCCATGCCAGAATAATAGCCAAGTTATTAAAACTAAAAGAATGATAAAATTAAATCAAATGTACTTTTTGTCACATGTGCTATCTGCTTTTTGTATTTCACTGAACTTTGGCAAAAAAGGCATAATCCGTTTCTGGTCCTTGTGCTCAGGCAGAATGCTGGAGTGCTTGAGTTTTAAACACAGCAGGCAAATGTTTGTCATTAATATTTTTCAATTAATGCCAAGATTCTAATTCATTTTAAGCTTTGTAAAATATCTTTAAAACAAAACTTAAATATTAGACCTAAATCACTACTATTTACAGTGCTATAAGTATGCATGGTACTTCACAAACCAAAAGAGATGTCCCCACCCTGAGGCATTTGCAGTCTGTTCTATAGTAGACTTGGAACATCAAGAGATATTAGTAGACAAAAGGAGGAGGGGAGAGGGTTTAGTGGAACAAGTGAATGATTAGAAAGGTGCTTCTTTTCAAATACGCTTATATCCCAGTGTGCCTATTGCAGCCCTTCTGCCCTTTAAGACAGGGAGCTGTTGTAGATTGCATGTTTTCTGCTCTACCAAAATGATATATAGATATTCCTGCCTTTTGGGAAGAGATGATGAGTAGAGATCATCGGTCAAAGGAAGACTTGGGAGGGGCACTCCACACCTGTGTGGAAGTCCTGAGAAGGGAGGTATCTGCACGGAGTAGGAGCCACCTGGGGGAGGGTTTGGGTGTGTTGGCTGTGAAGCCCTGGAAGAAGGGCTGTAAGGACTATGAAGCCCTGGAAACAAAGACTAAGGCAAGATTTTAAAAGGCAGAGAGTGTGTTTTGGCTTGTGTTGCATCTTTATTCATGAAGAGAGGAGAATTGGAGATGTGTTGTCTGGAACATGGTTTCACTTTCTTGAGCTCATGGACTAACCCATCATTTTCATGGGCTTTTCTTTAAAATAATGCCAATTCTGGAATTTAAAATAAAAAATAGAAGACTGTTTCCAAAATGAGGGACGCTACCTGAAAGTTTGCCTCTATTTTGAAACTTCCTTTGCAGTTCTAAGGATGTGGATGTGTGCCTAGGGCCCAGATTGCCATAATGCCTCTCAAATTCTGCTTTTGAATCCAAAAACAGCCACCTGAAAATCAATATTTGGGCCACCAGCAAAGGAAGGGATTTTTTCCCCTTCCCCTTCATGAGTAATTTTATCTCCTAAACTCCATATCCAGGATGTATGTTCTGTGGTGCCTAAATCTTGTTGTCACATAGATGCAGCAGGATGGATTCGTAGGCTTCCTTTTCTAGTGTAGGTCAGGGAAAATCCTTTATAGACATATTCCATGATGCCAAAGCTCTATATCTGGAGGCCAGTTGATGTAGGAATAAACTGGGATTTCTTTTGCCTTCTCCAGGAGAATAGTATGCAGGAGCTTTTAATTTAATGGTCTGTAAGCATTTCTGATACATTTTGGAAATTCCTTGGTGCTCTGTTGAACAAAGTGAGATGTTCAGTGGTATATATTAAAATATGTGCAGTACCAAAAGGGCAATCAAATTTGTTCTAGAATACTAATTTATACCCTTGTTCACATGTGAACTTTCAAATGTTTATTTTAATTTTTTTTACTGGCTGAATTTGGCCCTTATCTTACTTCCTGTTTTTCTTTTCACAAAGCACTTCTTGCATGTAAAGTCAGAGCTGACTGATGCACTTGACCTTTGCTGTAAGGCTACTTAGGGTATGCATACACTGCAATTAAAAACCTGTGGTTGTTCCATGCCAGCTGACTCAGGCTTGTGGGGGTCAGGCTAAGGGGCTGTTAAATGTAAAATGTGTAGACATGAGGGCTCAGGCTGGAGCCAGGGTTCTAGGACCCTGAGAAGGGGGAGGGTCCCAGAGATTGGGCTGCAGCTTGAGCCTGAATGTGTGCACTGCAATGAAACAGCCCCTTAGTTCAAGCCCTGGGAGCTTGAATCAGCTGGCATGGAACAGCCCCAGGTGTCTAATTGCAGTTTTGACTTACCCTTAGAAGGCTTAAAGTAATATTTTGACTTAGAACAATAAACCCACACACAGTCATTTTGATTTCATAATAATCATGGAATTGGTTGCAATTTTAAGGGGTTAATCCAGTAGAAAATAACCTCTTTAGCTGCTGCCTCACAAGAGCTTTGTAGCCCTAGTGTGTTCCACTGCTGGGTAGGCTAATCCTGGTTATCTGAGGGAATATAGCTGTGGAACATCTGATTATGCATTCTTTACCACCAGAACCCAGTGTCTGACTCCATACAGTCCAGTTGTCATGTTGGGACTTGTTTCCTGAGTGTATATACACTGGATATGTTCTGAGAGCATCCTAGGCATCCTGATGTAGACAGTAAGCAGAGGAAAACTAATTCTTATTGGACTATAGCTTAAATTTCATATTCTTCCCTTGACAACAGGCCTTCTTGATACTGGTTATGCTAACTTTTTATTGATTAGGATGGAGAGGCAAATGGCTTAGCCTTATAATGTCAAAAACAGACAATCAACTAAAAAACAGTGAATGGATCATGTATGAACTGAAGATGTATCAAGTATCTTTTAATAAAATAAAACCTTGGGCCATCTGGAAGCACCTAGTACACGTTCACTTTTCTTCACCTAAACTTTCAAGTTTTGTTCAAATTAATGCTCCCCCCCCCCCCAAAAAAAAAAAATCACAGGCCTTTGTGAGGATGATCTTTCGAGTCCATTTTCCTCAGTGTTTTCCAAACATACACCATTTCTAGTGGCATTCTGGAGTTGACAACTCCCATTTGCAGAATGGTTGTTTGTGTGAGATTTAAACTAGCAAAAATCTGGTAAACCTCATTTTCATGAGTTCTTCACCTTCCGGTTAGCTCCTCAACATTTGGCCAGAGATCTGTTTTTTATTTTTCATATTAGGTGCACACTGTCTCTCATCCATCAGCACTTTGTATCATAGTTTCTAGGAACTATACATGAATTAAAAAAAAACAACAACTATCCAGAAGGGGAGAAAGTTATCTGCCCTGTTCTTGAGTTAATTATGGGCTTCTACCTTTTGAGCATGCTGCCGGGCTGTCTTCTGCTGTGGCTCTTTGGGGAAAAAGAGTTGACCTAACGATAAGAAGGTTAGGACTCTGATCACCATTGGGCAGTTGTTCCAGAGCTTTGAACATGTTGTTGAACAAGCTTTACCTCTGCCTCCTGGAGTTTATACCTAATTATGTTAATTAGACTATACTGAATGATTGCAGCTGTTAAGAGAGATGTCTTCTAAGCGCTTCAGTACGAGAATCTTTAAGTGGGGTCTGGTAGTGAATGGGGGAGCAGATGTGTGTTGTGGAGAACAGAAGTGATATGCTGTATTTGTCATCCTGCCTAGGAGACTGTGCACAGTTGTTGCTTCTTTTTGAACATTTTTGAAGCTTCTGGCTGAGCTATAGTAGTCTGGCCTTGTGGTGACAAGTGCATGAAATACTGTGATAGAGCAGTTGTGTGAGAGGAATGATTGGAGTTATCATTTAGTTGAAAATGATCCCTGTGACAGCAATTTGTACTTTTTTTATTCAGTGTCAATGCTGATTCCAGTAGGTCCTCATGACTACAAATTTTCATAATGTGGTTAAATTCTCCTGATATAGAGTGAGACCATGATGTTTACTGGTTCTTTAAAACACTTTTTGTTAGCCTCACTTCAGTCTTGTTTCACTTGAGCCACTTGTTCCAAATTCTGTCTCCTGTCACCTTCTTCCGCTGAGATATCTGGGAGGCAGTGCCATCTGCACTGGATGAAAAAGATAAATAGAGCTGTGTGTCACTAGGATATTATTTGTGTTGTAACTTGTTTAATTCAAAATGTCTCCCTAACATTTGTATGGAAATATGAAATAAGAGCAGTGACAAGACTATAGCACTCCACATACCAGAACTTTTGGTGGGGAGCAATAAATGCCTATCCTAACTCATTAGGACCTATTGGAAAAGAATGACTATAGTGAGGTAAGTGTGATTCCGTTGACAGGAAGTGTTAGTACCATTATACAAGGCGTTGGTCAGACCTGATCTGGAATTCTGTGTACAATTCTGGTCTCCCATGTTTAAGAAAGATGAATTCAAACTTGAACAGGTGCAGAGAAGGGCTACTAGGATGATCTGGGGAATGGAAAATCTGCCTTATGAGCGGAGAGCTTGACTTGTTTAGCCTAATCAAAAGAAGGCTTGGGAGATATGATTTGCTCTCTATAACTGCAATGAGAGTTAAATACCAGGGAGAGGAGTTAAGTTAAGCACCAATGTGGACACAAGAATAAATGGATATGGTCATCAAGAAGTTTAGGCTTGAAATTAGATGAAGATTTCATCAGAGGAATGAAGTTCTGTAACAGCTTTCAAGGAGAGCAGTGGGGGCAAAAAACCTAATTGGCTTCAAGATTGAGCTTGATGGAGGGGATGGTATGATGAAACTGGCTACATGCCATTGTAGGCAATCTGTGACTGCTAGCAGCAAATATCTCCAGTGGTTGGTGATGGGACTAGATGGGGAGGGCTCTGAGTTACTACAGACAACTGTTTCCCAGGGGTCTGGTTGGTGGGTCTTGGCCACATGCTCAGGGTCTAGGTGATCACCATATTTGGGGTTGGGAAGGAGTTTTCTCCCAGGTCAGATTGGCAGAGACCCTGGGAGTTTTTTGTCTTCCGCTGCAGCATGGGGTATGGGTCACTTGCAGGTTTAAATTAATGTAAATGGTGGATCTCCATAACTTGAAGTCTTTAAATCATGATTTGAGGACTTTAGTAACTCAGACAGAGGTTAGGGGTCTATTACAGGAGTGGGTGGGTGAAGTTCTGTGGCCTGCAATGTGCAGGAGATCAGACTAGATGATCATGATGGTCCCTTCTGACTTTCAAGTCTACCAGACTCCAGCCAGCACATGTAGCTTGGTCAGCAGTACCTCATGATCCATGTCAGATGCTAAAGTACATCAGATAATACCACCTTTTCTTCAGTAATGGCAGAGGTGATGGCAGTTATCCATCAGTGCAAATAGTGCTGTTTCTGTTACATGACCAGGGCTAAAGCCAGATTGAGTGGGATTTGAATGCCAATGGAAGCCAGGTGTTACTACATTTAATTTACTATCACCTTCTTGATGAAAATCTTACTTAGGAATAAGAGCTTCAACACTGAATAGGAGTTGGTGAGGTCACTGGCATCTAGTGTTTCTTGACACTGGTTCTGCCACATATTTCAGTTCCTTCTCAGAAAGAGACATTGACTGCTACTGTTAGCAGTGGGTCCAGCCATTCTCCATTGACATTAGCCAGCCAGGAGGGGCATAGGCATAGGTTGTGGATGGTGACACAGATTTCTTATGATGATATCTCTATTGGTGGCAAGGTACTTGCAGGCAAGCGGGCAGTGTGTGGTTTTTCTACTATGTGTATTTAGCACAGTGTTTGAAATACTGTTGCAGGTTCATACAGTGCAAAGAATAAAAGGTTGAACAGGGCTGGTTGTTTGGTTTTTGGGTTTTGTTAATTTTCATGGTAGGAGGTGGTTGGGTGTGCTGTCATGGTCATTCAGTCTGGGTTTATTATATAGTTTGAGTTAATACACTAACCATCCCAACTGGACAAGGTATCATAACTCTGGAAAAACTCATGATTGGGTGGAGCCAAGTTTTGTGCCAGTGATTAACAAGTATGATCTTGTCTTCAAAGGTTCATCTTCACAAAGAACAAAGGTGTGTTCTTACCATGTGATAACTAACATGAGATAAAATCCTAGTGAAGAAAAGGTAGTTTGTAGTGTTGACACATCAGCAGATCAAGATGAACCCTAGGTAAGGAATATTCAGTTATTTTTGTGCTAAAATGCTGGAGTAGTTTTTTTGCTTATTGTTTATTGAGATACTTAAATTAGGCTTGATTATGGAATTAAACTGAACAGATTGGTGTATTTTAGATTACAGATGCTTTTTGTAAATTAGCTAAAGTATTTAAAAGGCTTTTTATTTAGCTGGAGTTTGTGGCTACTGATATGTAGTTCAGCTTTTTAGTTCTTAAAGATGTTCTTAGAAACCTGAAGTGATCTACTTTTATCAAGACAAGCCTTATACTGAGAGTGATATAATGCCAATTCTTCTGAAAAGTAATTATATGCAGCAGTCCAGCTGGAATCGTTGTCTTTGATTTTTGTCATTTTTTTGAGATAATGTATCTGGGGAATGGTGATGAAGAGGAGGAGGAGAGAAACAGGCAAAAATAGTTGAAAGCACAATCTCATTTAGTCTGAGCAATATCACTTTATTTCATGGTCTGACTTACTCCAGATTTCCACTGCTGGAAGTGAGGAAGATCTCCATTGAAATCATAGATTTACTCCAGATTTAACACCACTGGAAATCAGAGAACAATCTGGCCCCATTTCTGCGGTGCAAATAACTTGCGAGCTTCTTGGAGATATTAACTATATGAAGCACAACACGCTTTTTTTAAATATTTAATTTAATGGTTTCATGTGGTCCAGATAGCTTTATTCACTAAAATATGACAAAAATAAGATGTTGAATACAAACCTTAAATGTTATCTATGATTGAAACAACATCTAAACATTCTAACTGTGAAACTTGCATTAACTTTCAGTTTGAGAGCAATTCCTAAAAAAAAAAAAAAAAAAAAAGAGCAATTTTGAAAAAATGTAAAGCTATTTCCATTATGAAATTACAGATATAAATTTGCTAGGGCTTCAAGATGCTTTTTTTGGATTAGCTCAAAATGAATTTGAGGTTAAAAAGAAAAGCTATTAAGTCTGTTGCTGCGAATAGGATAAATTCCTGCTTTTCAAAATTATTAGCCTCAAATTTTAAACGACTTTAACTTTATGAAAGAATGGCCTTGTGTATGTTGAGATATTTTCAGATCCTCTGAATTGAGGCTCAAGGCCACAAGAGTTTGTATAAATGTTTCAGATCTCCAGGTTTTCAGAATAAGCACCAACTGGGGTGTCTTAAGTGTTGTTGAGGTACTACATTAATGACTTGAAATAAGCTTGAGTCTAAGTGAGGTCATGTTTTGAAATAGGGTATGAACAATAGTAAATGTGATTCAGGACCTTGAAAATATCTTCAGATACAGCTGAAACCAAAAAGAGTTCTGAAAAGAGGGAGAGAAAGAGACTAATCTGCTCTTAAATAAGGGATATTTTTAATATGTTCTAACTTAATACCATCTGTATTAATGTAATCTGATAAATTACAGATGTAATTCTCAACGTTTTGAATATTTAGACTAGTAATTTCATATTGGCAAATACATTATGATCTAAATACATTTAAAATGGGCATTTAGGTATTTCTAAGACACCTATCACTTATTGTAGTAACCAAGACAGAAAAAATTGTCAGACCCTTTTAAAAATACTTGAAAATGGAGAGTTCTCAGACTGAAGTGAAAGATTCTGACTACATTAGCACTTGGGAAAGAATAGTGATTAATCAAAGAGATGTTAAAAGAGAAAAATCCAGTCTGAAACAGAGTATAGAACACACTGTAAGAGACACAAATTACTTTTCTTTATAAATAGGATAAAAAGGATTGCAGCAGTAGAGAACAAAATTAACTGAATTTGGGTATGTTGGGTTGGGAACATAGTTTGAAATTCTACCTCTCCTGTGGAAAAAATAATATTTTAAAGAATATAAACCAATTTTCAAAACTTTTGCAAAGCAATGTAAGGTAAAAAGGAAACAAAAAATATGTATCCCTCACTATGTGGCTGTTCCAGTGATTCTTTGGATTATGTGGTATCGTTAAGTATTGTGTATTTTGTGGGTATTGTAGAGGAATAGAAATTAGCAATCTATCATAGGGCTGGATGTCACTGGGTTTAAAGAAGGAAATAGCTAAGACTTCAGGATAATGTACTGAATGTGTCTCTTTGGAAGGCTATTGAGAGCATTGGGAACATATCAGATTTTTTATCATAACTTGTGCAAGTCAGCTTTCATGGTGTGCCTTAACATTTGCTTTTGTAGGTCTTAAATGTTAGTTTTATCATTATCTTTAAATGATGCCATTGCAAAAATAAAGCTGTCCAAGAATCTCTATTAGCTGAGGGAGAGGTGGACTTCAGTATCTTTACTAGACATCTGAAAACAGTGACTATTTTACCTTATTGTATCCCCTCCAAGCCCCTTGATCATGAAAGCCCCATGGAGTGGTTAATATTCATAAGAGACAACTGAATGGACTCTACAGATCCATTCCAAGTCAGTCCTTATTCCTCAGGCTGCAGATCCATGTGGAAAAAGTCCTGCTATTTGGACTGCCTTTTCGGTAAAAGTATAGAGTATAGGTGTAAAATTTTCCTAAAATTGAAGAATGGAAAAAGCTAACTACAATAACTCTGAACTGTATCCACAGTGTTTCTCCTTCATTAGCATCCATGGAGCTGGATATTGCTTGTTGGCCTACACCTGCTCATTCCATCGAAATTCAAGTTTATTTTTACTTTCTGTCCTTTCTCCTTTGACATTATGCTGGCTTGCTGCAGCACTGCACTGTGACTCCAGTTTACTCTGCCTCCATATGAGGGAGTTTATGGCCATGTCTACAGAGTTTGGTCAACATAAATTATGTTGCCACATAGCTGCCTATGTAGTATGTTGCTTGTACATGTGCACACTTGGGTGCTTGCCTAGGCGGTGCGTGTGCTCATTGTGAGTGGTTGCATTGACATAAAATGTGGTGCACCACAGGTAGGTACCCCAGGGTGCCCTGAGCCATCATCCACTTCAATGCCTGGGATACCGCCAGGTCACCCAGGGTTCACCCAGGGATTTCTGGGCATGTGAGGTGGAGATCCCACCATGCTGCTTTCTCCATACCATGATGCCTTGTCTGACAGATAAGACAGTATCCTGCAATATCCTGAACAAAGTTTATGGGATTGAGTTAAACCTTACTGAATTATATTTGATACCTTTGGGATCAATTGTATTAAAATGCAAATGTTTATGTACTATTGTGAGATTGTATGGAATTTCCTTTAGCAGGGAGATGAGATTAATGCAATCTCTGGGAGATATCAGGAATTTAAAAGGACTTTTTGGGACAATGGTGTGTGAAGTGGATTTCCTGGGAAATACTTGGAGTGAGGGGAAGGCAAATAACTCACAATTAATCTATCCCTTTGAAGCTGCACCCTGAGGGAAGAAACTGATAGTTTACTGATTACCTGCTCCTGGAAACTCCAGTTAAAAGACTTAAATTTTACATAGTGTCCTAGTTCTGAGCTAAGGCTGTTATGAACTAGTGACCACAAAAGAGACCCCTTTTGGTGGGTTGATGACTCAATTGCCAGAGCCCATGTTGGAGATAGTTGGGGTGATCTCTCGTAAGCTTATTAGCGAGCGTGTAGGTTCTTTTAATGTTTTTAATATGCTTCCTCTGTAGTGCTTTTACCTTAAGAATAAAATAAACTTGCATAGGAAGTGGTGTGTGGTAACTTGTAAATGTTGGCAATTATATGGTGTGCCATCTCTGAAGAGAAGACGCAAAGCAGGCCTGCTTAAGCAGACTATCTTATGGTGGGCATTAACACAGTGAAGGCAGGGAACTGTTCAGCCTGGAAATAGCCTAGTTGGGCGGGAGAGAGACTTGGGTCTCCACCCAAGAAAGGCAACAGCTGGGGAGCCAGACGCATGAGCGGGGGCTCCCTTGCTGGACCACCAGGAGGAAATGCAGTGCAGTTGCTCTGAACTGTGACACCTATTCCATCCCATAATATTGTAACAGTTTTTTAAAACTCCCACAGTCCTGCATGCCACTTTTAGGTTTCTTTTGTGTGTCTGGCAGAAGCATGGATTCTACACAGCTCAGCACAATTCTAATGAGAGCTGCTAGTACAAGACGCATGAGTCTCCTGTGTTTGCAGAGCTTGAACGAATGCTGCTACAACTGGGATTGTGATGAGGAAGATGCAGAGATATTCAGGCTCAATAACACCATGCTGATTGGACACAGTGGGGGGGGAAATGCCTAGTTGCTGCAGGCATTCATGGAGTAGCTTCTCACAGTGGATCACCACTTTGCCACCTGAGAAACAAGCATTGACTAGTGGGATTTCATCAGAGCACAGATGTGGGATGATGAGCAGTGGTTTCAGAACTTTCATGTGTGAAAAGCCACATTCCTTAAGCTGTGTGCTGACCTCATCCCAGCTTTCTGGTGCTAGGACATCAAAATGAGAGCTGCGCAATTACACTCTGGAAACTTGCAAATTGCTAACGGTCAGTAGGCAATCATTGGGGTTGAAAAATCCCATAGTGGGAGACATGTGGAAGGCCATTAATCCTCTCCTGCTACACAGGATTGTGACTGTTGGTAACATGCAGGAAATACTGGATAGATTTGAAGCAATGGGGTTCCCAAATTCCAGTGAGGCGATACGCACACACATATCCCTATTCTGGTACGAGCCCATGCTACTACTGAGTATGTTAACAGAAAGGGCTACTTTTCATGGTTATGCATGCCCTGGTGGATCACCAGGGATGCTTCACTGATATCAGTGTGGGAGGTTGGGGAAGGTGCATGGTGTTCACATCTTTAAGAACACAGGACTTTTTAAAAGTTGCAAGCAGGGACAATCATCCCCAACCAACACATTCAGAGTGGGGATGTTGAAATATCTCTTGCTTTCCTGGCTCATACACTGGCCACCTTAACAGCACCAAAGAAAGATTTAGCTACTACCTCACAAGGTGCAGAAATGACAGTTAAATGTGCTTTTGGTAGATTAGATTGAGGGATTGTTGGAGATGTTTGGATCACAGCAAGGCAAACACCCCCATGGTCATTCCTGCATGTTGTTTATAGCCCAATGTCTGTGAGGTGAAGGGAGAGAAGCTACCCTGGTGTGGAGAAGGGAGGTAGCCCTGCTGTCTACTGAATTTGAACAGCCAGAAACATGGACTATTAGAAGAGCTCCAGGTAGAGCTGTATAGCTGAGGAAGGCTTAAGAGACCATTTTAACAATCAGGCCCAGTACTGTTGTCTGAACTTTTTATGAAACCATGTTCAGGAGTGGGTTACTGTCGCTCCCATTTTGAAATCTGTAATGCTTGGTGTAAACTACTAGAATTGTGAGGATTGTGTGTCACTATGAATTCTGTAATGCTTTGGTGTACATTTATTTAATATGGTGTTTGTTGTCTCCAGCTATAATATATGTAATCTTGGTTTAAACTTTTGAATATGGATTATTTATTGCCTAGTGCTGTGAATTCTGTAATGTTTGCTGTACAATAAACAAAGATATGCTGAGTTCCCAAAATAGAACTTTGTTTTTACAGAGTTTTTTGCACTTTGTTTGCAAAGAAAATGTCAACAAAAATAATCTAGCATAAGGGTAATAGGGTGAACCATACTTTAAAACCCCAGTACAAAATGGAATACAACAAGTATTGTTTGATCCTGTGGTTTCCACAGGCCTGTGTATGTGTAGATGTGGTTCTCTGTTTTCCTCCAATGTGACATGGTAATGGTGTAGGTGCATACCATGATGCCACCTGTTGTGTTAGAGGGTGTGGGAGCCACTGACCAAGGAGTACTCCAGGGACTGGAAAGGTGTGGGGTCAGTATTTTGTGAGCATGTGGGTCAATGGTGCTCTACAACATTCGTGTTTGTTGCCTGAGTAGACCCATTATATCCTGGTGCATTTTGTGATGTGTGTCTCAGTCCTTCTCCCACTCCTGCAGCAACTGATCCCTCCATTCTCATAACTTCCCTGTGGTCATGGCCCTCCAAGCCCTGCTTTCATGGGCTGAAGCCATAGAGGATTGGAGGAGCTTGCCAAACATCTCCTCCTGCATCCTCATCTTTCTCCTCCTGATCAGGGTTAGATGTTCAGCTCGCATGGAGGAGGACCTCTCAAGGCCACCACACCAGAGGCTGATGATTAAAACAGATACACCATTAGATATGCCGACACAATGGGAGAGGGAGAGATAAGTCTCAAAACTCCCTTGCATTATTCCCACCACATTTTTAATAAGAAATGCTAATCGTCACTTATGCTTTGGGGAGCCTCAGTACAGAACCACTCTGCATCTTAAACCATTGTGAGCATGGCTTAGCCTTCGGGGAGTAGAGGGTGAGTTTCTGTTGCTTTGAAAGTTCTGTAGCTTTACAGGCTAGGTACTTGTGAGTATAGGGAAAGAGCAGCAAACATTGGCAATATTTTCAGCAAATATTGGCAGCAGTGACTTTGGCTGATATCTCATTCCCAAGGGTGATAAGGGCACAGAGAACCCAGCTGTTACTGTTGTCCTGGAGCCACCCTGGCCCGTATGCTGCTAGCCTATTTATTGCAGTGATGCCAGCTGAGCTCATCACAGAGTGGCATGGGAAAGTAGTCTATTGTGGGCAAAGAGACAAGGCTGTCATCCCTAGAAATGGTTGGGAGATGGTCCTAGAGTATCTCCATTAAAGTTTCATTGTGAACTCTCTACAGGATGAAAGGGACATCTCTATGCAGATAAGCCAATTGCTTTCCATGGGCCTCTCTGTTGAGCCCAGCAAGCCAAAGTATTGAAAAGCAGGTGTGGACGCTGTCTGTTTCTTCTACCTACCTCCACTGAGCATAGGACAGTGATCTGGTGTGGATTGTGTGATCAGACATGCAGTATGAGTATGGCATGCAGTTTGTTGTAAAAGTGACAGGTCTGCAGGGCTCTCCTTCACCTTCTGTATCCCTGGTGAAGTTCCTTCACTTTCACACAGCACACTGCTACTGATCTCCATCATACCCCTTTGCCTGCATCTGCCATGCAATCTGCTTGTAGATGTACATTTTCTACAGCTGGTCTACAGCTGTGCTTGTGCAGTGTCCCACAGGCCCAGAAGATCCAGTACTACTTTTCTGCTCCACAGTGGAGAGCGTGTCGTTCCCCTCTGTGTGCATGGAGCTGGCATGGTTGTTTCAGCACCTGGATGCTGTATTGCTTTGGGGTTCACTCAGGCCAGTATGGTGTTAAGTCAAAATCTGTTTTGCATCTTTGGGTGCCTTAAATGTTATGCTGCGGTGGTTCACAATCCTGACACCAACCACTATCTCATGATTTTGGAGGCCTGACTCATGGTTTTTGAATCTTTAGGGCTGGCAGTGCTGGAAATCTACTAATCAGATTATTTTTTTAATTAGGAGATAATTCAAATTTTAAAAAAATTGACATTGTTAATCCCAAGTAAACCACCTGCTAGAATTTAAAAGCATTTAAAAGTAAAACTGGATTAAAAAATCATTAGATAAATTCATGGAGACAGGTCCGTCAATGGCTATTAGCCAAGATGTTCAGAGACACAACCCCATGCTGTGGGTATCCTTGAACCTTCAACTGGATGTTGGGATATATCGCTTAAAATTGGCCAGGTCTGTTTATTCCATCTGAAGCATCTGGCACTGGCCACTCTCAGAGACAGGTTACTGGGCTAGATGAACAATTGATCTGACCCAGTATGGCCATTCTTATGTTCTTATAATTTCTGACTGTTTCAAAATGAATTATCTTAAAGGTGACAAGTGTCTTCTTTTCTGGCAACATCAAAAAAAAAAAAAAAAGAAAACATCATTTCACTTGGATGTGAAAAGATCCCCTAAACCACTAGAATTCCTTCAAATATGTAGTGCCCTTTCCTGGGACTAAATTTATCTTCAGAAGCTTTCACTGAACATCCATTCAGACCACATCAGTAGTATCCCTCTATTACCTCAACTCTGCATCATTCGCCAGTCATGAATTTTTGTGAAGACAAATTCTGCTTTCATCCTTAAAGGTTAATGTTGGACTTTTGGAGAGTCCAAGCAATCGTGCTTCCTTCCTTTGATCCAAAATAGTTTTTGCTAATTTTCCCAAAATATTAATTCCTGGAGCGAGAACCAAACCTGGAGCTATCTGCCCGAAAGGTTAAAATTCAATGATGTTACAAGCAAACCATTTACAATGGAAACATTTGTGTAACAATATAGGCCTCAGTGTGTGCTATACCTATACAATGTCATACAGGTAACACAATACATTTGCATTGACCTTTTTGCATTTCATGATTTGTTTATTTGTGTGAGAGAGAGAGAGAGAAACTTTTTTTTTAAGCTATAGAACCTGACTTTTTTTAAATGCAGATTTTTTCTATTTAATAAATATTAGATGTTTCCCCTTGTGAAAAATGGAGAGTGACAGGGTGTGTAGTTAATAATCTTTATTTACTCTAGAGAAATCCCTATATTTTAAACACAAATTTTGTAGATCTATATTTTGTACAAATATCCTTTTTTCCATTTTTTTTTCTCCTTAGCTGTACAAATCTAAGATTCAGTAACTGTATTCAGAGCAAGCACTTTAAAGAAAGTGCACACAGGAAAAAGTCATCAATTTAATTGTCTTTGCTATGTTCAAAGCCCGAGCAAATAGTTGCATACAGTTCTATTACAGATTTGGTTGATAAAATAATAGTGTTGATGTAATATGCTTAGACTTTTGTAAGGCATTTTACTTGGTACTTGATTAAAAAACTAGAAAGATACAGAATTAACATGGCACATGCTAAATGGATTAAAAACTGGCTAAATGATAGGTCTCAAAATATAATTGTAAAGGGGGAATCCTCATCAAATAGGTGTATTTCTGGTGGGATCTGGCAGGGATTAATTGTCGTCCCTAAAGCTATTTAATATTTTTATTAATGACCTGGACGAAAACATAAAATCATCACTGAAAAAGTTTGCAGGGGGAATGGAAAATAATGAAGAGGATAGGTCACTGATTCAAAGCAATGTTGCTGGCTTGGTAAACTGGACATAAGCTAACAATATGTATTTAAATATGGCTAAATGTAAATGTAAACATCTAGGAACAAAGAATGTAAGCCATACTGACACAATGGAGGACTGTATTCTGGGAAATAGTGACTCTGAAGAAGATTTGGGGGTCGTGGTGGATAATCAACTGAATGTGAGCTCCCAGTAAGATGCTGTGGCCAAAAAGGCTAACACAATCATTGAATGCATACAATGAAAAACTTCGAGTAGAAGTAGAGAGGTTGTTTTAGCTCTATATTGGGCATTGGTGTGACCGCTGCTGGACTACTGTGTCCTGTTCTGGTGTTCACAATTCTAGAAGGATGTTGGTAAATTCAAGAGGGTCCAGAGAAGACCCATGAGAATGATTAAAGGATTGGAAAACATATTCTGATAGAATCAAGGAGATCAATCTATTCAGTGTAACAAAGAGAAGGTTACAGGGTATCTTGATTTTAGTCTATAATTATCTACATGGGCAATAAATATTTAATAATAGATTGAAGAGCCTATCAGAGAAAGTTTAACATGATCCAATGGCTGAAAGATGAAGTTAGATAAATTCAGACTCAAAATAAGGCGTACATTTTTATTGGTAGGAGTAATTAACCATCAGAACAATTTACCAAAGGTCGTGGTGAATTCTCCATCACCAGTAATTTTTAAATCAAGATTGGAAGTTTTTCTAAAACATGTGCTCTAGAAATTATTTTGGGGAAGTTCTATGACGTGTGTTATCCAGAGGTCAGACTAAATGATTGCGGGAGTCCCTTCTGGCCTTGAAATCTATGAATCTATTAGTGAAACTGTTTCAGACCATCTGAAACCTTATTGCAGCCAAAGATTAAATTAATAAAATTTTTGAGTATCCTATTAATGTAGCTCTAAATTAAATTCATAAGTGGTTCCATTATAGTTAGACTTGCATATTTGTTGAAGATATTGGTACTAAAAAGGCATGTTAATCTGAGACATGCATCTTGCTGTTTTTGGTCATGTATTATGTTTTTGTATGCCCATTAATGAGTGTTTTTGGTACAGAAGCTACTGTTTCTTTAATGTAGCACTGTGTTTTGAAATGTGCTCCAGATTCAAGTTGTTTAGCAATTACACAGCTCCAAATGAGGCCACAGGGTTGTAATTTTAATTTTCCTCTGTTCTTGCTTAGCTTTTATTGCTTTGTAAAATTGCAGCATTTAAAATAACCAAACAAGTACCCTTGCAAAATATTGTAGAGGATGTCAGTTCAATCTCATAAATTGATCAGACTTTTGTTCAGTTCCCTACTTTAGAAACTGATTTCTGTTTGGAATTATGTATACACTTGCAATGTTTCTGCTCAGTTGCTTGAAAAAATGAAGTGAATTGTGAATCTTAAGATAAATACAAATTGCTTAGCAAAATAATCTATTTGGAAATATTGTATGTATGTATGTATGTCATGTATGAGTGCCTTTATTGAGTTAAAGTTTCAGATTTTATTAATTTAGAAAACAAACCTTCAAGTACAGCACAATGTTTTTCAAGTCAGGGCCCAAGGATAATTTTTTTGGGCCTAGTACAGACTTGTAACATGGGCCCCCTCCCACACACATACCCGTGGGGATTGCAGCTCAGGCCGGGTCCCCCAGGACCTCTAGGCCCTGGTAAAGTATACCCTTTTTCCCCCATGTGGGGACCCTATTTCAAGTAACAGCCACTGAGGCTGAAAACACTTCAGTAAGATTCAACAAGGTCAAGATAAATGCAGCTTACTAGATAACATGTGGGTTAGTAAAATATATGTTTTGAAGTTAAACACTTGTAGATATAAAAAGGCAGATCTGTCCCTACTGTAACTCTGTTGTCTTGAATGAATCTTAAGCCAGGGATAACTTTGGCTCAAAGGCTCTGTGTCAAGAAGAGGAAGACTTAGAATATCCTCCATGCGACCCTACGTCCTTTCTAAAGCCAAGAAATTTCACATCCAAAACATCACTGCTAACTTAGAGTATATATCTGCAAATATTCGGATACTGCTTTATATAACAAAACTTATTTTCCCAAGTTCTTATTGGGCTGTGTGGTCAAGGGTTTAGTGGATGATGAGAGATCTGTTTCAGTGATGGATTGGGAAAGGCTTAATTGTGGGTTATGGAAGTGTGGTGTTAAACAGCGTAAGTGTGCCTAGAGGTGTGGTTGAGCATTGTGACAGGGTGCTGGGTGGTGTCCCCCTGGCCATCCCCCTGCCATGCCAGCCTAAACAGCTGAGGGCAGCAGAGCTGGTAGCTGGGGTGTTGCCTGATTGCTTAAGGGGAGGTAGCTGTCAGCATACGCTGGCTGAGCAGTTGCCCAGCCTTGATTGGGCAAGGGGCACATGTTGTAATATTAGACTGGTTACAAACTTTTGAACTAGTAATTTGTCAGGATTCTTCTTTGAGTGATTGCACGTGCTCATTCCATTGTAGATGTTTGTGCACACCAGTTCGCAGTTATTAGAGAGTTTTATCCTTAGCGGTACCCATCGAGGCATCTGCTGTCTCATGCACACTGCACAGGCATAAAGAGTTGAGCTGCCCGACACCTCAGTTCCTCCCTAGCATCCATCATGGTTGCTGCAGCTCCTTGTCCCTGCTTCTGCAAGATTTTACTAAAAATGTGCAAATAGTACCCCTGTATAGTTAGTTAGTAAAAAATAATAACAGCAACAATTGTTTTGTAGTTTTGTGTGGTATCGGTACCCAGTTTGTGTACCAGCTCCAATACTAGAGTTTTCTAGGGTCCTTTCCAGGTTTCAAGCTCTACCACTTCTATGGTAAGGTAATGCCTAATAGTGACCCTCACCCCAGCTGCTTTAAATGCTTGGGGAGGCTCATGTGAGCCACAAGTGACATTTGTAAGGGCTTTATGCCCTGTTTTAAAAAAGGCAGGGCAGCCAGGTTAAAATATCTGCTGATGGAACTGGCACTACATCCTCCATCTGAACTATCTGCCTCAGTGTTGCACAGTAGCACACCTCTGGTGCTACTGGTACCCCGAGGCAGATGGGCATCACCAGTACCAAAAAAGAGACAGCAGAAATCAGACTCGGTACCAGGATTGCCAAAAGATGCAAAGAGGGTGAGCTCTTCTAACAGCTTCGGAGGTTGTTCAAAGAGAAAGCACTCCCCAGCATACAACTCTAAACAGGGCAGTTGGTTTATTCCAGAGCAGGCCTGTCAAGACTCACACCTTTGTTGACATCTCCTTGGGCCATGGTACCACAGAGTGTCTTCCTGCTACCATCTACTCCTGAGGCGTTTGAGGCTGTGAGAGAATTGTTAAACCTCTCAGTGCCACCACCACCATCAGTTAATGAGACTAATTGAGCACTGGCACTCAGGTACCATTTTCAGCACCCTTACTTCTGCACTGGAGTACCAGCTGGGCTGGTACCATCTCAGGGAAAGCCACAAATCATCTCCTTGGCTCCCCTTTCTTCAGAGTCTAAGTCTACTTCGTTGGTGCTGGTGGATACGGCACTAATAGGCTAGCAAGAAGAAGCTTCTTCATCAGATTCTGAATTTGGATTTACATACCCCAACTTAGCCGGGGGGGATATGTCTCTTCCCTGCCCTGGTTTAAGCCTCAGTTCCGTCTGTGACCTTTGAGGACTAGGGCTGTGCTAGTGGTCCTTTTGGAACCCATGGGGCTTCCTCCTTCAGTCAAGACCGTCCCCATGGTCACCTCAGCTGGCTCCATCTTCTGGGCATCAGGAGTATCAGTTGGTTGAAAAAATGAAGTGATTTGTGAATCTTAAGATAAATGCAAACTGCTTAACAAAATAATCTATTTGGAAATATTGCCATGTATGAGTGCCTTTATTGACTTAGAGTTTCAGATTTTATTAATTTAGAAAATAAGCCTTCAAGTACAGCACAGTATGTCTTAAGTAACAGCCACTGAGGCTGAAAACATTTTAGCAAGACACACCAAACACCACAGTGTTGGTAACCAAGCCCAGCACCAATTAGTCAGGATCTGTCTCTACCAACAGCTGCAAGAGAAGTAGGAACTAGATCAACCTGCGGTACCATTAGCATCCTCTTTTTCATTCCCCAATGAGCCAATTGTGGTGGAACCTATTTCTTCACCTCCTGATGATATTAAGACTTATCAGGAGTTGTTGAGGTGGATGGCTATGGCCCTACATATCCAACCAGAGGACATCTGGGAAAAATCCCACAAACTGGTGGACATTCTGACATCTACAGCTCCAGCTAAAATAGCTCTACCAATAACTTTGTTTATCTTAGGCTGGGTCTATACTGACGGTGGCAAATTCACCGCCATCAGATCGATGTCTCTGGATCGACTGAGCGGTCTATGTAGACCCATACAGTCAATCGAGAAATCTACGTAGGAAAATGACCCCCGTAAGTGGCGTAGCGCTGTGTCGACAGGAACGCTGTTCCCGTTGGTGCAGCGCAATGTGGCTGGCGTGCAGAACAGACACGGCGTTGTTGACAGGAGATACGCAAGTGTTTTATGTCATTTGCGTATCTCCTGTCAACTGCCGCCAAATCCAGAAGGTAAGCGTAGACCACGCCTTAGAGCCTACCAAGGTGCTCTGGCAGACCCAGCTTCCCTGCCTCTGACAGCAAAAAGAGTGGAGAGGTGGTGGTATATCCCCTTCTAGAGGTTCAAGCATGTACATAACTATCCTCCAGACACCCTTGCAGTGGCAGCAGCCACTGTAAAGAAAGACAGGGGCTCTCCAAGACTCAATCCCCAAAAATAAAGAGGACAAGAAGTTGGATTTATTTGGGAGGAAGCTTTATTCCACTGGTGGATTATAGACTGCTCATAGACTCATAGGTCAGAAGGGACCAATATGATCATCTAGTCTGACCTCCCGCACAAGGCAGGCCACAAAACCCTACCCATACACATATATAACAACCCCGAACCCATGACTGAGTTATTGAAATCCTCAAAAATGAGATTTGAAGACCTCAAGCTGCAGGGAATCCACCAGCAAGCGACCCATGCCCCACGCTGCAGAGGAAGGCGAAAAACCTCCGTGGCCCCTGCCAATCCGCCCCGGAGGAAAATTCCTTCCCGACCCCAAATATGGCGATCAGCTAAACCCTGAGCATGTGGGCAAGACTCACCAGCCAGCACCCAAAAAAGATTTCTCTGCAGTAACTCAGTTCCCATCCCATCCAGCATTCCCACAGACCATTGAGCAGACTTATCTGCCGATAATCCAAAATCAATTGCTCAAATTAAACTATCCCATCATAACATCCCCTCCCTATACTTATCAAGCTTAGTCTTAAAGCCAGATAAGTCATTTGCCCCCACTACTTCCCTCGGAAGGCTATTCCAGAACTTCACTCCCCTAATGGTTAGAAACCTTCGTCTAATTTCTAGTCTAGTCTAGTCTAAATTTCCTAATATCCAATTTGTACCCATTCGTCCTCGTATTGCAAACCAGGAAGCTTTGTTGAGATGCTATGATTTCACCTTGTGATATACAGTTTGAAGTCAAAGACAAGCTCCCAGATGTGGTGAAACAGGAGTTCTAGTCTTTAGTAGAGGAGGGCAAGTGGGCTGCCAGAACATCTCTGCAGGTGGATCTTGATGCAGCGGATTCTGCAGAGCACCGCATGGCTTCTGCTATCACGATGAAGCGCTCATCCTGGTTACACTCTTCTGGCCTCCTTCCAGAAGTGCAACAGACAGACCAAGACTTACCTTCTGAATGGCCATTGCTCTTCTCAGAAAAGATAGATGAGATTTGGCAAAGTCTCAAAGACTATAGAGCAACCCTGAAATCTCTGGTCATTACATCCCAGCAATGAAGTGGAAGGTGTTCCGTCTTCCTCAGTCCCAGTGTTTTCAGAGGTTTGCCCCTCGACCTCAAGACCTACCAAGGGGAAGGAGCAGAGGTTACAAATGATGACCACCACTGCCCTCTGTTTCCACAGCCACCAGTTCATCAAGGCAGGTGACCTCTTCCAAGAGCTCATTTTGATGGGAGGGTTGAGAGCAGACCACCAGCTCCAAGAGTGCTATCTTTTTCTTCTCCAGCTTTTACAAACTTCCTCTCCCATTTCTGTCATGCTTGGGCTATGTCACAACAGATCAGTGAGTTCTAAGCATGGTGGAAATAGGATATACACCAGTTTATTTCTACCCCTAATCCCTTTCCCCATCCCTCTTCAGAGACCCCTCCGAAGAGACAGTATTACTGCAAGAGTGATTAGTCCCCTCTATTTGCCAGCAGATCGCAGGAAGTGATTATTCCTCTCTATTCAGCATTAGTGAGGCCGCATTTGAAGTATTGTGTCCAGTTTTGGGCCCCCCACTACAAAAAGGATGTGGAAAAGTTGGAGAGAGTCTAGTGGAGGACAACAAAAATTATTAGGGGTCTGGAGCACAAGACGTATGAGTAGAGGCTGAGGAAACTAGGCTTGTTTAGTCTGCAGAAGAGAAGATTTGATAGCAGCCTTTAACTACCTGAAAGGGGGTTCCAGGGAGGATGGAGTTAGGCTGTTCTCAGTAGTGGCAGATGACAGAACAAGGAGCAACGGTCTCAAGTTGCAGTGGGGGAAGTCTAGGTTGGACATTAGAAAAAAGTTTTTCACTTGGAGGATGGTGAGGCATTGGAATGGGTTATCTAGGGAGGTGGTGGAATCTCCACCTTTAAAGGATTTTAAGCTTGGGATTATTTAGCTGAGGTTAGTCCTGCTTTGACAAGGGGTTGGACTAGATGACCTCCTGTGGTCCCTTTTGACTCTAATATTCTATGATTCTAAGAGGTATAATCACTTCCCCTTGTAAGAGCTACAAAGGAGGTCCCTCTTTTGTTCAGGGGAGAGGAGTTTTACTCGTGATACTTCATGATCCTGAAGGCAAAAGGGAGTCTCATGCCTATTTTAGATCTAAGGCAGTTAAACAAATTCCTAAAAATAATCAAAATTCCGGATGGTTACTTTAGCTTCTATGATTCATTCCGTGGAGCTGGGGGACTGGTACGCTGCCATCAACTTAAAGGACACCTACTTTCATCTGGCAATTCATCAAAACCACAGAAACAATCTCAGATTCTCTGTCAATGGCTGCCTTTATCAGTTCACAGTCCTCTCCTTTGATCTCTTGGCTGTGCCAGCTGTTTTTAGAAAGTGTATGATAGTGGTAGTAGCAATCCCCCAGAGGTGAGGGTCCAAGTATTCGGTTGATCCAGAATGTAGATGGTGTCCAGTATTTGCATAGTCTGATTCATCTTCAATGCACTAGGCCTGCTGATCAACACTGACAACTTAGTCCTGGACTCAATAACGGCCAAAGCCTTACTACCAGAGGTGACATTTCATACAATTTGAAACCTCATTCTGAATTAAAAGGCTTATGCTGTCATCATGGTGAGCAACTATTTAAGGCTGATGGGGCACATGGCAGCAAGCACTTATATGGTCCAGTATGCCAGGCAGCATCTCAGACTCTGTTAGGACTGGGTTATCAAAGTGTATACTCTGCAAGAAAGAGAATTGCAGCCATGTCCTTCACCCCAACTTTCAGGCCCTCCATATGTTCACAATGGCCTGAAGACTACAGAGAAGAGTCCAGCTACAGAGAGGTAGAGGCAAATAGTCAGAGGTGGTGCTAACCCACTGGGAGCCCTAAGCAAGAATATTTTGTAGGGCCTCCACACACAACACATACTAAAAAAAACAAATAGGGGGTCCCCTTGAACTGCTTGGGGCCCTAAGCAATTGTTTAGTCTGCTTATGCCTAGCTTTGTGAATAGTAGAAAACAATCAACAAGGTTAACTTACTTTGCTAAGTAGAAGACATTTTCCACTTGGTCAAGGCTGAAAGGGGTCTTCCCTGTTCTTGCTTCTATTCAGCATGTACTGGACTATCTTTTGTATCTGAATCATCAAGGATTGGTAATTAGCTCAATCAGGGTACACCTAGCAGCTATGTTGGCATTTCACCCTTTGTGGATAACCACTCCCTTTTCCCCAACCCAATAACAGTAAGATTTTTAAAGGGTTTGGTCAGACTGTTTCCACACATACAGAGCATTATTCCACCATGGAACCTGAATCTTAACAAAGCTGATAGGTCCCCCTCTTCAAGCCTCTACTGACCTGCTCTCTGCTTTTTTCAGTGAAGGTAGCATTTTTAGTAGCCATTACATTGGCCAGGAGAGTTGAGTTTGTTAGTATCAGATCCTCAATGTATGGTCTTTCATGCAAATAAAATCACCCTTTATTCCCATCCAAGTTTTTCCTATGAAGTTGATCTCCACTTTTCATGTCAACCAAGCAGTTTTCTTACTGATCTTTTTCCAAAGAGGGGAGGCTCTGAGCATTCTAGACATTAGAAGTTCATTAGCATTTTAGGTGGAACGGACTAAAGCTTTCAGGTCTTCATCTCAATTGTTTATTGCCTTTGCAGACAGGATGAAGAGCAATCTGCTTTCCGTGGAAAGGATTTCATATGGATATCTGATTATATTTAACTGTTTCTAGTTGACTAATATGCAGCCAACAGATAGAGTATTGGGTCATTTGACTAGATCCTAAGCGGCCTCTCCAGCATTTCTGTCTCACATGTCCATATTAGACATTTGCAAAGTGCCACCTGGTCATCATGTCATACATTTGCCTCTCACTACAAAACCTCTATGCAATCTAGAGATGATGCTAAATTTGGATGAGTGGCCCTCCAGTCCCTGTTTAAACAGACTCCAAACCAAACACCAGGTGGGACTGCCTATGAGTCACCTGCAGTGGATTGGAAGTGCAATCCCTTGAAGAAGAAAAAACGGTTACAAACTTTTCCATAATTGTTGTTCTTTCAGATCTGTTGCACATGTCCAGTCCACAACCCAGCCTCTTTCCCCTCTGTTTTGGAGTCTTTCCAGTAGGAAAGAACTGAGGGTATGTCTACACTGTGGAGTGAAATCGATTTAATTTCAGTCGATTTTCACCTGCTGAATTTACAAAGTCGGAGGCACATGAACATACCAAGCACATTGCGTCAGGGTTTTACGTCCCCACTAGCTGTGCTTTCATCGATAATCAAAGCAGTGCACTGTGGGTAGCTATTTCACAGTGCAACTACCTGCAGTGCCTTTTGGGAAGGTTGTCATCCTCTCATGAAGCAACATACTCCCTCCCCCCACCTCTCTTATCCAAAACAAATGAACATTTTTTTCATGCCGTTTTTCCAGACCCATCTCTGCTGCACACACGCCATTGCCAGAGAGGCATGGAGTCCACTCAGCTGTGCACTATCATTGTGAGCATCACAAACGCTTCCTGACTTATCCTGCAGTATTTTCAGGGGTGAGAAAGGAGCCACAGTGCTGAAAATTGTGATGTTACTGAAGCCGCCCTGCTACAAGCCATAGAGTGAAACAATTCCTGTTTGCTACATGCTGTCACACAGCATCTTCAGTCAGTGGAGCACTGCTTCTGGTCCCGTGAAACAAGCAGTGACTGGTGGGATCGCATCATTATGAAAGTGTGAGATGATGAGCAGTGGCTGCAGAACTTCTGTATGCAAAAGGCCACTTTCATTGAACTTTGCACAGAGCTGTCTGTAGCATTGAAGCGCATAATTACTCACTTGAGTCCTCCTGTGACAGTGGAGGAACAAGTGGCCATCACTCTGTGGAAGCGAGCAACCCCGGACTGCTACTGGTCAGTTGGGAATCAGTAAATCCACTGTTGGAGCTGCTGTGATGTAAGTGTGCAGGGCCATCAATAGCCTTCTGCTTTGGGAAACATGCAGGAAATAGTAGATGGGTTTGTTGCAATGAGGTTCCCAAACTGTGACAGGGTGATTGATGGCATACACATCCCTATCTTAGCACTGGACCACCTTGCCACAGAGTCCATAAACCAAAAGGGATACTTCTCAATGGTGTTGCAGGCCCTGTGGATCACAGGGGATGTTTCACCAACATCAGTGTGAGGTGGTCTGAAAAGGTGCATGACATGCACATCTTTAGAAACTCAGATCTGTTAAAAAAGATGTAGATGGCACTTTCTTCCCTGACCAAAACATCAATATTGGCAATGTTGAAATGCCAGTAGTGATCCTGCGGGATCCTATATATCCCTTGTTCCTCTGGCTAATGAAGCCCTACCTCGGGCACCTGGACAGCAAGAAGGAGCATTTCAATAATAGGCTCAGCAAGTGCAGAATGGTGCTGGAATGCACATTTGGCTGCTTATAGGCAAGATGGTGCAGTTTGCTCACTAGGTAAGATCTCAATGAACACAACATCCCAACTGTTATCTTGGTCTGCTGTGTGCTTCATAATGTGTGTGAAATAAAGGGGGAAAAGTTCCCACAGGGTTGGGTCATGGAGGCTGATAGGCTGGCTTCAAATTTTGAGCAGCCAGATACCAGTGCTATGCTTAGAGCAAACTACAGAGCGCTGCGCCTCAGGAAAGCACTGAAAACCCATTTTGACAATGAACCGCAGTAATGTACGTCTCTTTCAGTGCTGTGCCTTCCCTTCCCATCCCCCATCCTTGCACCATTGTTCTGCTCCCCTTCTTTCCCTGCCAACAGTCCCCAAGCTCTCAATGAATAAAGAGCAATGTTTTTAAAGCAGAAAAGTTTTATTGGTGATACATTACAGTGGGGGGCAAGAATGATAATTTAACATTTCATAAGGCTGCTTGGTCACCCAGAGCAACATGTGAATGTGCAAACAGGAAAGCACACATATTCCCAGTTCTTAAAGGGACTGTCCTCTCTTTCGGCTCCCCTCCACCGGTGTGGAGCAGAGCACATACTGTACCTTGCTCAACCTCCTCCTAGAGCACTTAGGGTGTGGGGGCTAGGAAACAGCTTGTTGGTTGAGCGTTTTGCAGGGGCTGCAGAGGGAGTCTGTCCTGCCGCTGCTCTTCCTGGAGCTCTACCAGACACCTCAGCATGTCTGACTGATCCCTCATAATATGCAGCTTCTCCTGTTGTGTTGCACGTTCTTGCTTCTGGGCTGATTTTCTGTTTTGCATGTCCATGTTCAGTTTTTCTGACGACAATGACATCATCCAGGCTCTGAGCTCTGTGTCAGCAGCCACGGAGACATTCATTGAACATGTCATCCCAAATTTGGTTTTTTTTTTGGGCCTTCTAATCTGAGAAGGACACTGCAGGAGTAGAAGCAGGGGTGAAGGCTGAGGTGTCCACTGTAAGGAAAGCAAAGCACAAAAGTTTCCATTGTTAGCTGGGCCCATGGACAAAAATAAATGTTTGCAATGTGAAAAGAACTCCCCTTCGTATTCACAAGGGAGAGCCAGACCCACATACCAATCTATACCTATTGCACAGTTCGGAATTGCGTTCCAGCCATGGTAAGTATAACACCCTAGCATCTATTATAGGAAAGTCTCCACAGCACTAAACTCCCCAGTCCGCACTTAACCAAGGAGCAGGATCATTGGGCTCCCCTTTATTATCCCAAAGACTGATTTCGGAGGAGGTGGTCCAAAGGGATTGGAGGAGGGTGTGGGTGAAGTGTAGCTGGAGAAAAAAAGAGGGGCATCCATTCCTGGATACCTAGCACCCATGCCAACAATGTCATGGCTAGGAATTGTCTGTATGGGGGCCCAGAACACTGTCCATGGCAGGGGAATAACTCTCAGTGACTATGTTGTTGGTGTACTGTAAACTTGCGCCATCTTCCCTAGGTGACGATGTGTGATATCAGTCTTCTGAGGGTAACAGAGGCAGAAAGGGAAGATTTGCTGCAAGCATCTGAGTACAGGTCTGGCACTTATGCTGCTATACTGTGTTCCTCAATGATGCCTGCTCATTTAATAGCAGAGTGGTGGGGAAAAGTGTCCTACCATGGCAGAGGAAATAAGGCTGTCCTCTCCAGAAACCTTCTGCAAAGGATTGCAGAGTATCTACAGGAAAGTTTCCTGGACATATCCACGGAGGATTCGTGGAGCATCCCTGTGCACATAAATAGTCTCTTCTGGGGGTAAGCCTCTGCTTAAGTGGGCCAACACCGAGGAAGCCCATCCCCTCAAAAACACAAACTTATTTTTTCCAAGAAATAAGAAGCTGGACTGGGGCTATAACCACAGAAATGTGATTTGCTATACACACTCACCAGATGTGCCTTCCCTGGCATCAGTCACGCTGTCCTGTGTCTGACTGGGCTGCTCTGGTGTAACAAACAGGTCCTGGCTCTTAGGGAGAATGGATACCTCACTTGCCTGCCCCCTGTTCTCCTCCTCTTCCTCATCCACAGAGTTCCTCTTTCATTCTGGACTGAGATTCTGTGATGATTTCTATGCTGGGTGGTGGTACAGTGGTGGGGTCACTGCTGAGAATCACATGCAGCTCCTCATAAAAGCAGCATGTGTTTGGTGATGAGCCAGAATGACTGTTCGCCTCCTTAGTTTTCTGATACGCCTGCCTCAGCCCTTTGATTTTAATGCAGCACTGCTGCGCATCCCTGTTGTGGCCCATCTCCACCATACCACACAATATCTTCTCATAGCTATCCAAATTTCTTTTGCTGGCTTGGAGCTGAGCTAGAACAGACTCTTCACCCCACAGGCTGATGAAATCCAAGATCTCAGGTCGACTCCATGCTGGAGTGTGTTTGGGGCGTGCAGTCGCCATGAGCAGTTCAGCTACAAAGCTCTCTTCATGCTGACCAAACAAGAAATGGGAATTCAAATTTTCCTGGGGCTTCAGGGGAGGGGCTGTTTCCTGTTCACATGGCCACAGTGCAGCAGAGTGCGAATGGCCAGAGCAGTCACAATGGAGCATTATGTGATACCTCCCGGAGGCCAATGATGTCGATTTTATGTTGCGCTTTGCCTACACTGATGCTCATTCGACCCGCACAATTCAACTTTAGCACTACACCACTTGTGGAGGTGGTTTTATTAAGTCGAATTTTACTGCGATTTAGGTTGGCGGGACTGACATGCCGGTGGAGATGCATACTTTATGTGGTTGACATAAGCCTCATTCTGTCGACCTACATTGTCAGTGTAGACCAGGCTCCAGTGGGGTCAGTGCCATCTCACACACATCAGGCTGGCATAAAGGGCTGAGAAAGTAGAGCGTGCTTGGGCTGCTCTGATGGATATTGCTAAAGGTAAAAACTTTTCAACAATTATGCACTGGAGCGCACAAACACTTACAGTGGAATGGATGTGTGCAACACATCTCAAAGAACAGCAGTTATGTAAAAGTTAGTAACTGTTTTATTTATAATATTTTTTGTGGTAGCCCTCCTTAGTTAATTAAATCCAGCCAGCTGATTTCATTCCCTCAGCAATGGGCTTGCATTAATTACACATGGTGCTTATGTAAAATTATCCTTCTCTTTTTTGCAGCTCTTTGCAAAAAGCAAACCTCCGAAAGGCCTTTACATCTATGGAGATGTTGGTAAGTTTCAGTAAAGATTTCATTGGAAGTTTTATCTAAATGGGGATTTCACAGGTTTCTGTTTGAGGGGGGCAGGATTCAGTGCACCTGACTGGCTGCTGCCCAGTTGAGTTTAAGGGAAGGCCCCTGGGCCTTATAAAGGGGGAAATAGCAGCAAGAGAAGGACTGCTTCTCATGGATCTCTCTCAGCCCAGAAAGGTAAGGGAAAGAACTACATAGAGACTGGTGCTAGAAGGGTTCCTAAAGGAAGTTGCTGGGGTAGCTGGTGAGAGCCCAGAAACACAGCCCCCAAGAAAGGATGGCTTTGCAATCCCCCGATCCTGAAGGGAGAGACTACATGCCAGGGAGACCAGGACTGTGAAACATAGGCTGTAGAGAGGAGGGCTGTGCAACATCCTGAACCTGAAGGAAAAATAAAAACCCCAGGGAGATTTTATTTTGAGTCTGGGCAGAAGAGACTTTATTTCAAGTTTATTTGGACTTAATAAAGTAGAACCCCAGGATGAGTATTTTGTATTATACCTTTTGGACTATATGGAATTCATAATGGGTGCTGAGAGAAGGGGAAACTGAGGCAGGGTGTTGCAGAGCCACACTTGGCCAGCAAAGGATGCTACAGGACAGGCATGCCCTTCTACAGAGGGTTTACTCAAAGTCTAGCATATCCTTCTATGTCAAAGGGTTTTTTAAATTTTGTATAACAAGTTATTTATTTTAATGAACTTTTCAGACTTGTTTCTTTTATAGTAAGAAATGGTGTTAAGTACAGATAGATCCAAGTGAGCTCAGATTTCTATCTATATTAATGTATTTTTGTTTGTGACATGTTATTTCCTAAATCACCCATATTGTTAAATATTAGGTAAGTAAGAGGAAGGAGGCAGAGAGATGAAGATTTTATTCTAGTTATGTCAATACTCCATGAAAACACTTTGAAAATATATGAAATATTTCAGATGGAGACAATAGGGCCACTTGTTGGCTCAAAATGTTATACTTTTCTTTTTCCAAAATTTGTCCTTTATAAAGTGAAATACAACTTTCCTCCTAGCTATTTTAACATAAAATATAACCTCTCTTTCCAAACAAGCAGGCCTTATACTGTTCAGCAGTAGAGTGTAGTTTCATTAGTTCAAAGCTAATGAACAATCATTACTGTAATCAGGACATACTGTTTTTAAATTAACTACCTGTTGGATGTATTTGTTTTTTATTTGAAGGCACAGGAAAGACAATGGTGATGGACATGTTTTATTCTCATATAGAAGTAGAGAAGAAAAAGAGAGTCCATTTTCATGGTTTCATGCTAGATGTACATAAAAGTAAGTGCAAATACCCTGACATTTACATGAATTACATTGAGTGTATAATCTAGAAAGCAACCTTGGTTTATTCTTCTAAGCATATGACCCAATTTAACTTTATTTCAAATAAGTAATCAAAAATAAATTTATTAATGCATTTTTAGAATCTTCTGTTATTCCAATGCAGCTATTAATGGTTTATTATTGCTTAGGAATATCCACTCAAAAGATAATGTAGTGTGGGGTTTATGTGAAATAAGATGTATATTCAGGATTAATTTAGCCTTTAACACCCTTCACTTATCAATTAACTTACACTCAGTTCAGAAAAAGATAGATGCTAGCAGTAAATTTACATTACATGTGATACATAATGTGATAGTGTCCCAAAAAAGGCAGAAGCTTTATGCTAAATCAGAAGTGAAATTATTTGATATTTATTTGGCATACTGTGTTCAGTTGAGGGTTCAACAATTTAAGAAAGACAGTGAACAAAATTAAGTTTGGAATATAAGATCTATGAGGAAAGGTTAGGGGAGTGGGGGACATCTTCCATCTCCAGGTAACATAACTTTACACACATGAAAAGGAATATTAGAGAGAGAACAGGAATCAGTTATTCTCAATGAGAACTTGATCTCTAAGAACAGGTAGCAGTGAAAAAGCTTCTGAGAAGGGTTATGGAATTGCCATTACTTGAGTTATTTAGGGCTAGAATTTTGCAAAATTGCAGAAATGTGGACTAGATGACCTAATAAAAGATCTATCAAGATCTGTAAATGCCTTACTAAATAACCATGTTATCTCCATCATTGCCACCCTTGGTCTCTCTCTTTCCTTTCCCACCCTCTGAATGAGAATGTTTCCATCCAATGTACCTTTTATGTTGTAAAGATCGGACCGGGTATATCACGTAATAAGAACATAATAACAGCTATATTGAGCTAGAACAAAGGTCCATGTAGCCCAGTATCCTGTCTCTGACAGTGGCCAGTACCACATGGTTCAGAGGGAATGAACAGACCAGAGCAATTTAGAGTGACCCATCGCCTGTCATCCAGTCCCTGTTTCTAGCAGTTGGAGGTTTAGGGATACCCGAAACATGGGGTTGCGTCCCTGACTATCTTGGCTAATAGTCATTTGTGGATCTATCCACCATGAACTTACTTTATTCTTTTTTTAAACCAGTTATGCTTATTTAGTCTTCTCTTTTCCAATGAGAGTTTCCTTAAACTGTTCTTCAAACGTTAACATCTTCAGATAGTACATTTTAAGATCCGTCATATTTGTGGCCCGTATGCTGCATCTACTCCAAGACAGCAATAACTTTCTGTGATACATGACCAGTTTTGTACTTGGTGGTGATATTCTGGAAATCTAAAAAATACTTTCTACAGAGACAATATATCTTGTTACCTTTGTGTTCCTTTATGTCTACTTTTAATAAAGCAAACCTCCCCTTACAGGGCCTTTCTTTTCCAGTTTTTCACTTTATCATAAATGCATACAGAGAGTATGATCTCTACCACTTTATATAGTACATTATTGTACTGTAGTACTTTTTTTGTACAATCATTGCCATCTTATTCAGTTTGCCTTTTTTAAAACCATAGGGATTGGTTTCTCTGAGTTGATTTTCCCCTGCTATTTCGGAGCTTGACTACAGTTTGCAAACGTACTTTAGAGAAATGGAATGTGCAGTTGCTGACATATAAATACTTTAAGGATTCTGAATTGTTAGAGCATATACTAAGAGAGAGTGGGTACAATCTCAAAGAAATGCAACTCAATCCAGGTAATAAATTTGAAGCAAGACAAAATGATAGAGTACCAATTACAATGCCAAAGATTTTGAAACCATGGTAGGATAGTGCACCATTTTAACAGCAGGTATCTGTGGGGCTACAATGCAGTACTATACTTATGTGCAAACAAGAAAATGCAGGTTACTGAATCTGTGAGGCTTTAGCAATTTGCTTTAAAAGGTTGAAAAATTACCAGTCTGCTTTTTTAACATCATAATGAATATGCTTTTTGTGTTTCTGTATCTAAACTATTTATGTGTGTATTATAGCTTTATATATTCCACAGAGTAAATGTTGCACTTCCATTGTTTATTTTTCTATTTTATTCACTTCAGGAATACATCGTCTTAAACAGAGCTTGCCTAAAAGGAAGCCAGGATTAATGACCAAGTCATATGATCCAATAGCCCCTATAGCTGAGGAAATAAGTGAGGGGGTCTGTCTCTTGTGTTTTGATGAATTTCAGGTAAGTAGTTAATTAGAGAGAGTTTCCTGGCTTCAAGAAAACATTTAAAGTATTGTTTGATCTTTTATCTTAAATATAATATCCTTTGTTATCTCCCCCAATCAACATAATTAAAGCTCACTGTAGAGAACGGATAGAATTTGATGAGATTCTTTGGAGTAGAGACTTCCTTTTTATGATGTGTTTGTACAGTCCTTGCACAATGATGCACCAATCTGTGTTTGGTACCTCCAGTCATTACGGCAATTGAAACAAAATAATAATCTGACTCACTGAGATAAAAAACATGGGACCAATCTATCAAATTAAACTTAATTCTGGGGCAATGTCCTGAAGTCTTTGGCAGCCCAGTGCACAATCTGTGTCAATGTCAGATACATTTTAAAATGGAGGCTTTTATTGAATTAAATATGGAAATGAATAATGAACTGATAAAATATTCTTTGCCTAACTTAACTTGATTAATTCAATTTATTCTGTACTATCCCTGATTTCTTAATTTTCATTGTGCATCACAAACTTATATTGAAAACACTCCAACTGCATTATAGAAATTGTCCAGATGAAAGCTGGAGGTTGTGGTAGCTTGAGATGGTTAGGACTTGTTGACTCCTGAGAAGTTGTGGGAGACAGTCTGGGATAAAGATATTGGCTGGGTATTACTGCTAAAATGATCAGCAATTAAATAGTTATCCATGTTGGCATTTAAATTGTCACTGTTAAATTTTTAAAAGTCCTGTTGAGATGAATGGAGGTGCTTATACCTCTGAGCCATTGTTTCAGACAATCAGCAGACTTAAGAAGAGAACACTGGATCATAGAATCATAGAAACGTAGGACTGGAAGAGACCTCAAGAGGTCATCCACTCCAGCCCCCTGCACTGAATCAGGACCAAGAAGACCTAGACCATGCCTGACAGATTTTTGTCCAACATGTTCTTAAAAACCTGCAGTGATGAGGAGTCCATAACATCCCTTGGAAGACTATTCCAGAGCGTCACTAGAAAATTTTTCCTACTATCTAACATAAATCTCCCTTGCTGCAAATTAATCCCATTACTTCTTTTCCTACCTTCATTGGACACTGAGAACAATTGTTTGTTTCCAACAATTTACACTTAGTTCACATTTGGACGGCTCTTTTGTGGCCATGAGTACCATAAAGTTTTTTTTTTTTTTAAATTAAATCTTCTGCTCTAGAGCATACTTCTGCAGCAATGATGGATTCTTTGGTAAACTGTATCAGTGCAGAATGCACATGGCCATTGCTGTGATGCAGTGTCATTCCTGGGAATGATTTTAATAATAAAGAAAATCCTATTTAAGAAAATGTCTTGCATATCTTTTGATAGTTAAAAAAAGATATCAAGATTGGTCTCTTATTAGAGTTGAACTTGTTTTTGTATTAGTGACTGAGGGTGACATGCACATTATTGAATTATGCAAATTTATGAATAAGTGAACAACTGCGAGAAAGGATATTTTGTTTGATATTTTGTCAAATATTAAGTTTTAATTATGTTACTTAGTATGCTAGTACGTATTCTGTAGTTGAATTTTTACAAATAATAGATATTTTTATATCTTTGAGACATGGGCTCAGACTGCTGTGTTTTGTTTTGGTTTTTGTGTCAAAACTTGTTTTTGCAAATTAATGAACTGATGAGATGGCAAGCTTTTGTGTATTTGTCGTGGTGTGTTTTTTAAAAAAATTACTCAAGTATAATAATAAGGTAACGTGGGTTGGATACTGTTTCCCTAAATGGACTGAACTTTCTCAGAAGACTCAAATAAGGGCTTTGTTGCTTACACAGTAGTATAAAACCCTTCAGCTTCTGCAAGCCTAAGCTATTCAGCCTTTGGTTTTGGATTTTGTTTTGTTTCTAACTTTGCTTGCTTATTTGTGAATGGAGGAGGCAACCCTGGAATACTTAAAGACAATAAGATGAATTCAAGAAAAAGTTTCAGTTTCAGCTATGAGTTGCCTGGCTTTTGTAAATTTTTAAGCAAGGTACATCGTGGTGTCACCATCTTTTTTTACATTGTGTAGGTATTGTAAATACAAAGATTTGGGGGGGAGAAGCGGATGAATGCACGTATGCCACCATTGACACAAAAGTGTCAAAAATACTTGGCAGCTAATCAGTCTGCTCATACAAATACAAGTAAACTCTGTAACAGACATTTAAAATTTTAGTTTAGTGAAAATGTACCATTTTCCCTTTCTTGTAAAAGACTGGTTATGCCAGGAAGTTATTTCACAGGCAGAAGAGAGGCTGCAAATCATGTTTCCAGGTGGGAGAAGAATTCATTTCTCTTAATCATTATGCTTTATACCCAATTTCCTCCTTCCAACTAGAAGACACTACCAGTGCATATCTACACGCTTTATCAGGCGCAAGGACGCCACCACCGCATTCAGCTTCCTCACAATTTGCTGTAGTTTTTGTACTGCCTGCTGGCTTTCTTTTCCCTGTATTCCTTTTCTAATAGAAACCACTGGTACCAGACTTACTCATGTTTTTCCAGGGAATTTAAAAACTCACCCTCAATTTTGATACTGGGGATTTTAACTCTTGGCTTTGAATGAAGTACTATTTCTGATTCTTAACCTGATTGTTTGCTGGTAATTTTACCTTTACTTCATCCAATGAGTGTGAATAGTATAGCAAAATAGAGCTCTGCAGAAACTGATACGTAATTAAGCTATGTGCAATGTTGCATTTATACTACTAACCAATGTGAAGTGTTTGAATAAACATGTTAATGTGAGAGATGTAAATTTTAAACACTTGATAAAAGAGCCTCTTTGCTAATTCCAGTATTGGATATGTTGGTGTAAATAACTCTCTTCCTGCATGGGTACCCACTGCTTGGTTACTTCAGTACTGAGGAGCTTTCTGCTGGCATTCCACAGTTCAAAGATAGGCTCAAATCCTTCTGGGATTTTTTTCAAGCCAATTGCCTCTTCTACCCTGTTTTCAGAGTTGAGTACAACAATCATTTTATTGAATAAAATTACACTTTCCCTTTTCTATCTCCAAGGTGTGGCTGGGAGGGAAATACAACTTTACTTAAAACACGTTAGTATTCCCAGGACATTGAACACTTGTGTCAATTTTAGAAATGTGTTTATTAAGGTATGAATACTCTGAATTCAGGGATTTCAAAACTATCAAATATAGAATGCTGATCATCTGTAGCAAGTCTTACAATATGTAAGCCATGCACTACTGTGTAGGTTCTAATTACTGACAGTGAGTCCCAATTTTCAGAAATTTGCTAAGGCCTCTCATTCTGAATCTGTCATCTTCCTTCCTAAATAGTCACAAAATGATGTAATATCTGGAAGAGCTGTTCAGATTGGGGGAACAATCTCTTAAAGAAAGATAATCTTGGTAATATAGACACCCATGTAATCCTTCATTTCCCTAGTTGGTTTCCCCAGCAGAGATGCTAATCAGCAGTCTTCACAGAAGACTTGATTTACTCAAATTTAAGCAAACACTGGATTTACAAATACAACTGGAAGAAAAACAAAAGAGGCAGAACAAATATTACTGTAACATGCAGACAAAATTGCTGTCCACAATGACGGCTGAAAATCCTTTTACTTGAGAACAGACAATGACAGTGGGAGCAAGTCATTACTCCTACAGCAGAACCATGATCTTACATTGTGGAAATGGACAGAAATACCAGAGACATTGTCAAAATTTACTTGAAATATTGGAGATTTTCTTTAGATACCTGTTCATATAGGGAAAAAAGAGAAAATTTCATTCTTTGTGATATAGAGGAGGTAGATTCTGTGACATTGACAGCAGAAAATAATGAAAATGCCTACATTTTAGAGATCACCAAATGCAGAATTGTAAGAGACATCAGCATTGTTGAAGTTGCTGAGTCCCATTTAACTCTTGCCTGAAGCCTTATCTTAATCGCCATGGAGTAAATCATGTTAGAGGCTGTTGGAGTGGGGGTGGGAAAAAGCCAGACAAATACAGAATTAAAATAACTTATGAACTAAGTGACCAAGTATTTCAGATATTGATTTATTCTACGTATTATTTCTAAATGTTCTTACTAAAAGAATTCAAGTATTTTAAAGAGCAGATGTAATAGGTATCATGTTGCAAGTATTGTATGGGTACCACTATACTAATGACTGTTAAGCCTCTGAGCATGCCTATTATGAACTAGATGTTTATGAAAGCTCCATCAGTTTGAATATGAGCTGCTTGTGCACAGATTAATAAATAGTATTTTTCTTCTCAATCTTTTGTCATTAGTTCTTATTATGAATGTTAAGTAACCCATCTTTTTTGCATCCACATAAATCGTATACTCTTTTAATATTTGGCCTTACATGTAAATTACCTGAGATTCATGCCATTTGTAATTATAATGTTGGTGTTTTTCAGTATCCTAACGGGTGATCCATAAAATCTGGGTTTTTATTTTATTTTGTTGAGTGCTCAAATAACTTTATACACAAATAATTAGGCTTCTAATTTTGTAGTACCTTTGGTAGGTAGCAATGGTAATGAAAATGGAATCCCTACTTTTTGGTAAGCAGAATGATCACATAGAGATAGTATTTAAATACTATTCAGTATCACTTGGGTTTAAAAAGAACTACAGTTTAGACAGTTTTTACAAGCCAGCAAAGCTATTAAAAGCCTCTAATAAAAACTAGGCTCTTATTTTTGTGCTAATACTAATTACTGATAATACATGCTTATGTTTGTCATTCATTATATGGAGCAGTACCAATCAGTGGATGACTGAGTCTCAAGCACTTACACATGTAAATTAACTATTTGATTTTTTTCTTTTTTACTTAAGTGAGTCATAATGGAAAGCAGCACTAGGTCATAAAAATCTTTTCTCTTAAATGCTAATGAAATTTCTCCATTCTCTCCATTAGCAGACTCCCCTTATTGGTAATTTGTAGCCTTCTCTTTTGTTCCTGGTTGTAATGAATGCTGGGTACAGAAAAAACCTGAGCTATGAGAAGGCTTCAGTTATTGTCTTCTGCTTGCTTACACTGTAAAATTATCTTTCTCTTCCAAAGCTGTACAAGATCAAAAGAGAATAAATTGGCACCCCAGTACACAAAATGACTCTTGCTTTATTAATTATATAGCTTTCAAAAGTTAATTTATTCTGGTAAGGCAAAAACACTAAAATTCTGTAACATCAAATAATAACTCAGTAACAGGCTTTTATTCATTGCTTTCTTTTACTTCATTGTAAACATTTGCACTGGAGTGTACATAAATGTTATAATTCTCTGCAGTCCTCCATTATGTACTCTGCTCTTGCAAAAGTATATTCTGCCACATGAGTGAGTAACTAAAAAAAAATAAAAAAGACTTTTTAGTAAAATAATTTATATCACAATTTAAAAAACCCCGTTCTTGAGATTTGTTCTGACACAATAAAAAAAGAGCAAATTCTTTTAAAATTTGCAATAATGTTCTTATTTCTTATCAGAAATAACATAGGCATTCAAACAGTTGAAAAGAAGCTTCTGTTTGAACATTTGTGCAGAAGCTAAATTTAACAGTGATCTTAATTTTCAAAGTAAGTAATGTAAGCACCACTCTCCTTTACATGTCTTGAGTTTTGAAGACAACTTTGGAAGTTTCTGAAGTTTCAATAATTCAGAAGAGCCTTCAGGAAAACAGCCACCTCAACAGGTTGTGTGTTCCTCAGGCAATCTTGATACCTTGATAGAAGTACCTTGATAGAAGTATAATAACTGCCCTGAACCCACCAGATGACACATGCACTCCATGGAGTGTGTTACTGGGCTTGTAAAATGACTTAGTGATGAGGAAGAAAAGAAAATATTTCTAAAAAAATTCAATATTGATCCTCCCACAAGAACTAAGTGAATGGTTGCCCAAGGATAGATCATAGGGAAGAAGAAAACTGTTTCTATTTAAGCTTCACTCCCTTGTCTCCAAACTAGCTATCAGGAGCAAATTCTAAGGCCATGTGTACAGTAACAAGTTTACAGTGGCATGGTTGTACCGATTCAGCTGTGCCACTGTAAGAGTGCTCGTGTAGCTGCATTATGCTGACAGGAGAGAGCTTTCTCGTCAACATAATAAAGCCAGCTCAATGAGCGGCAGTAGCTATGTCCCCAGGCGAGTGTCTCCCACCAACCTCGCACTGTGCACACAAGTGCTTATGCTGGCCAAATTTATGTCGCTCGGGTGTGTTTTTTGCTGACATTAGTGTTAGTGTAGATGTGGCCTAAGTCTTTCCTCGTTTTCCTCTTTTTCGTCTTCGTTCCCCACAAATTAATGGAGTAAGCAGAGGTTGCAGTGGCTTTAGCTACTTAACCTTCAAACCCCCCAAGAGCAATGCTTAATTTGTAATGAAAGAGATACTAGGGCTCAAGCAATTAGGTGCTGGGGCTCAAGACATTTTTTTTCTTTCATGACTTGCAACAAGCTAAGAGGTGTTGGGGTTATGAACTGCCAAACTTAGAGTTGCTGGGGCTCAGCCCTGGCACACATTAAGCACTGCCGGAGAGTTTAAGGCCCCGTATACACTTAAAACTTTTGCCAGTGTAGTAATGTTGATTAGATGTGTGATTTTTTTTGTTTTTGTTTTGTTTTTTGTTTTTTGTATGACGTTTTTATATCAGCAAAACCCTATTTTAGACACATATATACTGGCAAAGAACTGCTTTTGCTGGCATAGTTTATTTCATTTGAGAAACGGCATAAACCAAGACTAAGACCTTCTACACTAGGAATTTAAGAATCAACACCTCTGAGAGATGTAGCTATATCGACTTAACCTCTGGTATAGACAGCACTAGGTTAATGGGAGAATTCTCCTGTCAACCTAGCTACCGCTTCTTGGGAGGTGGATTACCTACGCCGACAGAAGAAGCCATCCCATTGGCGCAGATGGCTTCTTCATTGAAGCACTAAAGCACCACAACTGCAGTGTTGCAACTGCACTACAGCAGCATTTTATGTGTAGACTAGCCCCTACCTACCTCCTGTCAGGGAGAGGGTTTACCTATGTCAATGGGAGCATTTTAAGTGTAGACTGCACTAGGTCTAAGGCTCTAATCCTTTAACTGATAACACATGGATGGACTGTTTAGCCTGCGAAAGGCAAGGCTTCATGTGGGTATAGCAGTCCACTTATCTGTTATCTACTGCAGGATTGGAGCCCACAGATCCAGACCTACAATCTCACGGGCAGAGACCCCTTTGTGGGATCAGGGCCTAATTTAAGACAAAGTGTAGCAAGGGGATGTAATGAACAATACGGGGATAGTGCAAGGGAAACATGGATACTAGCAGTTAAAATGGGTTAGTTATTGGGTATATGGTTTTTGGTTTTTTTTTTTTTTTTGATTAGCCAGTGAGATTCTGTAGCTCATATATTATACTGTCATATCTAATTTTTCTTCTGTTCAGAAAAGTTTACTACATTTTCCTCCATTCTAACGCATAGCATTTTGTATGCTGCAAGTCTTTAACATTCAGTTTGTAGAAACCGTAAAGTTAGTTAAAACTAGCCTTAGTAAATAGTTTGTCTAAGAATTTTCACTTTACTACTAGTTGTTAATTTTTTTCAGTATTAATTGTAGCGCTCAATTTTTTTCTTTTTTTCTTTTTAAGTGAATGTTTTGTCTGAAGGTTAGAAGAGGCTGACTATGCTGGAAGTGACTGCAGTGCCTTTTGATTATTCATGGACAGTAATAGAAGGCACTTAAAAAGAACAATGAAATTGCTTATTTTTGTGATGGGCCATCTGTTGAATTGTTTTGTGCAACAATCACACAATAGTATCTATGTCATATCATTCTATTTTCTACAGCAGCTGATTATGTATAGTTGGCTACTTGTCCTTATTTCTAAAGTCCCATGACCATTTAAAGTCACCTCTACCAACCTTTACTAGAAAGGTAATAGAAATGTAAAACAGCTGGTGTGTATTTGCTTTCTTTATCTTCTGTTTTTCATGTTGGTTCTAATTAATTAGGCCTCTTTTAAATGTTTAGGTCTGTTTTCTCTGTCTCCCACCTGTAGTTTTATAATAGAAGTTAACATGGAATTATTTAGCAATTGGTAAAGAAATAATGGGGTTCTGTAATAAAGAGCAGACAAGTTTTAAAAGATTGTCGTGCATTCCCTGCTTATTAATTATCTCTCTTATTCCCCCCTCACCCCCCAGCAATAATTAGAATCCTTCTCCACGATTTTACTAACAAGCCATTTTTCTGACTATGAAACCATTTGCAGATCTATTATGGCAGAAGTTGAAAGCAAGAAAAACAAATGTGTTGTCTTCCACAGGTCACTGACATTGCTGATGCCATGATTCTGAAACAGCTTTTTGAAAATCTGTTCCAAAACGGGGTTGTCGTTGTGGCAACATCCAATAGGCCACCTGAAGGTAAAAACAAACATGCTACCATAGTGAAACGAACACATTTCTTATAAAGTCACTTTACATTTATTCAAATTTACCGGTGATAAAATCTTTAGTTTTTAAAAATCTGTGGTACTCTTTCCATGCCATGCAGACCCCCCGGGGGGGTAGCAGAGGCATGGGCCCCACCCAATAATTGTCAGGGACACAGAACTCCTCCAGCCCCGGGGACATGGAGGGAGAGCAAGTTCTTCCCAGGACTGGAGGGGAAGGGGAGGAGAAAAGAGTGAGCTCCTCCCAGCACTGCAGGTGCTGGGTGGGAGGAAGAAGAGTGAGCTCCTTGGTGGTGGGGGGATAAGAGTGAGTTCCTGAGTAGGGCAAGGAGCACAAAAAGCACCCTTCCAAAAGGAGTCAAATTTAAACTCCTGCTTCTGTCCCTGTAGGACCCCTCCTAATTTTCCTTTATATATGGAAGAAAGGGTCCATCCTGGGTCCTGCCCCCTCTTCTCTCTCTCCACCCCCACTCCCAAAATATTTTTTTCTCTACTTCTACAGCCTCTTTTAGTGATGTTTCTAACCCTTCTTATCTCTCTAGTGGAGAGAAAAGATGCCTCAGGATTGGGTGGGCTCAAGGGCATGGCCAGAGTCTGGCCAGCAGAAGGGAGAGGGAATGAGTAACTGTTTCTTCCCTCCCCAGGCTTAGACTATGTCTACATTACGAGCTAGGGGTGCGATTCTCCTGCTTGTGTTCACATACTCACACTAGCTCTCATTGAGCTAGCACATGTATAAAGAAGCCGCGATAGCAGCAGCGGACGCATAGCTGAATTGTGCTGAGTACAAACCTGCTGAAACTGGTGTGTGTACACTGGACATGGCTCTGCCACACCTCCAGTGTAGCTACCTGTGCTGCCATGGCAACACTGTTATTTATACTTGTGCTAGCTCAAAATGAGAGCTAGTGTGAGTATTTCAAAGGGGTAGCCATGTTAGTCTGTATATAGCAAAAACAACAAGAGTCCTGTAGCACCTTAAAGGCTAACAAATTTCTGCGAGCATAAACTTTCGTGGGCTGCAATGCACTTCTTTCAGGTGCATGAAGTGGAAACCACAGATAGGAGGTATATATATACAGCCAAGGGTGAGAAACATAACAATGGGGAGGGCAAGTACTAACAAAGTCAATTCAGTTAGGGTAGATGAGGCCTGTTCACAACCGCTGATTAGAGGGTGAGAATGTGTGAACAGTGACAATTACTTCCTGTAATGAGAGAATCATTCCAAGTCCCTATTCAGACCCTGTATGATTGTGTCAAATGTGAGTATGTGCACACTAGCCAAGGAATCGCACCCCTAGCTCATAGTGTACATGTCGCCTTAGTGACCTTGGAACGTACACTGATTTTTTTCTAGTCAGCTGGTGGATGCAATCCACCAAGAGGCTCAGCATCCCACTGCTTTGATATCGCACACAAGCACTTGAGATATATTGGCATAGAGAACTTTTTAAAAAATTACTCACAATAGTATTTAATAAATAAAGGAGAGCTTGCTATGAACATTTCATGAAGCTTGTAACTGTACAAAGCTTTAGCCAAAGAGGGCTCTATAAACTAATCTGATCATTTTTGGTAGCCAAATTACACTTCTAAGAGATCACTGATGTAATAGTATTAATTAACATAATATTTGGGTTTTTTAATTTATATGAAGTGTCATACAAGAGTCAAAGTTGTTCAAATTACATTGATTTTTTATGTTTAGAAGAGAATCACTTAAGCTTTAAAATACAGAATTTTTCTCCATTTTAATAATTCTATTGAGGGGGAAATGTTTAAATGTTATATCTTTCAACCTTCAGTTATTATTTTAGTTTTATCCTTGTTTGAGCCATTCTGATTAAGTCAAAATCATAACTAAGACACAACTAAGTGAAGGAGAAAAAGGCAAATTGAATGGGTGCATAGTATGGTTGGGAGTCATCTCCACAAGGGATAGCTTCAAACACTCAAAGTTCATGGGTGCTTTAGATCCTGAGTTTGGTCTTGGGCCTACCTCTTTACTTCAAAAAATTAGTCTGTGAAGAGTTGGCTAGATTCTGTGTGGGCCATGGCGCCCACTGCAATACCAGGCCCTCCCCTGGCTGGGAGCAGGCCCAACCTGCCTGCCCCCTCCACTGAGGCAGGTCATCACATGGGCCATGGTGCCCTCTTGGCATCAGGGGGGTATCCATAGCATTGTGGCACCACAGGTTAGGGCAGCCACCCCACCCTCCTCTGCTGTGTACACAGAATGTATCCCAGTATCTAAAGATGTGTGTCTGAAATGAAATATTCACCCAGTAAAGCGCATTGGGTTATTACATTACATTTGTTCTTATTATGGTATCCAAGCTCAAGACTGACTTCAGGATTTTTTCCCCTTTGTTTCTGGATACAAAGAAGCAAGATGGCAGTCTGGTTAGAGGGAACATGCCCATCCAAATGGCCAAGATACTAGTGCCACGCTCAGTAATGTTACGTTCACTGCTATCCCACTGGGACATGAGAATGAAACGCCAAGGTGTGATTTCTGATATCCCAGCTTTTCTCCTCTGCCAAAATCCACTTACCACGTTTTCCTTGTCCTCACCAAATAGAAAAATAATGCAGTAAAAATAAGGCCTCTAGAGCTGTTCTTAATCAATAGATGAGTTAATATAAATAACTTCATTATCAACTTATAGCATGTTTAAAATATCTCCAGGCAAAAAAACAATTTTTTTAATGCTCACTGTTAATTTCTACATGTAAACTTGCATTAATTTATACTTATTGCTTATTTTTAAAAATTATGCCTTGCCATAATTGTTAGAAATCTATGTGAAAAGTGGTACATGCTGTGTACAACTTTGTTAGTAATTAGGTTTCGGAATCTGATTCACTGATTCCCAGATTTCCTATAAGCATTGTCTTACTGCTTGGTTCCTGAGAATCACTGAGAGTACTCTCTTGATTTTTTCAAGCATAGTGCATCCTCACTCGACCATGATATGTTAGTACAGCATCTATCACAATGAGATCCAGCCTGATTATGGCTTTCAGGCACTACTGCACTCTAACTGTTGCATATAGGCTTGGCAAAATTCAATTTTTGGTTGTTTATTTTTTTATAATTTCAACTGATAGTATTGGGTGTTCATTTTTAAGCATTTTTTCCCAGTTTTTATTAAATTAAATTTTCACACTTGCAGGAAATTATGGGATGGTTTGACAATGGGGAGGGAACAGACAATAATTATTTAATGACAGTAGAGTTTGAGACTCAAAATTTTAAAGCTTTATAACTGTTAAAACACAAACTATCAGTGTCACATGGAACAGTACACAAAGTAAATATCCTTAAATGAAACCCTAATAAGTTTTCAAGCAGGATTTTTAATACTTTGACTATCTGTAAATTTAAATTTTTATAGATTTATTTTTTCATTGGTTTGTGTGTGTACATGGTGAAATCAATATTTACCATCATTTAGCAATAAAAATTTAATCCATGTATAATAATTATCTGACATGGCCTTTGTCAGAGACAGGGGAGTTTAGGTGGGCACTTGTAACGAGGTGCCTACATTTCGTCTGTTGCGGTGCCCTGTTATCAAGTGTTGGGACCTTGCAGGGTAATGGAGACTTGTATTAATGAAGTGGAGTAGCACATCATAACTATTGTATGATCATAAAGCTGTAATGGAACTATTCACCTGTCCCTATAGTTACATGGTTTCCAGAAAAGAGAACTTTTTACTATGGTTATAAAATTCTCTTTTACTAGTTTTATTTATTAATTTACATTTTATTTCATAACGTGCCGAATATGCATTTAATTATAAAATATTTAAATAAATTAAACCTGTTTTCAGAATATATGTATTTATTTGTAATTTTTTATTGTTTGCCTACAAAGCAAATTGTATTTTCTTGCTTTGGAAAAATGATATATGTGATGGGAATTACTAGAAAACCAAGGGAGTAACCCTAATCAACAGAATAAAGACGTTACCAGCTCTGGCAATTGACATTATTTCTTCATAGTTGAAATCTTTTTACAAAAAAATACTTAAGATTAAGCATTTGCATATTTTGGCTTTATAGTTGCACTGATTGATACATAACATTTCCAATTCTTTTATGTGCTTATTTTAATACAAAGGTTTTGTATCTCCTTTGCTAAAATCACTTAGCTCTCATTAGAGATTTAAATCTAATTTCACTGAATCCCTTTTGAGATTTTCTTGGGCTGTTCTCCTTTTTTTTTTTTTTTCTCCCCTTATTAAGAATGTAATGAATTTCATGCAGCAAAAGAATAGAAATCAGTTTCAATTCCCTTTCTTCCCTTTTATTCCTTTATCCCTCTATCGGCATAGAGCTTTATTTGCCAGACTAAAAGACAAGCTGGCATTATTATTAAGGCCAAGGCTAAGTAGCAAAACTAGTACCAGTTTTCTCTTTCAGACCTCTATAAAAATGGGCTTCAGAGAGCTAACTTTGTACCATTCATCACTGTGCTGAAGGTAAGGAAAGTCACTTGTTGAATGCTTTCTTTCTTTGCCTGTCATATTGATAATCAAGGGTTTGTACAGGATTGTGTCAATCTTACTTTCAGGAAAAATGCTTTAATTATTATAGAGTTAAAGCAAATTGAAATAGAGGGAGGAACAACTTTTCATCTGTAACAGTAATATCTGTGTTTAATGGAAAAGTTGAATATGTAACAGGGCAAAATGTTAACTTCTGTAAGTAACACAGTAGAAAATATTTATTTGGGCAGAATTTTATTACAGTTGTATATGTGCAAGTTGCGATTGTAATATTTCTGTAATTATTATACAAATGTTGCTGCAACATTTTTTGACTTTTTAGATTTATCATGCTAATCTACTTTTCCCAACCCAGGAAGATTCTTTTAATGACATTTTCTGTACAGATTTATCTTAAAATATGATTACTCCATCAACGTAGGTTTTGCAGCTGAAAACTACAGTAAGTAAAGGAACAATTACTCATATATTTTCAATCATACAATAAGTAATTTTTTCAAGCTATCACATTATCTACTTTTTCTTTTCATTTAATCCCTCTCTTCTGCTCCCATTCACATGCTTCTTTCTTGCCTTGCTTCATCCTTCTCCTCCTCCCACATATGCTTGCCGTGTCACTTAGTCCAGCTGATCAGGGGAGAAGAGAAACCTACTACCCATCTGCATCATTCTCTCCTTCCTGCTCCTGGATATTTCTACTCTGCTTGTGGCCAGCATATGCCTGGGTTATGTCCATGAACACCTGTGCAAGCAGGATGAGAGTTAGCACCGTGTGATCATCCCGTTCTATGCAGGCCACCAGCAAGTATGCCATGGACCACAGTTTGAGAACCATTCTGCTACACCACTACTTTAGTTGCTAGGTCTCATTGTTTCTCACTTGGATAAAGAATTGTTTCTCTGGAATTCCACTGTCCCTCACGCTTTCAAAATTCAGGTCTATCTTCTTGTGTAAATACATTTTCTCCTATGTAAGTGGCTTTCTGAGGGGATATTACTCAGGCTTCAGGGCTACGTGGCAAGGGGAACTTAAATTCTGTGGGAAGCTCCCTGACATCTTCACGCTCTGGTGTGACAGACTGGAAATTCTGCAACAGCGTAATTTAAGTTAAAAATGGAAGTGTTTATTGAGTTAAATATGAATAATGCAGTCAGTTAAGTAACCACTGGGGTCTCTTTGTTTTGATAATAAATAAATTTGTGCTGTACCCACACTTTCAGTTTTTGGTATGGCACAGATTTTTGAATTCACAAAGAGTAACCGTATTGTAGAAGTTGAGGAAAGGGAAGCTGGAGGTTTTGGTATCTATGGATTAATGGGATGCATCTTGGGATTGTGGGATAAATATATTAATTAGCTATTTCTGCTAACATGTTCAGCAGTGAAATAGTTAACAGTGGCTGGGATTTTTCAATGGGACCTAAAGGAGTAAGACACTCAATTCCCACTAAAGCTTAATGGTAATAGGACACATAGTTGCTTTAGGCCCCTTTGAAAATCCCATCCAATGTTGACATTTAAACTTATCAGGTTTCAAAATTAACATCTCCTTGAGATGAAGACAGCAGTTCACCGTGTCTCAGAATTGCTGTTTCATGCTGTCAAGAGGGCAGTGTTGCAGTTGGTTCATGTTTGAAAGATTTTCTTCATAACAATGGAAGTTATAAACTTAAGTAAACATTAAAGCTTAGGCCATGTCTACATACAGCTGCTGTAGTGGCATAGCTGTTTAATGGGAGGAAAATACCATGGCATATTTCTAAAAAAACCTAAAAAGACCTGCTTCTCTCCAAACAGTGTCAATTTCAAATTGCCTGCTTTAAATCTCAGTATGTGCAAGACAGACCTGGGATTGGTGGGAAGGAGAAAGCACTTTAAGTAATTGGAAGGAACTATCCAATTCTCACCCTGTCTCATCCTCACTATCTTCTCACCCTGTCTCTGCCTTCCAGTTATCAATGTGGAGCACAATTCTGGAGTTGTAGTGCAACCATTCAGAGCTTCTCCTAGACACATAGATAGTGCAGTGGCCAGAAACCTCTTTTCCCATGTTTGGCTCATCAAAAGAAATTACCTTTCCTTTTCAGATGCAGACTTACCCACATTCATCCTTTCTTTCATTGTCCCCAGATTCTATTATTGCAATGCCTGTGTGTTTTCATTCCTGAATCAATTTTTGTGGGGTGAGCAATAAGGCACATGAGTTCAGCACTAGAGATGCAGATTGGCTGGGCCTCAGGTCAGGGAAGAAGGGAGGCAGAGGTGGGTCTGGGGAAAGATATATTTTTTAAGTAATTCATAAAATGTATACCTTTAGCATTTTGTTTATATGTTTGTCTATCTTGCCTTTTTATATAGTAAATTCTTCAGGGCTGGGATTGCAACCTTTATTGTATTTGTACGGCACCTAGCACAACGGGGCCCTAATCCTGATTAGGGTCTTTGGGAGCTACTGCAATAAAAATAATAAATAATATCTGAGCTTGATTACAAGGGCTATATGAAAGCTCCAGTTAGTTCAATTTATGGCAGCCTGCTTGTGAAGTTGGGTGGACCAATGAGATCACATTATGGCAGTTTTTCGTGTAGTGCACTTGGCTCCCTATCCTATTTTAGATCCTTTCTGAAGTCCTGGTTCAATTTTTTAAAGCTGTCAGTAGGTTAAGACCTAGCTATTTCGGAGAATGCAGAGTGAATGGCAACTCTCAGCAGTAGCTGCATTGTACAAGGATGCTATGGCTGATTAAGCCATGGCTGAAACTCTGCAGGTAGAGTATTCATTATAAAAGGGCTTGGTTGTCTACCACTGGAGATCAGGTTCAAAGCAAATCTTCAGTCTTTTAGAGTTTAATGTAAAACAAAATTCTCTGAGCAAACCCAAAGACGTGTTCAGAAAAACTCAGCAACACGAAACAACAGTCTTTCTTTAAAATGTGATGTAAACAAAGAAAGAGAGATGAGTGTCACCTGTTGGAACAGAACTTTTCCTTGTCTGAATTATGTCTGGTGTGTAGTTGTTAGAGATGAAAGCATTAGAACATCAGGGTTGCTTAAGTTGAAGTATCTATTTTCATGACAGATTCTTACAGTCCTAAAATGAAACAAGGGGACATTTTTGCCCAGTGTTGCCTCCATCATGATCCTAACCCTTTCATAGGTGTATTGATTTCAGAGGGGAAAAAAAAGTGTGGTTAAATATTCATATAGATTTGCAATCTTCCACCAATCAGATTGCTTCTTCAATCCATACTATTTTATAAATACAATATACCACAGATAGGAAATATTTTGGTGAAAATCCCTTAATTCCAATTGCATATATACTTTTCTGAGGGGCTATTAGTTTTGGGACCTTTTAAAGTAGGCAGGTATGGGACAGAATATTTTCACACTGACGAATGTTTCTCAACAGGCACAGCATACTTGGTTTTCACAAACAAGTGCTCAGCTTCAGTTTGCCAAATGCTTTGAGACTGCAAGTACTCCACAAAATATTAGGAAGCCAGAGTACCCAACAATTTATTTTGAAAAATTTCCAGACATTTTTACAGAGCTAATTTACATGTAAAGTTGTAACCAATACTTTAAAAACTTGATATTAGATCTGAAGTAAATTCTTATTTTATTAGAGAGAGGGGTGAAGGGATTCTTTAATATATGGTTTGGCAGTAGTTTGCCAACCTTTTTTATTCTGCAGGCCACTTAGTAAAAGAGAGATCCTCTCATGGACTATTGCCCTTTCCAGCATCCTAACCCCCCACTGTTTGGTTCAACACTGAATTCTTTGGACCAGCAGGAAGGGCTCCTCAAAGCATTGGTGTTCTACGAACCATACTTTGATGTGGAAAAATACTATCAATAAACAGTGATTCTCAAACATCCAAAGATTTCTTGTAATTGACATAGCATTTTACAATCACATAATGCAATTAATCATACAGCTCATATATTTTCTCTGTCAAGTTTATTATTGCACACAATAGAGCTACCACTAATACTAAAAATAAGCAATTTCTGAAGTGTTTTAATAATATTGGTATATCATTGACAGGTGCAATTTTAAAATAGTATCTTGAACTTTGGCTGAGCGTATCTTTTAAACTGAAATAAAACAAAATATAAACCAGAAATCCATAATTGATGGGATTTATAAGAGATTAAGCTACTATATATTTTCTTTCAGTTAATTCAGCTTCCCCCCCCCCTTTTTGGGGTCAAAATATAAACCAACATTTCATTTTAAACAAAATATATTTTTTTAAAATAACAGTGCTAAACAAAATAACCTGCTTTCACATTGACAGTAGTGGTACTGTTCAATCTCGCTTTTGCAGCGTTGGGTGGTGATGATATAGTGATACTTAGGTTGCTTCCAGTTATTCTGAAGGGTTTTCACATTAAAATGTACATCTGTTCTTAAAAACCATCATCAGAGGAATTGTAAAATATTTATCAGCTTACTGTATATTTTTGTTTTTGGATAAGAGAAATGTAGGTGTTTAAAACTTGACCAATTTAAAACTCTTAGGGAAATTTGTGGGTTTTAAATTTCATATAAAGGAATTGATAGATATAACATTTCTTTTATTCTGTGTTCTGCTTTTGTCCAACCACCTGTGATAGGAAGACACACATTTGTTGATTGACTGATCTGCCAATTTGTTTTAAAAAAGTCATTTCGCTGATTAAATTGATTTGTCAGTTTGTTCCATTCTGATGCTGTGATAGCCTAGCAGCTTTCAGTCTATTGAATAGTTAAAACCTGCTTTTGAGGTCAGTGTCAGCCATTCTGACCTCTGCTGAACTGTACCTTGAGTCAGAATTTCTGGGATTAATCCTTTGATATTGTGATGGTTTTGCTTATCAATTGACTTCTCTATTACTGAAGATGGTAAGCCTTTTGCTTCCCTTCTTATTATGTAACCAAGCAAGTAGATGCACTTCATAAGTAGAAGGCACTTTTTTTGCAAGTTATGGAAGTGCTTATTTTATTTTTGTGAAATTTGTCTAGTAATGAAATAGATTAAAATAACTTAATCTACAATACAGTTATGAATTACCATGCTTAATATCAGCATTGTTTAAGGACAGTTTTTGTTTATGACATGGATTAGTTTTCAAAGAACATTTTAACAAGTAAAACACATTGTATCTAGATTATTGTGTGCCTGATTAGAGGTTTACAGTTTTGTTCTAAATACTTTCAGTAAGTGTATGTGTGCATGAGAGAGAGAGAGGTGAGATGTATATATTTTCATTTACAGGCAAGGATTGTTTAATTGTATTTGTGTAATTTAAGGACTTTTTAGGTATTATAATATAATTGCCTTGTGTATACTATTAACTATATAATATTACAAGACTCCCCCACCCAGCTAGTTTGTTCAAATACAGACTCCTAGGTTTTATCATCTATTTCAGCAAATGAATTCTTTGATGAAAATGGGCAAATCAAAGTTTATTATAGATATGTTATACTTGGCTCTTGATATAACGAGATAAATTAGTTTAATTACACGTGGCAGTTTTCTTTGCTTGTGATGTAATGTGAAATAAGGTCCTCCCTCTCCCCAAAAAAGCCCAAGCCAATTAATGAAGCTTTTAAGCTCTTTGTCACAGGCCACCGTGGAGGTCTGCAGAGAAGAACTTTAATCCAATAAACATTTCATTTAGATCATGAAAAGAAAGCTTGAGGAGAAGCTCCTACAAGAGAGGGTTACCAGTGATTCTAACCATGAAGGGATGTGAGGAATTTGCCAAATTAACTAGGAAACCTTCATATTTAACACATAAACGTGTCAAAACTAATCATAGAATAATTTGAGTTGAACCTTATATTGTGAAAATTGTAAAAAGCCACAACTGTTTTCTTCAAAGGCTTCACTGTTGAGCTGGATGGACAGGGCAACGGGAGGTTGTGAGAAACCCAGATAGCAAATAACACTGGCCGAAGTTGGTGGAAAAAAAAAGGAATAGATAATTAGGTGTAATTAGTGTGTATGAATTGTTGTCTCCCTGCCCTTGGCTTGAATAAATTTAGAAGAAAAAACCCTAGTGGTGAAAACGCTTTGATGTAAGAAGAGTCATTGTGGCTTGGCAGCATAAAGGCAGTGTTTTATACTTCTTACATAATGGTTGTGATACAGAAAGAGTGAATGGACTCTGCACCCCCCAGTCTGCTTTACAGCAAGGACTTTTGGATTCTCTTGAAACAAAATGCATTAGAAGTTTTCAGTTGTTGGTAATGAGGTAGTGGACCTCATCTGAGCTAAGCGTAAGCCATCTTTAGCCTTTGTTTAGATCTTAATCGCATTTTTTTATTCTGGGAAATCTAGTTTCTTAAATCAACATTCCTTTTTCTCCCTCCCTGCTAGCAGCTCTTGCAAGAGCAAGAGCTAATACTGGGGAAAGAAATAAAATCAGAATTTAAAAAAGAAAAAAAATCAAAACATGGTAAGCCAACTTTATGCTTGGTGTGACTCCATTAAAGTATCCAGAATCATAGCAGGTCTTAATTTGACCTATTGTTTGTAAATTATTGCGCTTCTAATCTAGTATGAGATATTGTCAGGGTTCTGTCTTGCAGCAATCTACTGCTTATTATTTAAAGACCATTAATAACCGTGTGTGTGTGTGTGTGTGTGTGTGTGTGTGTGTACGTACACAAAATATATATAGATTTAAAACAACATGTGAGATTTATGATGTATACTTGGATACAGGGTGTCCTTCAAAAGACTGAGGTGAAATAGAGCTGTTTAATTTAGCATTGTTTCTACTGCACACAGTTTGTTCTTTATCCTTCTTCCCCTTCTTTCAGCTGAAAAAGTAAGACATTTTGTGCTCAACCACACACCCCATACCCAGATTCTAAAATGAATTGTGTGTCCTCCTGCAGTAGCTAGAAAAAAAGTATTTATTTTAAATCACTAAAATTATAGGGCCAGATGCTAAAATATAAGTCTATGTAATTCCATTGATTTAATTCTTCAGATCAATGATTCGCCTGTTAAACTACTCGTATTAAAGCTGAAAGTGTTTCTATCACAAGTGTAAAAAGACCCATATGACAGATTCTGTTTGTCAACGCTTAACTGCCTAGATTTTTGTTCTCTGTTTAAATTTTTTTAAAATCATAAATAAGCATTGTTTGTCATCCATGATCAGTCTTAACGACAATTAAATCCAATGGGTTTTTTTGGGTTTTTTTTTTATTTATTTAAACTGTAAAATCTGACCAAGGTAGCATTTCTGAAAATTGTCCACAAAGTATTTTAAAATGTTTTTTAAAGTTGCATTTTATGATGCTTCTAATACCACTGTAGTAATCTGCAATGTTCTATCATTCCACAGTTATTGAAAAATAATAGGAAAAACCTGTAAAGAAAGTAGCATTTCATGTAACCCTTTTGAGGCATTGTGCCATTATACAGAACAAGGAGTCTGTTGTACTTGAAGTTGATTTGAGCTGTGAAAGGCAACACCTGAATTTCTCACAAGACGGAATAATTATGGCTGATTGTGTTTTTCAGGTATAGGTCACAGGAAATTCACTTAGGGTAGAATATGTACAAAGCTAAGAAATATGCAGATTTTCTGTTGTAGGGTTGTGTAAAAATTATTTACAGTTAATAGTTGCATAAAGGTTAGAAAGGTTGATGAAGTGATATTTAGTTTTGCTTTACTATTCACTGCATGTCAGAATGTAATTATGACTGATTCATGAAACTGTCTTAGAAACGAACCATCTTTATTAAAATGCTGATCAAGATAAGAGCTGACAGTAATAAAGAATAGAACATTTTAGTCTTGTTGCTTTTGAATGATTGCTAATTACCCCAGAGGTCATGTATAGTGCTTGGGAGGATTCATTGACATTATTTCTTTTAAGTCTACTGTTTCAACAACATCTGAACATGAAGACAAAAACTGAGTGCATTTCGAACAAGACTTTGACCAAGTTTTTTATGTCACAAAATACCTGATGATTCTTCCTTCCTGTTCTTGTTGTACTAAATTTAGGTTCTTAGGAGTCTAGATGGCAGAGCATTAGGAGTGCTGCAAATGTGGTATATTCATTTAACAGGGCCAACTTTAAGCATAAGCAAAGCAAGCAACCCTCCCTTCTCAAGGTCCTGCATGCCATATGTGTGGTGTAACTCATGGCTGGGCACTATCTCCTTCCTCAAAAGCTGTCCTAGAGAGAAACCAGTATACTGCCAACATACCTTCTCTCTCTCTCAATAGGACAAGGGAGGGTGTTAACTTATGACCAGTTTTCCCCACCTTACTTCCAACAACTTTGGGGAGGAGGGCTCTTATAAATCATAAGGCCCGCTTTATTAACTTCAGATCCTGAAATAAGATGATGAGTGTCATTAGCTAAAGATTTCAAGACCATCCATTGTAACTAGTCTAAAGTTGATCATATATGATGGGTTTGGTGACTCAGAAAACAAATTTATTCATTAACCCAACTATATGCCTACTTAGGAGAGGATTTTTGTTTTACTGTAGTTATGAAACATTTGGAATGATTTCCATTACAGTGGGATACTTCAGAAAGAGAAGTGTCTGTTAGCCGTCTCCTGATACCCCTCAGTTAAGAATTTTAAAACCCAAAATAAAACTGTTGCTTCTAATGAGACACTGGACATGGGTCAATTAATGAAAACACCAAGGAAATCAGAAAAGGTAACAGACTTTGGCCAAGAAGAGTTAAGCTACCTTTTTCTGTAATGGTGGTGGAAGACACCCACAATGTGTTTATGCATTCCATCATAAGAGAGTGTTTTTTGTCCTGGTGGGGGGAGGGAGGAGAGTGATTACTAATCAAAATTCTTGTCATTGCATAATTTGATGGAAGGAGGGAATTTCATGAATAGCCAAGGAAGTCTGAATCAGTCGTGCAGTTCTTGTTATTGTGGGATGCTTGTTTGGATGTCAGTGACGTAGTGTAAAGGAGTTAGCTAGAGACAAAGTACTTGAAAAGGGAAATTGAAGTCTAAAACAGTAGTTGTTGATTCTTTCATTCAGAAAGTTCTGTGGAAGTTACACTTCTCAGGCTCAGCCTAGCCCTTAGTTATAAACAATAGGTGTTCATATATATTTCTTTTAAAAATTCATTATTGGTGCATGTATATTTAATAGCTGATTATATCGCATGAATCTGAGAATAGGAGTAAGCTCTTAATCTTAGCTCACCTCAATAGTATGAATCGGTCCTTGCCATCAGATGTATTTGTCAAAGCAAGTTTCTGTAAATTTAGTTTACAGAAGCAACTGATTGTAGAAATTTTGTCCTCTAATGGTGCTGTAAAAGAGAGAGTGCACTCTATCTATACAACTGCATCCTACAGGAATAATAGCATGTAATGGTACACAAAAATTGATTGCCATGAAACAAAATACTGTGGCTTCATATTAGTTTACTTGAAATTTAGAATGGAACTCTCGTTATTTAGCACAATAGTGGGAACAGTACCAGAGTCTTTTAAAGCAATTCCCTTTTTTTTTTTTTTTTTCATTTTCCATTTCCCCTGATTTCCCATCCCTAAGGTACTCATATAGGACATATAGGTGTAGTTCAGAAAAGTGACTTTACACTCTTGAGCCCTGGTGCCACAAACACATACGTGTGCTTAGTCTGCTCAGTCAAAAGTCTTGTTCTCATGAGTCCTCATTTCATGTAATAATGCTATCTCCTCCTCCTTTCTAATCTTGACTAGGGCAACCTCGTTTCCCTCAAATCAAATGTGTCTATTAAAATAAACTTTCTGGCATGTAACTCTGACCACATGTAATTTTACACATGTAAATAGTCCCATTGAAACTTAAAGTTAAGTATGTGCATACATTTTGCAGGATTGAGACCTTAGCATATGTAATTTGCTGCTTCATAATAATAGTAATAATAATAGAAAATACATACCTTCTGTGTATAGCTTTTGATGAGTAGATCTCAAAACGCTTCACAAAGATGGTAAGTGTCATTATGTCTATAATCTTTTGTTTCAAACCACTCTTAGTTTTATTTTTTTACATAGGTTCATCAAAGTATGTTTTTCCATAAAGCTAATAGTTGTGCATGAGTGTTTGCATATGTATATATCTTCTCAAAATTTAAAAATCACTTCATCTTTCACACATTTCAATACATGTAGGTAAAAATAAAAGTAAAAAGGCATCTTCAATTCTGGCAATTTGCAATTGCTATACACACGGATTATTTAATAAAATATTAAATCATAGAGTATAGTTTACTAAATATTCTACACAAAATATTTCACAGCACACATCTACACAATTAATTCTCTGCAATTTATACAACATAGCAATGTAATCTTTTCTATATCTAAACTTCACGGGTACTTTTTTAAAATAAAATTAAAAAGTAAAAAGTTAAAAAAAAATAAAATAGCCATCTGTCTTGGATGGTTTAGGCACAACAAATTCTGCACCTTGGGAGGGGGTTAGACCAGATGATCCTTGTGGTCCCTTCTAACGCTATGGTTCTGTGATTCTAACAAGAATTATGTAGAACAGATAGATTGTGCACCACAACATCCTGTATACACAGTCCATACCTACATGTTTGCATTTTTTGCTCTTAAAAAGTCTTATCAAATGGCTTTGAGAGAGGATGTAGTAATTGGAGATACGATTGATAGGTTAGTCTATACTTAAAACTTACAGCTGTGCCACTGTAAGAGCACTTGTGTAGTCACGTTATGTTGACAGGAGGGACTCTCCCGCCAACATAATAAAATCACCTAAATAAGCGGTGGTAGTTACGATGGCTAGAGAGTGTCTCCCGCTGACATAGTGCTGTCCACACAAGTGTTATGCTGGCAAACTTTATGTTGCTCAGGGGGATGGTTTTTTCCACACCCCTGAGCAACAAAAGATTGCTGGACTAAGTGCTAGTGTAGATAAGGCCTAAGACTATAAGACATTAATTTCTGATGCATTTCAATATTTAAACAACTCGATGCTGTGTAATTTAGGAAGCACTGTAACTTTCAAAAGTTTTCATACAGAACCTGTAATATAGCATATCCATTCATGTTGGGTTGGTTTTTTTTGTTTGTTTGTTTGTTTTTGCTTAACTGTGTAGCTGAGGTTTTCATTAATCATTCTTTAGTTCATTTAAAACATCACAATGACTAGATATCTGAAATCTGTAGCTGGAAACATTCTTATGTTGTTGTTTTAACATGTAATGGCCTGTCTGCTAAACGATAGATTGTGTTCCTCATAAACAATTTACCAATTTAATAATTTCTGTCTTGAATATGTATTTTTATAGTTATATTTTAAAACTCATTTTCTACCCTAGTGGCATATGTATGCTATACAGTAGCTTAGTCATATGAACATGTTTTGATAATAAGTACAATGTACAACATTTTCATGAGCATGGTCAGAGTTCAAACTTGATATGCTTTGTTTTTTCAATTGTGATTATTTCTTGAAGTTACTGTTAAATTTTGAAAGAGAACTTAAACTCAGGAATCCCTTATTTTTAATGTTTGTGTTTTTTATTAATGGAGTCCAGGAACCTTAACACCACATTAATGCCATTATTTGTTTGACTTTCTCACAGTTTTGGAAAAAAAAAATTTATTAATTTTGCTTGCAATGTGCATAATACATTTTAAAGGAAGTTTTAATACTTTCTTATCCAGTGTTTTAGTGTGAATGGCTGATGTAAAACTGTCAGTATGTGTATGGTGCCATTATACTAGTAAAAGAGACCGAATCTGAAACCAGTTGTGCGTGTAGCCCAGCAATGAGAGAGTTTGTGAAACCAGTCCATGCATTTAGGAGAAAGCTGATGTGCAGCCGGCTACAATTATAGTCTTGGCAGTATGATAAGAAGAGAACTAATGTAAAACCAGGTCTGTCGGCATAGACCGGATGTTACGGTAAGGGAAGAGTGAACCTGATGCACATGCGTAGACTTTATATTACAGTAAGGGGAGAGTTGATCTGAAACCTGGTGCACATACATATTCTGGGCTTTGTGGTGATAAGATAGATGATATAAAAGCAGCATTTAAATAATTCTTTTATTGTGTAGGAAGTCTCTTGCAGTTCATCTTGATATTGGAGACATTAAGATGTATAAGTATGGGAAGCTGAGGGGTTTACGTTTTAACAGCTCTAAAGTAGAGGGATCTGAATAAATTTTAAAATCTAGAGAAAAATTTCAAAAAAGAGTAACTTTTAAATGTTTCTAGAGTTTGACTTGTTCAATAGAATGTACCTCATATTTGCATAACATTTAACCTGGATCCCTTCAACATGTAGATAAAGCAGGGATAAGTCCCCAGTTTGACCACAGTTTTCTGCATGGTCTTCACTGTGACCAAATCTTGCAACTTCTTTCTACACCACATCTCTAGGATGCCCTCCCTTCCCCATCAACAGAGGGGTGTTTGATCAGACCAGTTTGCCTGAGGACAGTGCCTGAAAGGGAGTGGGAAGGCAGGAATTAGCTTCTCCTTCTCAGGTCCTGTGCTTCCCATTAGCCAGGCTCTGGGGACCCAGTGGGCTTGATTGGCCTTTATCCACTCCACTCACCTCTCCAGTGTATTTAAACTCTGTCTGGGCTTCTGGAGAGCCTCTAACCCCATTTAGCTGCCCCTCTCCTCTTCTTACTTGTAGTGTGTAGGAGCTGTGTTTTTCAGGGTTTGGCTGGCCCGTTTTAGGATCAGGAAGTAGTTTTTCCCATGGGTCAGCCTGGCTGAGGTCTGGTGGAGTTTTTCGTCTACCTCACAGTGTTGTGGAGGCACAGTTGGGTTGAATGGAATAAAACTTGAAAATTAGGAATGGTAAGACTGTTTAGCTTTTTGCAACTTGTGGTTGGTGTCAAATGTGGATAAAAGGTAAAAAGACCAACTCCCAGAGGCAAATGAGACCAAGGATTTCACTGGTGGACCTACGGGAGAAGGAAAGACCTGAAGCATTCATGGACTAAGGTCCCTCCTTGGTAACCTCCCCCCCATATGCGGGGAGTGTGAGAGGTTTGAAAAGTGAGCTGAGTCTTAGGGCTAGGCCAAGCAGGGTCTACCCAAGTTACTGGTTACATGTTTAATGTCTGGTATGTAAGAATAGGGGTGGATGTGTAGCACCCCTCCCCAGTGTTCATTTAATAAAGTTGCAACCTGCCACTTAAATCCATCCCTGTGTCTGTCATTTGCCTGCAGATCCTGATCAATCTGCCCTTTCCTGTCCATCTGCTCAGTCAAAAGTCCTGTGCTCGTGAGTCCTCCTCAGGTACTACCACCTCCTCCTTTCTTGACCTTGACTAAGTCAACCATGTTCCCCTCAAGTCAAATGTGTCTGTTAAAATTTTCTGGCATGTCACTCTGATCACTTCATCGCAACTGATCTAGTAACTTACCATGATTTCGACTCCTGGATTTACTACCCATTAATCAGCTGTTCAAACACTTCCATGCTTTCCTTTCATGATGATTCTTATACATGGACTCCTTCAAGTCCAATCTTAAGACTATCCTCTTCCATTGTGCCTGCAAAACGGTACCTGCTGACGATGGCCAGATGATTGCCCTCTGGCCTTCTTTCTTTTCCCTGCTGCTTTACTCCCTGCTTGCACCCCCAAATAAATAAAAACAGCGATAGTGATATGTGTAATTAGACATGCTGGGCCAGTTCTTCAGACTCATTTCTTTGTATGTTCTGTACCCATCCTATGCTCTTCGTCAGTTTGTATCTTTAGCATATAAGTCATCAGGAGAGGGTTTTCTCTTCTCTTTAAGCAGTGGCTGATGCACTGTGTGTTGGTAGCAGGAAGACTGTCCACCCCATTCAGTTATTGTGCCAGTACTTCCCATCCACAGTAGCTTTGTACTGGTGGAGAGGGCATGGTGGGGGATCACAAGGTGGTTAGCTTACGACAAAGCGAGACAAATGGTGGTGGGAATGCCATGCACTGCTGAGGGGCAGGGGAACAGGAGGAGAGAATTAGCTTTTTGTTTTTGTTTTCAGATGTGCAAAGGAGACTAAAGAAATTTTCATTCCAGGTTTCTCTAGTGTAGACATGGCCACTGTCGGAGGAGTTTGACAAACCCCAAGTTTTGTTTCCATATTTGTAAACTAGGAATAACATTGACTTATCTACCTGACAGGAATGTTGTGAGGGTACAGTTAATGTCTGCAAAGAGCACTATCAGGGGAAAGGCTATAATAATGTGACTGGCATGTATTATAAAAAGAATGAAACTATGCACTAGAAATACTGTATAAATTCAGAATTGAGGGCTTTTAAACAAGATGAAGATTTACATATATAAAAAGGTAAATATGGAAAGGCTGTAAGTATGTGGTTGTATGAAAATGAAAAGATAGGCACTGATCACAAGTACAAAGAGTGAACATTATAGAATGTATATAAATGTATTGTGGCAGGTCTAGAAACATTTCCTTTCCCCCCCTTACAGATGCCAGTAAAACTTTATTTATGAATTTGGGGATTGGAAAAATTATACTAAAATTTTACAAACTCAACATGTCCTTAAATGCATTGTCACAGACTTCCCAGCCTTTTATCCTTAGTCTTTTATTAGCATTAAAAAAGTCTAATAAGAACTATAGGTTTTAATTTCTCTCTCTTTGGATAACTAACTTCTCCATCTTAGGACTGATTAAACCCTACAGATGTGATTGCATTCTCACACTCACTAATCACCGCCAAGGAACCCTAATCAGCAGCATAAGAAGTTTAACTGGAGTCCTCAGATTGTTAGTCCTTAATTGTTAAAGCCACGACCCTAACTATTGGGTTACATTTTTAAAATGGAGCTTTAAACTTTCCGATTTCATCTGCTTGTGCTAGACTTCTCCTGCCTTTGTCCCTAAACAAATACCTAGGGCCAAACGTAGAGTTAGCCTACTCAGTCCTTGTGCTGCTACCTATGGTTTCCATCAGTTTCTTTGCACAATGAAGATACTTCAGAATTGTGACTTCTTACTCCCATTCAATTCAAATGCATAAAATTAATCAGCCATACAATTTATTTTGAACTGGTTTATGTATTTATGTATACAAAGGACAAATACAATTACAGTCTGAAAATGCAATTAGTACGTTAAAAATAGAGTTATCATGTACTCATTACCATATAAGTGGGAGAAAAGCTTCTGACTCTGGAAGGAAAAAATGTGAAGCCTCAAAGCTCAAGTGGGGATAGATAGCACTAAAGAAGAGGCTGTGAAACTTAGACCTGCTGATGGGGTGGATTTAGTTACACTTTGAATAACTCTAATGCTACTGTTAAAAGTTACTAAATGCACAATAGCTGTATAAGTCATCACAGAAACATAGGACTGGAAGGGAGCTTGATAAGTTATCGAGTCCAGAGGCAGATCTAACTGTTGTCTAGACCTTGCCTGACAGGTGTTTGTCTAATCTGTTCTATGATGGAGATTCCTCTGTAGGTAATTTGTTCCAGTGCTTAAGTACCCTTACAGTTAGGTAGTTTTTCCTAATGTCTAACCTAAATCTCCCTTTCTGCAATTTAAGCCCATTACTTCTTGTACTGTCCTCAGTGGTTAAGGAGAACAAGTTGTCACTCTCGTCTTTATAACATTTTATGTACTTGAAGACTGTAATAATGTCCTACTCAGTCTTCTCTTCTCCATACAAAAGAAACATGCCTTCCTCCCCCCCCCATCTTTCCTTGTAGGTCATGTTTTCTAGACGTTAATCATTTTTGTTGCTCTCCCCTGGACTTTCTCCAATTTGTCCTCCACTTTCCTGAAGTGTTGTGCCCAGAACTGGACACAGTACTACTATTAAGGCCTTATCAATGCTGAGTGGAAGAATTATTTCTCATGTCTGGCTTACAACATGCCAGAATGATGTTAGCTTTTTTTGCAACAGTATTACATTATTGACTCATATTTAGTTTATGTTCCACTATAATCCCAAGATGTTTTTCTGCAGTACTCCTTCCTAGGCAGTCATTTCCATTTTGTATTTGTGCAATTGATTGTTCCTTCCTACATGGAGTACTTTGCATTCATCTTTACTGAATTTCATCCTATTTATTTCAGACCATTTCTCCAGTTTGTCAAGATAATTTTGAATTCTAATTCTGTCCTCCAAAGCCCTTGCAACCCTTCCGAGCTTCATATTGTCTGCAAACTTTATGAATATACTCTTGATGATATCAAAATAATTTATGAACACACTAAATAGAACCAGACCCAAGACAAATTCCTGAGGGACCCCATTTGATATGCCCTTCCAGCTTGACTGTGAACCATTGATAACTACTCTCTGAGTACATTTTTCCAACCAGTTGTGCAGCCTCATTTTAATAGGTTTGTCTAGGCTATATTTCCCCAGTTTGATTCTGAGAAGGTCATGTGAGACAGTATCAAAAACCTTACTAAGTGTTGGTCTACACTAAAGAGTTTTGTTGACAAAAGTCCTCTTTTGTCGACAAAACGATGGAGATGTACACATTGAAATGCTCCTCCCACCGATGTAACTCCCCTGCTATGTGGACATAATAAAACTGCAACAAGAGATGTACGGGTTCTGCTGGCATGTCTAGGGTGAAGCGGTGTCAGTGTAGACATTGCTTTCCTCACATCAAGTGTTGGCTGTCAGTCTTGTCAACTGATCAGAAAACTAGATAGCTAGAGACCAGCTGTCCCCTAGTGCCCTGGAGACATGAGTGGCTGAACCCCACTCCCAGCCCTTGGCGGCTGGAGCCTGTGAAGGCCCAGACAGCTTCCCCAGGCTCCCAGAAAGGAACAGGGAAGGGGAGAAGCCGGAGTGGGTTCTCCACCTGCTCCCTATCAGGAGTTGGGGCAGCCATGTCAATTTCATGACACGGATCATGAGCCATGAAATTCAGAAATCTGTCCCAGTTCCTGGGGGGAGCAGGCATGGGAGGGATTGAGGGTCAGTTATGCTGGGCACTATGTAACACAAATACAAATTTCATCTTCCCCTTTACTCCTATGCCTTTGAAAAGGTCCTGAAGGCTACTTTGAAAGATACAACTGACACTTTTATGTCTACAAAATCTTCAGGAATGACCAAGGAAAATTATATGGTGGGAAGGCTCCCTAGCATCACTGCCCCCTACTGTGAACTTTTTTTTAATCAGTAATTCCAAGGAAGCAGCACACACATCAGAAAGGGACAATGTTCCTAGATTAGTAGTGAAAGCAGATTTAAGATTTTCTTAACATATTCTTGTTGCAGTCTAATAATTATAAACTAGATTTGATACTTTGTGAATTGTATTGTGAATTGTGAATCTGCTTAAAATAAAGTAATTTTTGATCAATGGTCAGACTTAGTTGAACAATCTTTAAAAAACGTTGATGAAAAAATTCTCAAAAACGAAGTATGAAATCCTTTAACAACAGTGTTAATGATAATTATTAATACAGAGGATGGTTGAGATCCACCACAATTTCATGGAGTTTGGTACTGTATAGATTAGTGGAATCCAGGGTAATTTTAATAATATTGAGCTGTCAGAAAAAAATTCTGCTTTATTGCTTCAGTTATCTTGTTGATTCAGGTTTATCTATTCCAACCTTTCCCTTAAAGATCTTTCTTCTCTTGAGGCTCCTGTTGTGGTTGCTGGTTGTATAGTACCTAGCAGTGTGTTTTAGGCACTTGACAAAAAATACCCTGAAAAATCATTTTCCTTAGCCCCAAAGACATGGTCCCTACCAAAGGGTGTAATCCTGGTTTCACTAAAGTTAATAGGGGTTTTGCTATTTACTTCTGTGAGGCCAGAATTTCACCCAAGGAGTATGACTCTGGTATTGTTGATTCGGTGTTTTCTCCTAGAATTGTTATTGACAATAGATTCAGTGAGCAATCATGAATACATTATGGTTCAACATTGAAAAGAAAAGGTTATATTAATTTATTTCAAATAAAAATATATGTTCTTTATTATAAGTTACATCAGTTGGACATGAAGAAAAAAATTAGTCTGTGGACAGAATTTCATTCTTTGTGTTCTGTGTTTCAGTCCTATTTCCAACAAAACTTAGATTAGTTGATAATTTTAAAAACTGTATTTCTGCTTCCGTCAAGCTAAAGAATTTTTATAATCTTGGTAGCATGAAAAGATAAAAAGATTGCTTAGCTGACAAATTAGAAGTAGTTGTAGGGGACTTCTTTATTGCCAGAGTCTGATTGACTATGTTCTGTTTGTATGGTTTTCTTTTAGTTTTCTTTTTATAGGCTGGTGTTCCATAATGCCAGAACAATTGTGTGTTGTTTGTGTGTGTTTTTGTTATGTTCCAGAAACAATTCTATGGTGCCTGGAGAGAACAAGATAACATTTGATTTTTACTTGTTTGTTTGTTTTGTCCCATTTTATAAAAAAATTCTGATCTATGGACTTTTGAACAAGCTCTTTTATCTTTCTAATGAATCCCTGAAACATTTCCAGCTTGTTAGCTCAGGTTCACGATCTTAGGCTTGAGCACTTCAGCGGATGGGCTGCCACTAGACCACCGGTGTGAATGCCTTCTCTCTAATTTAAATAACAATAAGTATAACCCTAACATCAGTTTGAGGAAAGTAATCATGCTGTCTTTTGTTTCTGTAGAAATACTGCTGCACAGTCCAACTTGATTCTGGAATAGATTATAGGAAACGGGTGCTTCCTGCAGCAGGGAAACTTTACTACCTGTAAGTTGATCTATTGTGAGATTTTTGTCCCTCCCTCCCCTTTTTTCCCCCTCCAATAGCCAGTAACTTCTCACTCAGTAGGAAATGAAAAATGTATAATACAATTAGCAGAGTGTGACTTTTTTCTTTCTTTGCCTTCTGATCCATTTTGTACAGTGAACTGCCTTCGATTATGCCATGATGTTAACTTCATCAAACTACATTTTCAATATCCACACTAGTTTCATTTACAATGTGCAACTGAATCAAAACTAATTAGATTTTTGGGGAGGTGTGGTGTTTGGAGAACTGAAGTGACAGATGGTTAGAAAGTAATGAATATCCTCTTGTAGGAGAGTGTACTATTCCCTTATAATAGAAGAACGTCTGTATTGTATTAAAGTAATTAAGTATTTATAGAAATCATCTGACAAGAATCCATTTAATGTTGGGTGTTCCTGTTTGTGGGTATAAAAAAAAAGTCGTATTTTGACAGATGATCTGTTTGTATTTACCACGATGAATTTACTTTAGCATTTACTCTGTAGTTGAACATGATAAAAATATTTAAATGATATACAATACAGCCATAAGTACAAGTGGATGCATCTGCCAGATAGAACCATCTTCTCTTTGAGTTAATATGTTGGAACATCTTTGCATCACAGACTTTAGTCTTTCCCAACTTTCTTTTAGGATAAACTAGCATTAGGTCAGTGCCAATCAGAGTGGTACAGGCAAATTTATTTTAAGTGAGATTTATAGCTATAATAATATCTTCTTGCCCATGGTGTAATTACAACATAGCAGCAAAGTATGTTTCCAATAACAAAGGTTTAGGAGCACCTTCCGGGGCCTCACTCTGGGATACAGACCTCTTGAAATGAAATGTTCCTGTGCCACATAATAAAATTGAAGAGTTACGGTTGTTTCTCTAGACTTACAAAGAACTAGTTAATAAAACTAAAACAGTAAAATTACTTTTGAATATGCATTTTATAAAAATAAAACTGTAATGGTAGAGAATTTAAATACTAGAAAGTTTTTTTCCTTTTTTCTAAATACATGGAGTTGGTCCATTTTTCTTTATTATTGAATTATTAAATCAAAGTTGTACCTATTTAGGCCCCAATCCTACAAAGATTTAGGTACCTTTTAACTTTATCCCTATGAGTAGTCTCACTGACTTCATTATGCATGCATAAATCTTTGCTGGCTCTGGGCCTTATAGTAACAAACAAATGTGGTGAATTAGGGTATGTCTACACTGTGGGCACTGCGTTGGGTTCCATGGATCGATTCAGCGGGATCGATTGAGTGGGCTGTGGAGACCAGCACAATCGATCCTGACAGCCCTCACAATTGATCCTGGAAGTGCTCTCCAGTTGACGCAGTGAATCCACCCCCCTCCTGAAAAGAATAATACTGCATTGATCGGCGGGCATTTCCTGTCGATGCAGCGCAGTGAAGACGCTGCATAAGTTGAAGTTAGTAAGTCGATGGGAGATACGCAAGTTTCAGTACACAGCTTGCGTATCTCCCGTCAACGCTGCCGCCAGTGTAGACCAGGCCTTAGTAATGGCTCTGCACACTACCCTGTGGGAGCCCAGTGGTCAAAGGACAATTTTTACTCACAGGCTGTGACTGTGGATCAGGCATACTTAGCCTCTGTGGGAAGGAGTGTGGAAGGAAGTGGCCGGATCTACCACCTGGAGAAAGTGAAATCATGCTCCAGGCAACTGCCCAGTTCCTGTTATTTTTATCAAGGCTTTTCTATATTTGCTTAGAACTACGAACGCAAAACAGTTATAACCAGGTGGCAGGGTCTCATTCCAGCCCTTGTCCCCAGGTCTTCACAGCCTCTCCCTACCCTCTCCCCACCTGGTCCTGGCTCCCTGCACCTATTTCCCTCTCAAATCTTTTGTCCAAGAGGTATGGAAGGCCCTAACCGTGGACCTGTCTTGTTTGCTTTTGCACCTAAGAGGCAGAAAGCTTTATATGGTTTCCTGTAAGCCATGTGATTAGGAGCAAGCATGTGACCTGCAGTTACAGCTCCCAGTTTAAAGGACCATACTGGGACATACACTTCTGCCCCAAGGCCTAGCGTTCTGTACAGAGTGCTTCATGATACTCAGTTGCAAAACTTATGACCAATTAAGTGATAGTGATGGAGACTGAAGGTAGCCTCATCCAACTTTCTGTAGCACTTTAGCCCTCAGGGTAGTGTAATGTGAAGCAAAGAAAAATGAGTAGAATCCTTGGAATGCCACCGGAGCAATGGATACATTTTACTTTCCTTTCCCACCATCTCCATGGGAAATACACACTTCTTTTCCTCTTTCCTTTTGCATCAGACCTTCAGCCTTTACAGAGCTAGCATTAACATTTTTGTCAGCTCTCTGAAACATTTTGCCACCAACTCTTTCAGGCACATTCTCCTGTTTACCCTCTGCCCCTCCGCAACATTGACTGACTCTTGTCCATCATGGTCACAGCCCCCACCTGTCTGCTAAGAAGTATGGTCATCCCAACCTTAATTTTGACAAATAAACAGGTTATGTGGGTGTCCTGAAAAATGGAAATGTCTCTGTGCTTAGAATAGGACTCAGATTTTTTTTTGGTGTGGGGAGGAAGTAATCTTCCAAGCGTCACCTACAAAATAAGTACCACCCATTTGAAATACCAAAATAAGACACCATCCTCAGTGGTATCATCCTACGGAATACTAGAAGCTTCCTTTTTTCTTTTCTTTTTTTTTAAATGAAGGTTAAGATGCCCTTTTACATTTTGGGGGGTAGTAGTTGTGTCCTCTAATCCTACAGAAGTTTGGAGTTGAGGGACCTTCTTTTGCAAGAAGCTGGGGATACTGTAAGAAAAGATCAAGTTTACCATTCTATAATATGTAGTGCGAAACTTATAGAGCTGCAATTCCTTTTCAAGGCTTCACATAGAAAAGTGTGACATTTTAAGCACTACCTGTAAAAAGTTTTAAAAGTTAAATAGTGACTAGAATGCCACTGAAAGCTTCATACATCTTATACATGACGAATTGGTTTATTAATTCATTGATTGGTTGATTAATGGTTTATTCAGTTATTGATTGATTCATTAATTGCTATATTAATTTTATATCAATCTTTGAAACAATTTAGTATTTCCTACAATTACATTTATATTGATTCCAGAAGGGTTTACCCATGACCAACTGATGCAATGTTAAACACAGCGTGTCCCTGTGTCTACATTGACTACAAAATTGTGTTTAACAGTAAATATGACTTCTGTGGGTGTGCTTTGACATAACTCAATTTTCTAGTGAAGACAATCATTAGGATACCTACATAATATGGATACAGTGTCATCACTTAGAATTATTTTATAAAACACAATGCTCTTCTTCCTTCATAATCTACAGTCTATTATTTTAAATATGCAAAGATATGTTGGTTAAAACTGTTTTCCACTCCACTTAAAACAGACTCAGCATATAATCATCAAAGTTACAAGAGTCCTGATTGAAGTAAATTTGCTTGATCTCACTCCCAACTTCCAAAACAAATCTTCTCAGGAATTATATGGAATTTTAGGAATTAAATATCCACCTAAAAACTGTATTCATGCCCTTCCTGCTCATTGTAGCCCTTAAGTCAAACATCATAATTTTTAATATCCTTATCCCTTTCCTGGTTTGTTTCTGCTTGAACTACTTTCTTCTTAATGTCATTTCATTGCAATAATGCGCCACTGAAATATTGCTATTAATGAGAGCCACTAATTTGAATTAAAAAAGGTTATACTGTTACCCCGACACAGCTTCCCATTCAGAAGGTTTGGGTTTTGTTAGTGTTACTCTTTGAAATGGAACTTGCAGGTGTCACTGAAAATATGACATTCCTAGCACTTCAGACTGACTTTATATGTCATGATGCATTGGAAAACAATGTGGAGTTTTGTTCCCTCCCAGCCACCCAATCCCACCCCAAAAATGCTGGATGGCTTTGTATTATAAGCCTACAACATTTGTTGTAGTTAAACTTCATTTTGGAAATGAAATCAGTTGAGTTTAATTAGTTTCAGTGTTAATTGTATTTAAGATGCTTAAGGCATAGTAAACAAGAGAATATAGCATGACATGATAGATCATCATTTGTCAGTTAGGAAGGACCTATAACTATGCTACCAGTGAAATTTCATTGAGTCTTATACCTTCTTAAAGATGGACCTTCCACACCAACACTAAATTAACTGACAGATCAGTATGCATGAATTTGGATGAAGTATTGTATATCTAAGTTTTGGCTTGATGCTATACAGTACATTTTTGTTGCTGTTGTCAGTTTTCATACTCTTTTTTTAAAGGAGAAGTGTAAATAATGTGCTCGGTAAAGTGAGAAAAAAAGCCACAGAAACTATCATACCTATAAGTTTGGGCTCTGTAAACCATATGGTGACTTCTAATTAGAATAGAAAATATTCTGTGATCAGACAGATATCTTAATACTCATTGGGGCCACCAGATAAGTATAAAGTTTATTTGGGTGCTCCAGAAGGAGATTTTGTGTGAGGCTTTGCTGTTTATAGCTGATCTTTCCCAAATAATGGAAGATATCAGATAAAATTTGATGTATAGATCAGATTGGTGTTTCAAAGCTGATAATTTAATCTGGAAAATGTTTGATCAGTACAGTCAGTTTGACTTCATTTAAAAAAAAATCCATTTCAATATGTAATTTCAGAGATTTCAAAGGATACATCTTCAGATGCTTGACTGCTTTGCCTTGCCTTGTCTTTTTGCTCTTATTTTGCATGCAGGATAGAGCCAGAAGCCTTTTTTTCCTCATTGTGTGTCCATAGTGTTAATGGATTTGCTTTGCCTGTATTGCCTCATTACTGGAAATAGCTCAAAACACAGAAGTCTTTCAGTGTATGCAAATAAGGCAGAATCATCTACCTGAGAGTTAATATTCTCTGCTTTTAAGTGTATTCTAAATCTAATGTTTGTATTTAGAGCATAACATCCTGTTCTCTTTTTTTTTATGGGCAAAAAGCTAAGCAGACTAAGGCAGCTGTTTGATGTTGGCTTCAAGTGTTATTAATTTCATATTCTATTATTCTTTTCACTGTAGCACAAGTGAAGCTGATGTGGAGGCTGTCATGGATAAGTTGTTTGATGAGCTGGCTCAGAAACAAAATGATTGTACGTAAGTTAATTTCTCTTGAAAAAGAATACATTTAGAACACAATGCCCAATCTCCACTGACCAATTAATAAGTTCCATTGCTGTATATGGGTTGATGCCACACTCAAGTGGCAGTCATTGTATCAGCATTTTGTCTAATTTATGTGTTGAATCATGTGCTATTATTCATCAAGCTATGCATTTCCTATCTGTAAGAGATGAATTTTATAGTAATTATCCAGACAAGATTGAGTCTTTGTTCATGTTCCCATAGTAACTAGACCAAGGATTCTAAAAGTGCAAGGCAGAGAGCTGAAGATGAATAAAGCTTGTGGAACCATTGCAGACTTCACATTTGAAGAGCTATGTGACAGAGTGAGTACCCAGTCAAATCTAGATCAGTTTAACACTGAGTCTTTTGACAGTTGTTGGGATTTTTTGAAAAAAGTTGATATTTTCCCAACCCCAGATATCGTAAAACTTAGACTCAAAACTTACAGACAAGATGTGAATTCAAAAGAAAAAAAAGGTGAACTCCGATAAAGAGCAGTTAAGGTTTCTTTTTGGATAATGGTGCAATAATATTCTCTTGAAGACAATCTAGAATATAATTAAAAATCAAAACAGAATTATGTGGCTGAGATAATTATTTTTAGTTTTATTTCTTAAATATTGAAAGTCAAAACACATCCATGTGTAAACAAAATTACAATATTGTTTTTCAAATTTTGGGTAAATTTGATGCTCATTCAAGTGAGGGTCTGATGGCACTTCAAAGCAAGCTTCTCCACACAGTGATCATTGCACGTCTCTGTCATTGCCTGTTGTTCAGTTCTGCGGCTCTTCTAAGCAAAGATGGCCCGTGACGATGAATAGTGCCCAGTTTTCTGCTAGTTATGTGTTGTAGTCGTAAGTGAAATATGCTCCAAGAAACCCTTGTTCATCCATGATCTAACACAGGTTTGAAGATGGGTCTCCAGAGTCTAGTGCAGTGATCATTTATTGAAGCTGGTCTCTAAAATTATAACATTTGTTTGTGAAGAAACTGTTACAGACATGGCTGATAGCACTGCCTATATTAGTGATACCAAACAGCTGCTATTATAAGACCCTGTTTTCAGGTCTTTAAAACTTTGGCAAACTTTAACCATTTGGGCTGAAATTTCCCATGCTGGGTGTCTGCTTCAAGCTGAACTAGAAAATTTCAACCAAAATAGTTCAGTCATATCTGAGAATAAGGCTAGAGAAAAATGCGTTGTTTTGCCCATATTAAAAAACAGAGACCTTTTCTGTTAAATGCTGCTGTGCCCCCAGGCTTTGGAGTAGGCACTTGAAGTTTGGCAGAGGTTGCCTTTGTGTTAGGGATGTGCTTTTTGCCAACCCTGTGAAAATCCACCTGAATTTGACCAAGTTATTATAAGCCTCTGAAAAATCACAGTTCTCACTCGGTAGAGACTTGCCAGAGTTTAACGACTAACATTTCTGAAGATTCCTTCCTTATTGAGCATGCTCCATCCTCTCATAGCTCCTAGTGCTGACCAGACTGTACATGAACCATCCATACAGAGCTATTGAGCGCACTCCTGCCCAGAGAAACACAGGGGCTCAGAAGGACCTTCCCTACAATGGTTGCTCCCAGCTGCTCCAACTCCAACTGGGGCCACCAGGCATTGGAACTGAGAGCAGGGATCCTGTCTCTCCTGTGCTCTCAATTACTTCCCTGCTGGCACCCAGGCAGCTGGGAAGAGGAAGCTGTCTGATTTGAATACACAGGGGGGAAAAGCCAGACTAGTGTGGAAGGGAATGGAGTAGATTGGGACAAGGAGTCTGGGCTTGAAGAAAGGGAAAGAAACTGACTGGGAGGTAGAATTGGAGAGGCTGGAGCTGGCTGGACAAGAAGGGTAAGAACCAGGGGAAGGGAGGCTGAGACTAGGAGCCAATGAGGGAAATGGGAGGAGGGAGATTGGGAGCCAGTTGGCTGGGGTGCCGACCATAGACATTGAGACAAAGAACTGGGGGGAGAAGCAAGAAGGACACTGGGATTGGCTGGGCAATAGGAACCAGTGGGAGGAACTGGAGCAGTGGGGGAAGAGAGACAGATTTGACAAGGAGTTGGGGTGTGGTGGAAGAACTGGGACTGGCTGGACAAGGAGATTGGGGCCAGGAGCTGGGGAAGGAGTGAGACAGATCAGACAAGGAGCGGGGGGGGGCAGCTGGGTATTGCCTGGATAAGAATACTGGGACTGGGGATGGGGAGAGATTGGGAGATGGGGGAGAAATTAGGATTCAGATGGTGACCATGAAAAGGGAAACATGAAGTGGCTGTGCAAGGGATTGCAGAAAACAGAACTGGACATACCACAAGCACCCTTGTTCAGAGATGGAATCTGTCTCCCTTCCACCCCATCACCATATGGCAACCAGGGTCTTAAAATAGTTTTGAAGCACCTCATTGAGTCCTAGATGGGGCTGACTGGGAAAGAAATGTAAAGGGGCTGTGACTAAAATTACTGGGCTCTTTCTAGGTGTCTGCTCCATACAAAAACTGAACTAGCAAGAACAAAGGGATCAGATGTCCCAAAACCAAACCCCCCCACATAAAAAAAGGCGAAAGAGGAGACAGGGAGGAGGAAGGGAGGCAGGCGCCTCATGAACTCTTCTAACAATATGGGTAGGATTGGTCCCCCAAGTGCAGTGATAATAGTTGTGAGAACCCAAATAACATCACAAATAAAAATGAATGATGATGTGTTATGTAACAGTCTGCTATTGGGACAGAAGAGATACAGAAGAATTTCTGGAGCTCTTGTATTTTACTCAAAAGATTGTCACCCACAGGCTTGATGCTTTTAGCCCTTACTTTGCCTTACAGATTAACAATAAGTGCACTCCAGCCCTTGACACCCTCAGAAAGCATTCCCCTTTAGTATCCAGTCCTTGTCACTGGACACTCACAGAAATTACTAGGTTTCCAGTCCCCAAGAGAACAGCATACACACAACTTGACTGTACAACTCCAGGTCAGGTCCTTTATAACATCACAGCACTGAGATACAGTGAAAACAATCACAAGTTTATTATCAAAGGCTAACATGTAAGAGATAATGAAGAAGGATAATGGAAAGAGAAATGGTTACATGTAAAACCAAAGTACAACACGCTTTTAAGAAACTGACCATAACTTAGAAGTCTAGCCTTTTGTCTAAATAAATGTATCTCATTCTTAAGCCTTTTTCAACATATTCGACCAAATCCTGGTTGAGATACATTACATGAATGTAAACGCGCTGTCCCTCTACTTCCCCAGTGCAGGATAATAAAATGTCCTTTTGGTTCTCCTTATACTTCCCGGAACTCATTGCTTCTTCCCCAGAGTCAGGATGAGTCCTGTGGCTCCTTTCCTGGTGTGCTGGCTCCAAGTTTTTTTCACACACTGATGTTTACTCCACATGCAAAATGGACTTCCATTGTATTGGCTTTCAATGCTTAACCTATACATGAACCTATGCAGACAGGTGGATCCCTTTGTCTGGCAAAACCTATTTGTCAACCATGCCTTGGACACAGATTCTAAAACGTATTTTCAGTACATATACCTAACTGCTTAAATATCATTCTTACATACATCTTGCAAAGATTCTGAGGATCAGTCTGACATATACTTTTATTAGACATCTCACATGGCCTTTTTTTTTGGATAAATACTATGAAAGCAGTGTCTCAGGTGTAGTGAGTTTGTCAGGCTGATAGGAATTGCTGTTCTAGAACACTGGACCCTTTGCCAGCTGGTACAGTGGATCTTTGTGTCACAATATACTGTGCTGGACCCAGCCTTATTTATTCTCTAATTTTGTAGAATGAAATAATTATATTTTTAAAAAATCAAATTGCCCTCTTTATATTTTTATTTGCATATAACCAAACTTCCCTACCTCTTCTCTGTGTCAAGATGACATGGCTTATTCAAATATATGAAAAGTAACATGTCAGCATACTACTGTTTAATTATTCAGGTTGTCTGTATTATGACATGAATTGTTGGATGAAACATAGTAATAAGGTTTGCAAAACCTGCCAGCTCTGATTAGATCCATCTGAGCAAACAAAAAGCATAAGGTACCAAAGATCTTGATTCATTCCTGTCTGACAAAAACAGAACCAAAATCTGAAGCCAGCAACTTTACCTTAATTCCATTGATTTCAATCCCAGAAGGGACCATTAAGATCATCTAGTCTGGTCTTTTGTATTACACAGCCCATAAATTTCACTCTGAACTCCTGAATCTAGTCCAACAATTTGTAGTTAAACTAGAGTGACTGGATAGCTCAAAAACTTGTCTCCTTCACCATCAGAAGTTGGTCCAATAAAAGATATTACCTCACCCACCTTGTCTTTTTAGAAAGCTAGCCAATCCTGATTTAAAAACTCCAAATAATGGAGAATTTTACTATAGCGTTTGGTAATCTGCTCCAGTGGTTGTTTATCCTCTTAAAATTTTGTGGCCTTATTTCTAATTTGAATTTGCTGACTTCAGCTCCAGGCATAGGCTTTTGTTACACATTCATCTGCTAGATTAAAGAGTACTCTAGTGTGCTGATGACTAAAGACTGATCAAGCCACCTCATAGAATCATAGACTACAAGGTAAGAAGGGACCATTATGATCATCTAGTCTTACCTCCTGCACAAACGCAGGCCACAGAACTTCACCCACCCACTCCTGTAATAGACCCCCAATCTAAAACTGAGTTACTGAAGTCCTCAAGTAATGATTTAAAGACTTCAAGGTACAGAGAATCCACCAGCAGGTGACCAATGTCCAATGCTACAAAGGAAGGCAAAAAAAACACCCCAGGGCCTGTGTCAATCTGCCCTGGGGGAAAATTCCTTCCCGACCCCAAATATGATGATCAGCTAAATCCTGAGCATGCGGGCAAAACTCACCAGCCAGACACCCAGAAAGAATTCTGTATAGTAACTCAGAACCCATCTAACATCCCAACACAGGTATTTGGGCATATTTACCACTAATAGCTAAAGATCAGACAATTGCCAAATTGTGCTGTCCCATCAGACCATCCCCTTCATAAACTTGTCAAACTCATTCTTGAAGCCAGCTAGATTTCTTCCCCTGACTGCTCCCCTGGGAAGGCTGCTCCAAAACTTCACTCCTCTGATGGTTAGAAACCTTCATCTAATTTCAAGTCTACACATCCTGATGGCCTGTTTATATCTATTTGTTCTTGTGTCCACCTCTTGATCTTCTCTTTGATACGCTAATTAGATTGATCTCCATTAGTCTCTTAGTAACTTAGTAAGCAAGTTTTCCAGAACTCAGATCTTGACAATTTTCAGCATGTTTTACATACTACATACCTTCCGAAAGACATAAACCTTTCTTTTTTTTATGCAAAATAGAAAGCTTATTTTCTTTTGACATGAGAATCTGAGCAATATACCAAACAGCTTCCTTACTCCTAGAGCAAGGAAGTAGGGATGGCATGAAAATACTTCTAATCAGAAGTAAAATAGTATCTTTGAACTCTGTTGTTTATTAGAGAGCCAAGGTAGCAACTCCATAGTTAAAGTTTATAACAAGCATCCCACTATATACTTGGGTTTTTTTACATACACTCTCCTGAAGAATAAAACACAAAAATAATGCCTTTCTGTTCAGTTTCCAGAGAAAGGATAACATTTTGAGGAGGTGTGTGATTAATTGCACAAAGTGCTTCAGACATAGGAATTAAAAACAGGGATTTTTTTTTTCAGAAAAGCTCTAACTTTTTTTTAATGTAATATATAAAAAACTATTTGGTCTATAAACTCCAGATTTCTTTTATTCATTGATACCCAATGAGGGCTACTGCCTTTGAGTATTCTGTAGAAAGTTCAATGGTTTGTTTTTGAGTTAACCAAGACTGCATTGAGTTTTTTGTGGTTCCCCCCATGTATTGTGGAACCTCCACTATCGGAGGCAGAGTAGGGAAAGAGTAGGATGAGTTATGCTGCCTAGAAACCACAGGAAGTGGGTTGAGAAACTCTGAGTTAATGCTGAAGGCACTGGCCTTCGACCCATCTCCCTAAAATCCACGTGGATCTCAGGGATGCCTAAAAATTCTGGTGTGGAACCACTTGTTTGTTCCATCAAGGTCCAAATTTCTGCCTTCCCATAGGGTGATTTACAGGAAATGCCACAAGGTCTCTTCCCCAGGACCTTTCTTCTGTGATTTCTTACAGTGGATGGACAAAAGCAGGCCTAGTGGTAGAAATTTGTTTAATAAAAGTGAAAGTGAATTTAGGAAACTTTCAGTAAAAAAAAGTATCTTAAGATAGTTATAGTCATAAGTCCCTATGTAGTAATTTAAAATAACTGTAACAAGAAAAGTTATACATTTAAAAGTCAGAGGATTGAGAATTCATTTTTAAAATAAAATGTGAAAATCAATTAATGAGGAGGTTGTAATTTAAAAAAAAAAAACTTGAACAGCAGAGATTGACAATATTCACTTTAATTTTGCCTTTTGTTCTCACGTATCCTTTTCATAATAATGAGTGAAACCACACAGAGAAACCAATTCCCCCCATTGCCATATATGAATTACAACAGAGCAGGTGGTGATGGGATCTGGGAAGTGGAGCTTGGGGTCAAGGGACTCTAAAGAGGAGGCGGCAGAAGACTGGGACAAGTATGAACATATCCTTATTTTTGAGTGTTTGACTTTGCAACCTTAATGTTCTTTTAACCAAGTTATTTTTGTATGTAATTTCCTAGGTTTTTTTTTTAAAAAGCCAACTAAACACACAGAAGTTCCATTATGTGGAACCATATTGACCCCCACCTTTGTTATCAGTGGATTTGGATCTTTAGATCCACAGCACAAACCTCTATCATTTGACCTAATGGAGTAATTGGTAGCAGTCGTAAACTATTGTCCTCCCTGTGGACCAGCCACCAGAAGGGTAGGAGAGACATTTTGCCATTTGGTTTAGCAGCTGTTTGATGGAAACTCGGGAATCCTGGGCTCCTCTTCTGATCACCAGTTCTTGCCCTTCTTTATCATATCACATCTTTCTCAGCTCCTCCCTCACGCTGCTCCTCACCCTTCAGGTTCAAGTTAGGCTGCTTCCTCTTTCTCCTGCCTGAACTCCAGGACAGTAAACACTGCAAGTGAATACGAGTGGCAAAGAATGGAGCTTTGGAGGGAGGATCTGTAGATCCTTTGTTTGGAGGCAAAAGAAATTAGTGAGTTGTATGTGTGGTCTGTTTGTTTTTCTTAGATGGGGCTGTGAGGCTGGGGTTTTGGGCCCCAGAATTGGCCAGAGATATCTGTTTGTTTTGTGAGGACTCTGTGGCTGGGACCTTGGGTCTTTGAATCCAACTCAGTTTTTGAAGTCTGAGTGGTTGACCTCTTCCTGTTAGTGAGGGGATAGAGATAAGCAGCAAGACAAAAAGGCAGTTGCTAAGCAAACAGGAGTTTTAGAGGGAGTTTACAGGACAGAAAGTAGTTCCTTCTGCTTAAGTATGGCTCTTCACTGGGTAGTGGATGTGGACAGTGAGGAAATACCTGCTCTCACTTGCCTAGGATATGTTCTTTTCCTTTTGCTGGTAGATGGAAGAGATTTCTGGTGTCTGAAGTGCAAGCAGGCAACCATACTGGAATAGAAGATACGTGTTTGGAGTGAGAAAATGAAGACTTATTAGACAACCAGATTTAGAAATTGTTGCCATAGATGCCACCAGGAGAAGGCTAAGTGATACGGACTTTGGAGAGAGCAGAAACCAAACCCAATTGGTGATATGTGACCAAGAGGGAAAAGAGAACCAGTAGGCAATCATCCCAGCTGGAAGCATCGAATCATTATGAGATACTCTGTGTGGTACAGCAAGGGCAGAAGGTACTGGGAAAGTTCTAGAAGGGTGCTATGTAAGTGCTAGAATGCTCCAGGCTTTATTCCCTGTAGACTAGCCAAAAGGTAATTAGGGTCAGCTGACACCAATTAAGGCCCCACCCAGGTACCTGATAAAAACCCTCTACTCCTGAGAGGCAGGGTGGGAGTTGAAGGAGTAGGTGTGTGGTGAGCAGAGGAGTTTGTGGAGATTGTGAAGACGAACAGAACAGAGTACGGTGGTGTGTGGAGTTGTGGAGAAGAACAGTACGGAGTACAGCCGTGTGTGGGAGAGAGGTGGAGTCCTGAGGAAGGTACTGGGCTCAAGAAGGCAGAAAGACAGAGGGGGGAAAGTAGCCCAGGGGAAAAGCCTGCAGCTGCAAGTAAGGTGCCAGCAGCACATAGCTGCTACTCAGAGGGCCCCTGGGCTGGGACCCGGAGGAGCAGGTGGGCCCGGGTCCCTACCCCCCTCCCTGGGAAGACGGGGTAACTGGCAATGCCCTGGCCCACTAAGAGAAGCAAAAGTGCGAGACCCACTAGGAAGAAGCCGGCTGTTTGCCACATCTGGAAGTCAACTACCAAGGAACATGTCTCTGGAGGAATGGAATAGAAAACTACATGGGACAATTGTGCTGTATGAAACAAACAACTACTAAGAGAGGTTCTTCAGCAGCCATCCAAAGAAGGCAAGTGATTGTCACCAACAATGCCGTATTAACAAGAATGAACAGAAAATTCAGCAAGGTACACGAGGACAACAGGACAGTACACTGTCTTCCTACAGCCAAAATACAAGACATAACTGCAGGATAAGACAGGATTATGAAGTCTTCTGGCAAGTATCCATTGTTGGTGATACACATTGGGACCAATGACATGGAATCATAGAAGTGTAGGACTGGAAGGGGCCTCAGTAGGTCATCTAGTCCAGTCCGCAGCACTCAAGTCAGGACAAGTAGCAACTAGACCATTCCTGACATTCCTAATATGTTCTTAAAAACCTCCAATGATGGTGATTCCACAACCTCCCTAGGCAGTTTGGTCCAGTGCTTAACTAATCTGACAGGAAGTTTTTTCTAATGTCCAACCTAAACCTCCTCTGCTGCAATTTAAGACCATCCTCAGAGGTTAAGAAGAGTTTTTCACCCTTCTCCTTGTAACATCCTTTTATGTATTTGAACATTGTTATCATGTTCTCCCCTTCTCCCATATTCTCTTGTCTCCTTCCAGCTAAAGAAACCCAGTTTTTTCAACCTTTCCTCATAGGTCATGTTTACTAGACCTTTGATCATTTTCATTTCTCTTCTCTGGACTTTTTCCAATATGTCCACATCTTTTCTGAAATGTGGCAACCAGAACTGAACACCATACTCCAGTGGAGACTTTATCAGCATGGAATAGAGGTGAAAAATTACTTCTTTCATCTTGCTTACAACACTCCTGCTGATACATCCCAGAATGCTGTTCACTTTTTTTTTAAACAGGTACAATGTTGACTCATATTTAGCTTGAGTTGTGTGGAACTACACAGATTATAGAAGCTTTCAAGGATCTTGAAAAGGAGCTGAATAAGCTGAAAGTCCAAATGATTTTCTCAAAGATCCTTCCTTCTGCTGAGGAAAGGCCGAATGCAGAAAATATTGGAGGTGAACCACTGGGTGCATGACTGGAGTGAAGCTGACATTTTTTGGTTTGTGGAACATCAGGCCACATTCCTTTGGGAGAACAGTCTTCACAAATAAGACAACCTGCATCACACTGGTAGAGGGGGCTAATATTCCCTGGTGTACACTAGCTGGAGCAGTGAGGAGACATTAAACTGACAACGCAGGGGGAGGATGCTAAAAAAGAAAATGCAGTTCAAATTCCGATCGGATCACATTGAATCAATATGACAAAGAATGTGGAGAGAAGACATTTTCAGTTGCTCATATACCTAGGAAGCTGGGTAGCAAGCAAGAAAAATTGGAAATTCTCATTGATCAGAAGAAATTTTGATATAATTGGCACTACTGAAATCTGGTGGAACAATTTGCATGATTGGAATGTTAAAATCACTGGTTACACCAAGTTTAGGAAGGATAGAGTTCGTGAAAGAGGTATATGGGGAGGGTTGATATTCTACATTAAAAATACCATTATGTGTTATCAGTAATTGAGAACCATAGGATCTTGAATGCATTTGGATCAATCAGCTAACTAACAAAGCTCAGGAGGGGATAGTGATGGGAGTCCTTTACAGGCCACCAAATCATATCAGAGAATAGGATGAGTTACTCCTTAACGACTTGTCTGCAATGTGTGGAAAGAAAAAAAGCGGTGTTATGGGGAACTTCAATTTGGAATACATATGCTGGAGGTCTCCTGCAGATGGAAGTGAAACACGACTAGAGTATCTAGAAAACTGTCACCTATTATTTTTAATGCAACAGGTAGTGCGCCCAACATAAGATAACTCTTTTGAACCTCAGTATGATTGAATCGTAGATTCGTAGATTACAAGTCCAGAAGGGACCACTACGATCATTCTGCTCTGACCTCCTGCATAACACAGGCCATGCAACTTTCCCAAAATAATTCCTGAAGCATATCTTTTAGAAAAAGATGAATGAATTACTGGACCCTATATTGGTAGTTGCCTAGGGATCAATGATCATGACTAATTACATTCAATATGGGCAAACGGTGGACAGTCCCAACCAATCATATGTTAACTTGGTGCTAATTTTCCAAAGCTGAGGAAAACTGTGAGTGAAATTGATTGGGAAGAAAAATGTAAACTGAAAATGTAAATGAAAATTGGGAGTTCTTTAAGAAAAGCTTATTTGCTGACCAAAATCCACATTTCACAGTCAAGAAAGAGGACAATTTTGGCTAAAAGACCATCTTGGTTTAGTGACAAAATGAAGGTAGCAATTTTGAAATAAAAAAGCAATATACAGCAAATGGATAAAAAAGGAAATAGATAACAAGCAGCATAAAGTACATTAAAAGTTATGAAGCATAGAAATTGATTTGGGAAACTTAAAAAACATGAGGGGAAAAAGCCACGGCTGGCAAGGCCAAGACAATAAGAAGGACTTTATGTATATTAAAAATAAATGCTAGCAATGATATAGATTCATTATTTGATAGAGATGGTAAGTTTGTTAATATTAGTGCAGAAAAGGCAGAAATGTTCAGTAAATGTTTCTGTCCTGCATGTGGAAAGAAGCAGGATGATGATCTCAAATGGTCTGAGGATGATGAAGTATGTTCCAGTCCAACAGTAACTAAAGAGAAAATTAAACATCCTCTGTTAGGGAAAAACATTTTTAAATCAGCAGGACCTGGATAGCTTCTACTCCGCAGTCCTAAAAGAGTTGGCTGAGGAGCTCCTGCCTTCTTGATGTTAATTTTTAATTAATCTTGGAATACTGGGGATGTTCCCAAAGTCTGGAATAATGTTAATAATGTGCTAGTTTCAAAAAAAGTAAGTGGAATGACTTGGTAACTATAGGTCAGTTAGTCTGACATGAATCCTGAGCAAAATAATGGAAAAGTGGATTTAATCAATAAAGAATGAAATGGGAGGAATATAATTAATGCCAGTCAACATGGTTTAATGGAAACTAGGTCTTGTCCAACAAACCTGATTTCATCCATTGATGAGATTATAAATGTGGTTGTTAAAGGTAGTTGTGGATGTCATTGACTATTGTAAGGTGTTAGAACGCCATGCAGTACCAAGTCAGAATAAAAAATTAGCACTATACACCTGCTAAATGAGTTAAGAACTGTCTAAATTACATATTTCAAAAGTAGTTATCAATGAGGAACCATCATCAAATGCAGGTGTTTCCAGTGGGATTCCACATGGATTGGTACCAGGCCTGATGCTATTCGATATTTTCATCAACGTTCAGGGAGTAAATATAAAATCAATAGTGATAAAATTTGCAGATGACACAAAGATTGACAGGATAGAAAATAATGAAGACAGAGACATGGTGATGACAGCAGCGGCTGATTCAGGCTAGCCAGGCTTAAGCTGCAGGGCTATAAAATTGCAGGGTCAATGTTAGAGCTCAGGCTGGAGCCCAGGCTCTGGGGCCCTCCTCCTTTGTAGGGTCCCTGAGCCCTGGCTCCAAGTCCAAACGCCTCCACTGTCATTTTGTAGCCCTGTAGCCTGGTGAGACCGAGTCAGCTGACCTAAGCTAGCCGCGGGTCTTTTCCTGCCATAGAGTGGTCTGTGCCACTGCATTTCTCTTTTCTAGAAATACAACTTTGCATTTGGCTGTATTAAAATACATTCAAATAAAAGCGTGTTTAATATAGCCAAATGCAAAATTATGCATCTGGAACGAGGAATGCAGAACATACCTATAGACTGGGGGACTATATACTGGAAAGCAGTCACTCTGAAAAAAGGATCTAGGGGTTCTCATATAGTAGAGGAGCAGCTCAACAAGAGAGCCCAGTGCCATCCTGTGCTAAAAAGGACTAATGTGATCCTTGGATGTATAAGCAGGGAAGCGGTAAGTAGGAATCAGGAAATGATTTTATCTGATTTTATTACAGATTTATTTCTCAAATTTGCTAGAGCCCTTGCATTTTTCCAGAGGGCTGGATTTCTTTGATTGGTTTATGCTGGAAAGGACGTGTGAGAGTATGAACTCTCTTTCATAAGTTGTAGAAACAAGTAATTATTTATAGTCTGAGCACAAAGGCAGATTTGTTCTTGATGACAGTATGTCATAAATTTGGGTTTTGGGTAAACTCAGGAACAATTCAATCTCTAATGATACAAGTCCTGAAATAGGTAGAATTTTTAGTTATAAACAACTAATATAGGATCAAGAAAGCAGAAAGATAAGACCAAACATATACAATGAATACGTTGATTTAATGGTTCATGTGATAGTGTTCAAGAACATACTTTATAACACAGCAGGATGAAAGAGGTTTAACCTATTTTGGTAGCTTTAAAAAAATCATGATAGACTCATAGACTATAAGGTCAAAAGGGACCATTATGATCAGCTACTCTGACCTCCTGCACAACACAGGCCATAGAACTTCACTCCTCCCATTCATGTAATACACCTCTATTACTGAGTTCTTGAAGTCCTCAAATAATGACTTAAAGACTTCAAGGTACAGAGAATCCGCCAGCAAGTGACCTATGCCCCATGCTGCAGAAGAAAGCAAAAAACCCTCAGAGCCTATGCTAATCTGCCCTGGGAGGGAAATTCCCTCCTGATCCCAAATATGGCAATCAGCTAAACCCTGAGCATGCGGGTAAGACTCACCAGTGAGACACCCAGAAAGACTTCTCTGTAGTAACTCAGAACCAACCATATCTAACATCCCATCACAGGCCACTGGCATATTTACCACTAGTAGTCAAAGATCAGTCAATTGCCAAATTAGGCTGTCCCATGATACCATCCCCTCCATACACTTACCAAGCTCAGTCTAGGTTTCTCGCCCCCACTGCTCCTCTTGGTAGTCTGTTCCAGAACTTCACTCCTTTGATAGGTAGAAACCTTTGTCTAATTTCAAGTCTAAATTTCCTCATGGCCAGTTTATATCCATTTGTTCTTGTGTCCATATTGGTGCTGAACTTAAATAACTCCTCTCCCTCCCTGGTATTTATCCCTCTGATGTATTTATAGAAAGCATATCTCCCTTAAGACTTCTTTTGGTTAGGCTAAACAACCCACATTCTTTGAGTCTCCTTTCATAAGGCAGGTTTTCCATTCCTTGGATCATCCTAGTAGCCTTTCTCTGCACCTGTTCTGGTTTGAATTCATCTGTCTTAAACGTGGGAGAAAAGAACTGCACACAGTATTCCAGATGAGGTCTGACCAACGCCTTCTATAACGGTACTAACACCTCCCTATCTCTACTGGAAATACCTCTTCTGATGCATCCTAGGACCACATTAGCTTTTTTCACGGTCACATCACATTAGCGGTTCGTAGTTATCCTGTCTTCAACCAGTATGCCCAGGTCCTTCTCTTCCTCTGTCACTTCCAACTCATGTGTCCCCAGCTTATAGCAAAAGTTCTTATTATTAGTCCCAAAGTGCATGACCTTGCACTTTCCAATATTATATTTCATGCTATTTCTATTATTCCAATTTACAATGTCATCCAGCTCTTGCTCTATGATATCCCCGTCTTTCTGTGTATTAGTAATACTCCCAACTTTGTGTCATCTGCAAACTTCATTAGCATACTCCCACTTTTTGTTCCAAGGTCAGTAATAAAAAGGTTAAATAAGTTTGGTCCCAAGACCGATCCCTGAGGAATTTCACTAGTAACCTCCCTCCAGTTTGATAGTTCACCTTTCCGTATGACCCATTGTGGTCTCCTCTTTAACCAGTTCCTTATCTACCTTCCCATTTTCATATTAATCCCCATCTTTTCCAATTTAACTAATAGTTCCCCATGTAGAACCCTATCAAATGCGTTAATGAAATCTAGGTAAATTAGAAACACTGCATTCCCATATCTAAAAAATCTGTTATGTTCTCAAAAAAGGAGATTAAATTGGTATGGCACGATCTACCTTTTGTAAAGCCATGTTGTATTTTGTCCTAATTACTGTTAACCTCGATGTCCTTAACAACTTTCTCTTTCAAAAATTTTTCCTACACCTTGCATATTACTGAGGTCAAACTAACAGGACTGTAATTACCCAGATCACTTTTTTCCCCTTTCTTAAAAATAGGAACTATGTTAGCAATTCTCCAGTCATACAGTACAAACCCTGAGTTTACAGATTCATTGAAAATCCTTGCTAATGGGCTTGCAATTTCATGTGCCAGTTCCTTTAATATACTTGGATGGAGATTATCCGGGCCCCCTGATTTAGTCCCATTAAGCAGTTTGAGTTTGGCTTCTACCTTGAATGTGGTAATTTCTACCTCCATATCCTCAATCCCATTAGCCCTTCATTAGCCTCATTAAAAACTGGCAAAGTATTTGTTAGATATTGGGTCATGCTTAGATTATCGTTAATCTCCACTCCATCATCAGTGCTTAGCGGTCCCTCTTCTTTTTTCTTTGTTTTCTTCCTGTTTATATGGCTATAGAACCTTTTAATTCCCTTTGCAAGGCCCAACTCTACTTGGCTTTTGGCATTTCTCACTTTATCTCTACATGTTCTGACCTCCAAGAGAGAGCTTTTCTTGCTGATCCCTCCCATCTTCCACTCCTTGTAGGCTTTCTGCTTTCTCTTAATCACCTGTCTGAGATGGTTGCTCATCCAGTTTGGTCTACAACTCTTGCCTATGAATATTTTCCCCTTCCTTGGGATGCAGACTTCAGATAGTTCCTGCAACTTTGACTTGAAGTAATTCCAAGCCTTCTCTGCCTTTAGATTCATGAGTTCTTCAGTCCAGTCCACTTCCACAGCTTTCTGTACTTCAGACCCACCAAAAAATCATGCTGGTAGTTCAGAACCTGCCATAACTTGCATATAATCTTCCACCATTTGGAACTGATACCATAATTTTGTTTTTCTTTGTACCAAGCCACTTCTCCGTATCCTCTTATGTACCAAAATATATCTGTCTGTTTTTATCAAATTTACATTCTTTGTCCGACACACTCTTCTTTTCCAAGCTCCAGATAACTGTGGTAAAGTCAGGCCAGATGGCTACAGAAGGTATGCCAGGGCTGATATGTGAGCCCCAGGATGGTAAAAGCCCTTTTCCCTGCACACAGGGGATAGGTCATTCTAGGTCAATTGGATGCACCTGGACCCAATTAAGAACCTAACCCAGGTGTATTTAAACCCTGCCTTCCCTAAAGACTGGGTGGAGGATAGGAGAAGGAGAGGAAGGAGCAGGTAGAAAGCTGTGGCAGTTAGAGAAGGATCACCCGGGACCGGTAGTAGGGTTTCCCCTACAGTTGGAGAGGCAGAGCAGGAGGGGCTCGGACCCCAGTCTGCAGGAAGGACTGGTGGCCCTCTGAGCCTCCAAGGCTCCACCACGTACACTGCAGCCCCTGGGCTTGATGTCAGATACACAGACTGGGACTGCCCACCCTCCCCTGCGAGGGGTTGAAGGGCAGTCCTCAGGCCTGAGGTAAGGCCTGCACCCCACCGTTCTGTGAGAGAGGTGCCGGGGTGGAATCACCTCAGACCCCCGGCCAGAAGAGACTGTGGTCGGCTGGTGAGACCCAGAGGGGACTGGATTTACCACATAACGAACAAACTTCATTAGTCAGAGATACCTGAGAGGAGTGCAGAGTGCAGTACTGAGATACAGCTCCTGAGTTCTAATGGTGACATTGACCCACTTCCACTCTCTGTGCTTTGGACAGGACACTTAAGCTTTCTCTCTCTCAGTCACTCCACCTGTCTGTGAAAAGTAAACTTAGCTACATGACGAGTGTTGCAAAATTTCGTTATGTGAGGTGCTATATACCACTCAAAGTGCTATATTATACACAAAATGTTTGTGAAGTGCTACCAACCACATGCCTAGTATGTAAAGAGAAAGGTTGCAATTATAATGGAGTCTAAGGAACAGGATCCTGTAAATTAAATAGGGCATATAATTATCAATAATTACCAGATTTTAGAAGATTTCCATATGGATTAGACCAGATACCTTGAAATTAACAAAATGTTTAATTAACAATCTTTTCTTTCTTACACATTCAGTCATTCAAGGACATCTATGATGATGTAAATATATAGAGAGATCAAATAATCATTTCTCCCTCATTTTTTTTAAACGCACAGGTACTAATTAGATGTAAAATTCACGAATTTCTCAACTGGAAATCATGAAAGTGCAAATAAAGTATCATTTTATGAGGCTGAAGTCACATTCCTCTATATTTGCAAATATTTAAAAAGTAAGTTTTTCATGACTGTATGGAAAGTCACTCTATTCCTCTGCTTTTTTTCCCCATTCTATTTTATTAGCATTTGACCTTGTTTTAAAACTGATAACTGTGACAACAGTGACTTTTCACTCTTGGTCTGGTATAAATGAAATAGATAGAGGTATACATTCTAAATATAGTAAAGTTCTCCTTATTCTTAAGTACTAGGATGTATTTGTTGCAGTATTGCCAGATGTACTTTTTAAAGACACTCTCACCCATGCACAGCAAATACTGCCCTCTGCTGGTACTATTGACTTATGTAATGTACGCAAGGCACATCTTATCCTATTTTTGCCTTGATAATTATGCTCTGATGTGTGATATATATGCACTGCATTTTCATTATTATCCTAAGTAGTTAAATAGCTCCTTCCATCCAAGAATCTCAAATGCTAATAAGTTTATCCTGTCAACGTCAGAGCAAAGTACTTTAATAATACCCGTTTTGTTGATGGGTAAATTGAAGAACAAAGATTAAGTGACTTGACCAACGTAACTCATACTGAGTTACGGAGAAGCAAGGATTCCTACCAGTCCTGGCCTGTAACCACTAGTTCACACACTATTCTATAGCAAAGTAAAAAATAAAAACAGCTATCCATATCTTTTAAAGTGTTCCCACCATGTTTTTAGTTTGAAAGTTGTTTTGACTCTTTGTAATCTGCAAACTATAATTTACATTATATTATTATTTGCCGTGCAGCAGTGCTCAAAGAATTGGGGATCCTCTGTGCTAGGTGTCATGCATATTTATACGAAGACCTAGTCATTAACTTGAATAGATTATGCTTTTATATAAAAGCAGATGCAGCACGCAAGAGTTAAAATAGACAGAAAAAGAGGAAGGGTAGGGAATGAGTAGTAAGTTAAGAAGGTCACTGATGGAATTTTCAAAAGCACATAAGTGATTTAGGAGCACAAGTCCCTTTGATTTTTCTAAATTAAATGCTTTTGTTAATCTCTGGAGTTTTTCTCTCAGGAGAATTAAGACTTTCACTGTTTCAAACCCTTTTGTTCTTATGTTAATGCTGCCCCCACACTGTGAGCACTAACATATGTGTCCAGCAGGCCTGCCAACAGTGGGGAGGGGGGAATTGCCCAGGAGTCTGGCGATTTAAAAGGGCCCAGACAGATGGAAGGATAGATACATATCCTCCTCTCCTCCACACACCTCTTTCCTCCAAGGCGCTGCCACTCATGCTCTCCACCCCTCCCCTGAGCTGAGGATATTTGTTATGCACCATTCAGGTTCTCAGGTAGCTGAGGCAGTGGTATCTGCTACTCAGCTTCCCGGGTTCATCAGTAATCTCCCTGGGGAGTCCAAGGGAACCAGAAAGCTGCGTAGTAGATACCACCACCTCAGTCATCCTGGAACCTGCATGGCACATAATAAATGAGTAAAAACTTCTAGTGGAAGCTCACTTGGACCTGAGCCATTCTTTTCTAGGGGCGCCATTGACTGTTCTTCCCTGGGGCCCAGAATTGCTGTCAGTGGGTCTGGCGTCCAGTGTGGAAGGGGGTTTGAACCACTAATAGACCAAGACAGGAGCAGTCACAGGAGCCTTTTCTTTAACTCTGAAACTGCTAAATCACTCTGTTGACTATTAAAATGGTTTTCTTTTCTCATCCACCCTATGCAGTGGTTTTACAATATTGTAAGAGCAGAGCCCTAAAAACTCTGCACATGTCTGAGTGTTTGGGGTCTTGGCCAACTCTGTATGGCCTCTTTTTTTTTTTTTTTTTTTTTGGCAATGGAAATTCCCTACTCTGTAAATTGAAAAAACTCACATTTCTTTGGATTCAGTTTCAAACTGGCCACCTTCAGCGTATCACAGGCCATTTGTAAATGGTTAAGTTCTTGCTTGAATGTTTTATCATGCACCTGGATATCACTGAAGTATAGCAGACAGAGTGAGAAGGGATGCCATGTAATATCCTGTCCATTAGCCTCTCAGTTGTACTTGATGCATTGCACAAGCCAAAAGCCATCACTATAATCTCCCACCAGCTGTGACCTGCTGGGAAAAGCAGTTTTTTCCTTGGCTTTTGGATTCAGTTCCATTTGCCAATACTCACGTTTAAGATCCATTATGGAAAACCAAATTCAACCTGCCAGGATATCATCTTTGTGTGGATAAAATTAATCCACACAATTAATTAATTAATTAATTAATTAATTAACACAATTAATCCAAGATTAACATCCTTTTAATGGATAGGAATTCTTTAAAGTGACTTCATTTAATGTTCTGTAGTCGACACAAAATCTGCCATGCTTTTTCTTAACCAACACAATGGCTGAGGCCCAAGGATTGATTGCAGGTTGATTATTTATGCCTTCCTCTTACATTGTCTCAATTACCTGTAATGCCTTGTCCCTCTTTGTTACTGTTAAATAGTGAGGGGTGCTTTAATGGGTTGGTTTCCCCGCAGTATCAACCATGTGTTGGACCAGTGCAATACAACCTATTTTTTTGCTGGATTTGGAGAACAGCTGATTCCTAACCAGAAAGTCTTTTAGACCATCCTGTTGTTCCTCATTTAAGTGTACAGCACTGCACCAGAACCGGTCCAACAGAAACTCTCAGAGCTCACCTTCACACTCTTCTCCCTTGTACTTTTCCTTTGTACCAGCATTTATCAGATCTACTAGTTACTGTGGTTCCCTTTTTCACTATTTGTTGCTTGTCAAACATTCAGTAAACAAACAGGGATCAGTTGTTGTTTCAGATCCACATGAGCTTTAGCAGCTAAGGTTCCCCCTAGAGATTTCCGTCCCCACCCGTATCCCCAGGTCTCAAAACAAGTTTCAGCCACACCCATCTTTCCCTTACTGGAAACTGACCACAGCATGTAGCTGTTATAATGGTTTCTGCCCCGGGAGCACCACAACTCTTTCATTGCAAACCAATTGCCTACAAACTATTTGTATAACCTGGGCCATATCTTCAGAGAGAATTTCTATAGACTAAATTTATAAGACAACTTTCCTGGCACTGATTACATTGTTATTAGCCATAATAAAATCCAGACAAATTATTACCTCATCCACTATCTCAGCTACCCACACTTCTTGCTTGAATCCCAGTGGTCCAACTTTCAAACCATGCCCTGAATGAGGTTAGGGTCCTGTTGAAAAAACAGTATGTGATCATATAATTAAAGACTTTATCGTAATGCATATGCAAAGAGGGCTGAATCTCAATTCTGGCATTTCCTAACTTTTGAGTGCTCAACTTTGCAACCTTAATAAGGTTATTTGAACATAGGTTTTTGTGTGTAATTAACATAGGAACCACCATACAAAATCAAATAATTGGTCTGTCTAGTTCAGTATCTTGCCTCTGGAAGTAGCCAATATCAAAGACTTCAGTGGAAGGTGTAAGTTACTCCACAGTGGACCTTTAAAAGAACAGTCATCCCTTATAGCACATGTCAGTAGGTCAGTAAAAAGATTTATTTTTAGAGTAAATCTTCAGAATATAACCACAGGTAAAATGTAATCACTGTCTTTGGCCTTTAAATTCACAGAGCTTTCCAGTACACTTACACTATCAACCATCCTTCTAATCTTAATTTTTATACCAGACTCCTCACCAGTTATTGGAGTGTTTAGCTATCTATGTTCTCATCTTCAACCTCAGACATATAACTGAATCATGGGTCATGCCCCAAGTTCTGTTATTTCTCTCTTGAATCAGAATCCTAAGGGTATTGTCTTGATTCTCTTCATCATCAGCTGAACTAGAGACAGAAGAATGATTTCCCTGAAATCCGGAGAAAGGGCTTTATATATTTTTGTTGTTCAATATGTAAATTCACAAACATCTGGGTTTTGAAGAGTTTTTCCTTTTAGTAAGTGCATCTATTCTAAATTTTTGTGTGTGTACATGATTTTCAGCATTAATTATCAATCACTAGTCTTATATATTTCATTAAGGCTGGACTGTAATCTGCCTCAGCGGTAATCAGTATAGTATTTTCCCCTCATTTAGAAAAGGACATTTCATTCTAACTTATGTAAAACATCTTTTGTCTGCAAAAAAACAAGTTTTCTATAGGACTTACTCTGTTGTCATTGCTGAACGGGATGTTTTATAAATGAAGAGCTAGCTATTCATGTATCACTACCAGGAATATATATGGAAATAGAAGAAGAGTAACTCTGAGAACTGCAGAGTCTACCAAGAACACTAAATAATAAACCTCCTACTTGAATAGACATGATGAGAGCAGAACATGCATTAACTAGATAGAGAAACGAAAAAGTATAAAGTTGACAGCTCAGACAGGCAAACTGAAGTGGAATAGCCTCTTGGTCAGGAGGTAGCCCATGTTAATGCTAATGCATTTTGCATTAGTGTGATGTCGATAAAATCTTGAGGCCTGGCATAAGAGTTAATTACAGAAATCTACAGAGGTTCTACCTCACTTGCATGTTTTACACAGGAGCAATGAGACAGCAAATAAGATCCTTATCTATGAAAGTTTGTTACAGAGGGCCTGCTCAACATACGAGATGGCTGACCGCTAATTTAAAATGGCAAATGTTTTCTGCAGACTCATGATCATTTTAAAGTTCTTTGAGTCTTGATCAGAATTTTACAAAACAGAAAAGGATTCAGATAGTACCAAACAATACACAACCAATCAAAAAAGTGGATTTTAATTGTTTCCATTTAGATAATTATTCAGATAATCAGATACACCCAAGAGTGTTGAACCTTTTAATTGCTTAGGTAGGAGGATAAAGGGTATCATCATTACCACATGATGGATCTGTATGAGGTAACCCTGTCATGTACTCAAAGATGTTAGTAAATAAAGTGCCATTCAGTACTCAGTAAATCAAACAAACCACTCAGTTATACATGGGACAGGCTATGTGAATTCAGAATACTGATTTTTGGCTTGACAAGTGCATTCTATTAAGGCTTATGAAATAAAATAAAATATATCCTGACAGAATTATAAATTAGAAAGCTACCATTTCGCTATCAGTTGCCACCAATCTTGGCCTCTTGCAGACCTAGATTAATGGTAGTCAGAACCTAATCAGTGTTGAGGGATCAGAGCCTCTCAGAATGTGCAAAAGGTGCAGAAGAGCTCAGTATAACACCAACTGGGTTTCAGGTTTTACCAGACTTTTTAAGTTGAATGTATTTTTGCTTTATAAAAATAATAATACCTAGGTCTTTTATAAAACTTTTCATCCAGAGATCTCATAGGGCCACATTTGGAAAGGTGTTTAGATGTACAAAGATACAGATAGGCACCTAGTGGGATGTGACTATGCATTTTTGGAAATCCCCCTAGCCACTTATCTGCATCTTTAGGCTCCTAAATACCTTTCAAAATCTGGTCCCAATTGCATTACAAAGTTTACAGGTGGGACCTGAGGCACAGAGAGATGAAGTGATTTGCCCAAGGTCACCTAGAAGGCCAGTAGCAGAGTCAGGAATAGAACCCAGGTCTCTTTGTTCACTGTAAGGAAACACTGTCTCCTTGGCACCAAGTAGTCTTGGGTTGCTGTAATATTTACTAGTTCGTACTTGCATGTGCTCATATCATATTTTGAAAGAAGAAAGTAAGTTGTGTTTGCCAGACCTAGTCTTTATCATCATGAATCATGACAGAAGGAAGTGTAACTATCTGTGATAGTTCATGAGCTCAATTGCCAGTGATATGCTGGCTAGACCCAGTTTTATATTTCTTCAACAGATGTTGAACAGAGCTATCACAGTGATGCTCATGGGAAGAAGAAAAACGTTCTGAGATAATCTGAGGGGCTGGAACCATGTTTTCTTGTGTTTGTACAATGACTAACGCAATGGGTCCCCAATCCTGAATGGAGTCTCTGAATATTACAACAGCATAAAAGCTAGAACCTCCAGTGTAATGCAACTGTTTTTTGCTGCACTGCAAGTGTAATCTGGCCATAGAGCTTATTTAACTGGCCCAGAGATCCTTCAGTGGCATAGCACCAGTGTAGGGGTGCTTATGCCATGCACCCTCCAGGCTGTCCGTTAGGCTCAAAGTCGTTAAGTGATTCATCCATGATAGCAAAGCAAGTCACTGTCTGAATTAGGATTAAAGTCCATCTCTCTTGATTGCTAGGCTCATGCCCTTCTACACAAACTTGGAAAGAAAAAGGTTCTTATGTAGAGATAACTATTGCTTTTAGAAAGCACCCCCAGGTCTTTCTTTTATTTGACACTAATGTAATAAGTTTTTTCATTGCCAAGTGATTTTACTGACTACATCTCAGTAACAGCTAAGCAGGCATGCAGCTTGACAGTGATGTCAAAGCTTATTCCATTCAAGATAGAACAGACATGGCTGGCAGGTCTGTCTCTTCAGGAGATTTGCATAACAGATCCCATGGTGCTCTCTGCACACATTTACGAAGCATTATTGCTTAGATTTGGCTTCTACACAAGAATATAGGTTTGGCTTATGAATAGTATAAAATCTATTTCCAAGCTTGAGGAGTGCCCAAACTCATCTAGTCCTTAGCTTTATTTGGTTTAGGATACCTCTTTATTTAAATTGCCTGCCTTTTGCATTTCTGAAACATCTGAAGGTTGTCTTTTACAGTCTGTAAACTGTGTGTGCCTATTAGATCTTGATATACAGAATAATTAACCATAGTATCTAAAAACCTTGTTATTCTTTTATAATTTGAAACACATTATCTTTACTTTTGTCTGTTCTACACCTATTTCACTTTTCTATTAAAGTATAATTTGAGTCTCCAAGCGTCCATGAGATAATTAATTGTAATTCTTATAGTCAGAAGATACACATCTCAGTAGCTGATGGCAGGATAGATGAAAATCTATGATTTTTAAAACTTTTAAATAAAAAATCTATTTTTAAATACATTTTTCTTTTTAAAAATAAACCTATTTAAAATCATGAGATTATGACAATTTATGTTAAAGCACAAACTAAGTATAGTCTATTAAAATAATTTACATTAAAAAAATATACAAGCAGAACACATTTGCTGCCAAATTGGTAAAGAAAGTCAAACCTGGTGGAAATCACTGGCTAAGCACCTGGAAGCAAAATTTTTTGATGTGCTAAACTAGCTTTTGACAGCAGTGGCAGGTGCAGAGAGAATATTTTCTTACTTTCAGTTTATTCAACTAGTTCAGTTCAATGATTAGTTCATCAAAAGTTAAGAAACCAAGTGGGTGTTGAAAAGCAGGAAAGCTTGTTTTCCTTTTCCAATATATGAATAAAAATGAGGTGTGTGAGGATGAGATCTACTAGTTCTAAAATCTTGAAAGATATTGTGACCAGAAACAATTAGTTCAATTCACTAACCACTTTCTTTATTTAATAAATCGGTTAATTTTAAATGCAAAACATGTTTTGATAAATGTACCTTTTTTCTTACATATCCATAATGTTTAAAGTAGTTTTATTTAACAAGTAAAAAAAATTTTGAAATGATGCTTTGTGCATTTTTAATTGACTTCCAGTTCCTAGCCAAATGCATGTTGACGCAAATCACAAGTAAAAAATCACCATCTATTATAAAAATTCATTCACTATTTTCTAACAACAGAAAATAAGAATCTGAATAATTGTATGTTAAGTTATGTAACTGCTTAAATAAATGTGTATGAATACAGTTTTAACAAAAAGAAGTACCAATTTATACCAAACAGTGAAAATCATCGTTTCTTTAGGAAAATAAAAAATACAAATGCAAAACAAGATTAAAATAGATTAGTTAGATTAAGGCTTTATGATTGCTGATTTAAATCACTTTGATATAAATCAATCTACCTCGGTGAATGGGTGTTTGGTTTGGAAAGTTTTGTAATGTTTTGTCCTTTTTTCTTTTCTTTTATTAATTTACTTTTAGTTTGGAAGATTTTGCCTCTATCCTTGCAAGGACTGTCCTTGGACTGATTGAAGGCAGCCTAAATCACTACTTGAGAAATAGAGTGCAAAACCACCATATATGGGTTACTAATGCCTTAGAACTTTGAGCTTCAGTAGAAGAATGCTTGAGCTGGTCATGTGTTAGAGTGGACCTGAGTGGTAATTCACTGATGTGTTTCTTCAGAAGCCAAGAATTATAGATATGTGGTTATTTTTCTTCTCAAATACAACCAGGGCACTTCCCAGTGTCCCTTACATGCATTATATACATGGAGCACAAGTATTTACTTTCCTCTGAGCACTCCAGGAGCTCTTCAGTACTAGACATGGAATAGGAGTCATCACTAGCCGAATCATTTGCGTATAGCCCACTCAGTAAGCCTCAGATGCCCCATGGTACACACTGTCAATAATGCCTCCATCATCTCCTCTGGTATATAAAATGATTATTCTCCAGTTTGCTGGTATTTCAATCAGATTGATCTGGTGCTGAATTGGATTGTTTCAGCTTGGTATCTTCTGCAGAATTTCCATCCACAAATTCTTCCACAACTTCTTTAAACTTTTCCTGCTTTATCTGATCTGGATGGCAGCTGCTTTTTGTCCACATTCCAGCTGAGAGAGACGCACTCATGGAAGAGGGAGGTGAAATGAAATGAAAAATAAACTGCATGCTTAATTTTTGAGAGAGTACATAATATATAACGCACGGACAGCTAAAAAATGACAGCTAAAATACACAAATGCTTTAATGTTACTTTTCCATTATGTAGGGATTTGCTGTAGTTGCCATAGGAATGTTGCATGATTATGAATGGGAGAAGGGGATTCATGAGAACCCTTGAGGTATTAGACACATTTTAGGAGCATCCATGCTCTCCTCTGCTCTTACGGAGCTTGAAACTGGTTGCCTCAATTATACTATTTCTTCAGGAGATTTTTCTGGAATGTCTTTCAGAACTTCACTCTCACTGTTTATGTATCTTATATAGACCACCTCTTCCCTACAAAGATCTTAATTCTTGTGGCTTTCTTCCACTTGACTGATGGTTTGGATGCAGGAAGAAAGCTCCTGGTCACCTATAATAATTAAAGATTTCCTACAATTTCCTACAAGAGGAGGGGTGTGAGCCCTGAGGTCCAGGTTAAATTCCAGTTGGGCAATTGAATTTGGTGTATGAAAAACTTCCCCTGGTAGGCTCAGTTGTATAACATATTTTTCACATCCTGCTCTAAGATGTTGTTTAATGGTGCTGTCTGCACTGTCACCATATATAATTGTAGCAGTAGATGCGTTTCATTAATGGATTAAGGGATTTCTGTGTTTATAGAGCAAAATCCTGCATGTTCCATTCAGGGCACTGAACTATCTCTCTGTGAGTAAGGAAAACAGGATTTGACCCATAACTTGTAAATCAGTGTGCGTTTTTTTCTTCTAAACACAATTACATATGAATAGCTCAATATAAAAGCTTCTCTGCAGTAATATAGGGGTTAATTGTATTGGGAGTATCATTAACTCTTTCAGGAAATATATATAACTGAACTTTCGGTCTTGAGAGAGACAAGATGGATGAGGTAATTATCATTTATTGGACCACCTTCTCTTGGTGGAAAGGCCAATCTTTTAAGCTTCAGAAAGCTTTTCCCTAGAGAAGGTTGAAAGCTTGTCTCTTCCACCAACAGAAGCTGGTTCAATGAAAGATATTACCTCACCCACTTTGTCTTTCTCATATCCTGGAACCAATGTGGCTACAACAACACTGCAAATAGCTTAGGTTTTGATGTGTAAATAATGAAGAAAATCATTTTAAATGACTTTGCTTGTGTGTTGCATGATATTATCTCTGTGCGTATCCTACTATTAATGTTTTCAGATCTTTAAATGAACATTTAAACTTCTGATTAAAGCTTTTAGTTCAGTATTAATGATAAATCAATGTTTGAACTATATGTAATATCTTGACATCTCTTTCAAATGCAGTTTTGCCAGAAATTCTGCTATAACTCAAGGTTTTTGCCTGCTTCCAATTACTTTCAGAATTTGGAAAGTTAGACTTCTATGATGTCACAATTGCTCTTAGTTATACCAAATATAATTCTAATTAAGATTTAGTATCTAAACTATGGATTTGTGTTTTGACTGCAGATTTTAAACTGAAAAGCATCAGTAATGGATATTCCTAACAGCAATCCAAATTATTCATAATTTGAGTTGACTTTGTGGCTAGAGAATATGTTCAATCTATTCCTCTGCCGATTTTGGCTTACTACTATTATTGTATTTGAGATTGTCATAGAGGTCATAATATTTTGTCAGGAAGCAGATGAGAAATTTTCAAATGAGCCGAATTCTAAACAATCAAGCACTGTTAGGTTGAGAATGCCCACCGGAATGGGCATTCAGAAATGGAAGATGCTGAAACTGAAGTTTCTCTGAGACAAATGATGTAAAAGAGGAAAATAAGAAATATTTGGGGGTAGTATTCATCCACCCTGCTGTAACTGTAGTATTTTGAAGTGTGGGGTTAATGTATCATTCTCTCTGGCTTTCTAATTATCAAATTTTTTTTATTTCAGCCACTTGGAGCTAGTGACTATTTGGAAATATCTAAGAATTTTGATACAGTCTTTGTTCGAAACATACCACTACTTACCATGGCAAAAAGGACCCAAGCCCGCCGTTTCATTACTCTTATTGATGCGTTTTATGATCATAAGGTGAGAACTAAGTGTTTTAGTTACAGAGGTATATAATACTGGTCTTTTAGAAAATGTTACTTGGCCATTTTATAAATTAATCCTGTCTTCAGACAGGTAACAAATAAGACCATCTTATTTTAGATAACGTTGTTAGCTATACTAGAATCTCACATTTAGTTCAATCACATTCATAATTTGCACCCAATAAATGGCAGTTTCTCTTCAATTTTTGGCAAAGACTTATCAACAGAGGTCACGTGTGACTGTGGTGACTACTTCCACAAAATTTGCTACAGTCATGTCCAGCCAAGCCTCAGTAGGTGTCTTTACAATAATTAAAATACACAATAAATGTCACAACATCCATTTTAAAAAATCAAGTCAAATAAACTGCCATCACCTCTGTTATCACTTTCAGCACAGAATTGTTTGCTCACCAATTCAGGACTGAACTCCACGGGGCTTACCCCACAGTGCATGCATAAATGCAGTGAAGTCATTGGGGCTCTGTGCTGATGGAGGGGTCTGCTCACATGCAGCTCGGTGCAGGATCAGGCCTTATTTTTCCTCAAGGTTCAGTAATTGGCCAGGGCCACCCCCACCAAAAAGAGTAAGACTGCATTGAGTTAGGAAGTAGATGGTAGATACGCAATCTACTATACGTAGCTTGCGTATCTCCTGTCGACTGCTGCCCAATTTCGCCGGTAGTGTAGACATAGACTAAGAGTGGCTTGGGTACTGAGAAAGAAGAGTGGTCACTTACATTTTTCATATTTAGATAGAGAGGCATGGCCATGGCCAGAAAATGGTCTATGAATATTTAAGAATGTTAAATATTCTTCTTTAAACACCTACCTATGTTAGACTCTCATTCTTGGGTTTGTGCCCCTTAGCACAACGCCACAAAACTGCTGGCTTAATACCAGGATTGAGAATCCTGTGAGGTATCTTCAAAGAAGCAGAATTACAGGGAATTAATATTCCTTTATTTTCATTTTTCAAAACCATAGTTTACTTTGGCTTTTTCCATATCTGAAATATGTATATTTTTCCTTATTAAAGGAACCTTCACTTAAGATTGTAAAATCTGTCTATTTGTAGACATTTGTAATCTATAAAGTTTTTTAAAAAGAAGTGAAAAATTATTAACAACAATTTGAAAATTGTGGAACTTAAGCATGTGCTTGTATTTCAGTATGTCCTTTTTTGTCTTTCCTGAGTAGGGATGTTTTTCTGAATCAGGAAATAAACAATTAAATGAATGGTATCATTCTAGTAACTAAACAATGTGCCTAAAGAGTAGTCTGGACCTATGCTCATGCTAGACTATTTGAATTTGGAAGGGACCATTTCCATGTTAGCACAGCCAGTCAGGAATAACTCATAATGAAGAGACTGTTAAAGTGTTAATATATTTATTAAAATGTAATATTAATTTTAGAAGAAGTATTCATTGTTGATTTTAGATCAGGTAGCAGAACCACTAATGGAATAGTAAGGATAAATGCAGCACTTAACTTGAATTTACAAAGGTTTTAATCACGGGGAAGCAAAATCAACACTATGAAAACAACAAAAAAGGCATTTCATATTTAAGATGATCATTTTAAAAGATTAATGTAAGATATTAAGTTCCATCCTGTGTGTGATTATATATGCACACACTTAAATATTTATGTAATCAGGAAATATTGATTGAGATTTAAATCTTTTTCAAGATGATCATAAAGGCCCTGGTTCTGCAAGAACCTTAAGAACCTGCCTAACTTTAAGCACATGGGTAATTTTATTCAAGTCAGTTGGACTATTCCTGTGCTTAAAGTTAGGGGCCTTCTTAAATACCTTACTGAACTGTGACCAAATACAGTGTCTTAGAAAATATGGGTTCAATACGCAGAGTAACCTAATCAGAAGTACTTATTTCACAATCTGTTACTTCTTTTTATCATCTCAAAGAAACACATCAGGTGCTCATGAAGTATGATCTCCTCTAAAGAACACATGAGCATTAAACAACATCCTCCCCATTTACCCTACAAACAATCCTCCAGAAAAATTATCTAAAAAGGTCATAGATTTAAAACTTCATACATATTGATCTGTATTTTTCCATTATTATGAAAATAAATATTTATGGAGACCGATCTGCAACAGAAATCTTTTGTCTGGGAACTGTCAATATACTGTTTACCGTCCACAGTAATATTATGGTGTGTTCATGTTGTAAATCTCATAGAAACATTTGTACTTCACTGTATACAGTACCTCTTCAGATCAGATATAAAAATAGTTATTCCAGCCTTAGTACTAGCATTGAAAAGTAGTAAGGATAAAACTCAAGCTAAGTTTTTAACTCACTTGAACTTTATGGATCCAAAATGAAGTGGCAAACCATATTCCTTAAACATTCAATTGATGGGAATGTCTGTGCAGTTCATTTATCCTCTCAGTGCAACCCTAACTAGTGAGAATCCATAATTTCCTAATGTTTTTTATATTGCTTATTTAAAAAGGTAAATTAGAGATGTAATGATTGTCACATAGCAAATATTCTGATGGTGTGGTGACAGAGTTACGTGGATCCATTCCTACTAGATGAATCATTGAGGGGAGACAGCACCTGCCACCCTGACCTAAGAGTAAAATGTCTGCAAGTTGTTATTAAGAAGAAGACCTAGTTAATTAAAGTTAATGTCATTGTTTATTTACTGGCCTCTCACAAATGACTAAATAAATCTGCATAGCTGCAGTACTAGTTGGTGAGTGAAACTGAAGAAAGATACTTGGAAAAACAAAATGAAGTACTTTGAAGCTTTCTCCATAAAAGATGTGTGTAAAACACAAGCATCAGTGCCAATACACATTTTCCCCTATTTCAGGTACGTATTATTTGTTCTGCATTGACACCTCTCCAGAGCTTGTTTCTGCTAGAACATCATGATGGCGGGCTGGAGGAAAGCAGAATGCTGATGGATGATTTGGGATTGAGCCAGGTGAGTGATGTCAACATCATCTCCTTTTGTTACAAAAGAGCATAATTGGCTTTGGTCTGATAACATGGCACCATTGTAGGAGAAAGAATGAAGTAAACATTTAACTGATGATTTGCTGCTGTATAGGAGAATCCATGCAGCACAGATGTCACTTTTATAATTACATAATATATTGTATCTGTATGGGCAAGGAAAAGATAAGTAGATATAGATCCATTTTGCATAAATCTGTGGCTCATTCTGTATCTTAATATTCTATGTATTTACTCAAAAATGAAAATATGGACCCAAGCTTCACTCTGATGAAACTTCAGTGAGTTCAGTGGAGTTGCACCAGGCATCAGTTTAGCTCACTATGTTTAACAAATGGAAATAACAAATAAATTGCTAGTTGTACCTCTTTGTAGAGCTGCAGAGCTACCTTACAAATCTGGATACTGCTCTGAGTGCCTCCTCATAAGTTGTGTTTTTGTTACAGGAAACCTACCTCGTTGTTTTATTACAATTGCTAATAGCTTTTTAAATAACTTTTAACTAGACCACTCCATACAGAACATTTTGGGGGGATTGTTGCTCCTTTTGGATGACTAAAATGAATTAAGCTTTTGGCCACGTGCATTGCTGTGTACCCAAGGCAAACAATATTGGCCCCAAAGACTATTGTGTGTCTTCTGAATACTTACATTAATCTAACATTTGGGATTACTTAACATTTGTTAAAATTTATTATTTAATTTTAAGAAAAGAATAAAATCATATTTTACCAGTGATTGTAATCAGCCATTACATTGTAACAACTATGTTAAAACAATTAAGAAAATGTAGCTCTATACTAAGTCAACAAAAAAGTGGAAGTAGGCTCCACCATCATTTTCCTTTTAGCCTAAATATACTGCTTTGTTATATTTCTACAGAGAATCCAGTGGCTAAAGCACGGATTATTTCCCTTTTGGTACCTATGCTGTCCACTGTCTTGTATTATTTAGCTCTCTAAAGAGAGGTACAGTTTGGATGGGATGCTGATCAAAAGAGATCTGTGTCTATCCCTCACAGTTCTGTGTTGTTTTTTATATATCAATCTAGGATTCAGCTGGAGGACTTTCCATGTTTACAGGAGAGGAGGAAATCTTTGCATTTCAACGTACTATCTCCCGACTTACAGAAATGCAGACTGAACAGTACTGGAGAGATGGGGACAGAAGCAAGAAATAGTTGTAGCTCAAAGATGAACAAAACCTCTCAGGACACACAAAAGAGTATATAAAGAAAGAATAATAGAATTGGAAGGATTTTTTAATATAAATGAATTGATTATTATTGCACTTTATCCTCCGGACCATAACTTTTCATATAAATGTTTACATTTAAGATTTAAGGATTTAGTAAGTTATGATTTTTGTTTTGGTTTAGGTTTTTTTTTTTTGGACACCACCAGCTTGTGGATCTGAATTATGCCTTTTATATTTTAGCTTTTTTCTTCAGTACAGCATGACTTCAGTTTCAATAAGGTTATCTGGATCAAGATCCTTCTTAGTCTGCAGCACAAGTCAACCATATAGGCAGGGTTCATAGTAAATCTGAGATGCATTCAGACTAAGATCTAGTGGTTATGCACTATTTTTGTCATATTTATGACAGTTTGCATAAAAAAAAAGATCAAACACACACAAATCAAATTTACTTGTATTTTATATTCTGCTCCCTCTAGAGTCAGTCTGTAAAATTCTAGAACTCCTGTGTCATATCTTTTTATTTTCCTAACTCTTATGTGTAGCCATCTGCTGAACTTCAAACATCCTCTCTTATACTGCAAGGATATACTGCTTCAGTCTGTGATAGTTTCCTGAGGTACACATTGTCTGATGTCATTCTAATCTGTTTGCTACTCCATTTTACTCCTTGAAAGCCAAGGGCCTAAGCCTGGGGCCGGGATGAGCCTTAGCATGACATGACGGTGCTTGTCACCTTAGAGGGTTGAGGTCCAATTAAAGAAGGTTGATAAAAAGAAACTATGCAAGGGACAGTAAAAGAGAAAAGTGGAAACCAGTACTTTTCCTAGACTTCCCATCAAAGCACAAAAATGAAAATTCTATCTCTACTGCCAGCTGAATTCCTGCTAGAAGGTGGAGGATGGGACTTCATGGGCCCTTGGTAATTTCCAGGCTAAAATTTCTAACGCCTGGTCAACACTACACTTTCTCCTGTATCTCTATTAAAAGCAGTGTACTGGCCAGTGTCAACTTGGGCATGACTTGATCACGCTATACACTACAATTCAGTCAAGAGACCAGATTACAACATGGTCACTCTAACAACAGTAATACCAGCACTGCAAAGAGGGGACTGGTTCTCAGCCCTGGACCTCCAAGGTGAGTATTTTCATATTACTATCCACCCAGCACACAGGCATTTCCTAGGATTTATGGTCCTCAGCAACCACTACCGTTACAGAGTTCTACCATTTGGCCTTTCCACGGCACCAAGAATGTTTTCTCACCAAGAGTGTTTTCCAAAGTGCTTGCTGTTGTGGCAGCACATTTAAGGAGACACAGATTTTCCATCTTCCCATATCTGGACGATTGTCTCATAAAGGCATCTACCCATAGCCTAGCCAAGCACGCTACTGATCAAACCATGAAAATATTTCAGGAGCTGGGACTAAGAATAAACATTGAAAAATACACTCTGAATCCAACTCAACATCTGGAATTCATAGGCGCACACTTGAATTCAACAATAGACAGGGCATCACTACCATTGCCAAGATTCGGAGTTATTACGGACCTGATATCATTAGTAAGGAATGTACATATTGTCACAGCATGAATTGTCTTACAGCTTCTGGGTCACATGAGAGCTACAACATTCCTGGTACAACACGCACAACTTCACATGCAATGTCTCCAAGGATGGCTTGCTTCTCTATACAAACCAAACAGACGCAGTCTGGGCAGACTATTGACAATACCAAACGAAGTAAACGATTCCCTTATATGGTAGACTCAAAAAAGAACGATGATAGGAATTCAATTTTCCCCAAACCTGCCCTCAGTCATGATTAGTACAGATGCATCATTCCTATGATGGGGAGCATATATGCAGGAGCACACAGTTCAGGGCAGATGGTCAGAAGCAGAAATTTACCTTCACATAAACATGTTAGAACTTTGAGCTGTGTGCAATGCCTGCTGCCACTTCCTACCGCACATAATGAGCAAGTCAATAAAAATAATGACGGACAATGCAGGGTGTATGTTTTACATAAACAGCCAGGAAGGAGCAAGATCCTGCTCTCTCTGCAGCAAATCAATGAAGCTATGGAACTGATGCATAAAACACAACATCGACATATTGGCTGCATACTTACCTGGCAAGCAAAACATAATTGCAGACAATCTAAGCAGCCAGTTGCACACAATCACAAGTGGGAATTGAACAATGAAGTCTTCAAGGAAACTTTTCACCTATGAAGGCATCCAATGATAGATCTTTTTGCCACAAATCAGAACCACAAGAGTCATCTTTTCTGTTTGAGAGCAGAGATAGGACCAGAATCAATGGGCAATGCTTTCCTACTCAAATGGGGCAAGGGACTACTGTATGCGTTTCCACACATACCAATGATACACAAGACCTTACACAAAATCTGAATTTACAAGGCAACTGCCAAATGATAACAACAGCTTGGCCAAGACAAACATGGTTTTCGGATCTCTGAAATATGTCAATATGCAAACAGATTCCGTTTCCCCCAAGAGGGGGAACTTCGACCAGGGGGGCGGGTCGAAGTTATCACCCAGAAATACAAACACTTCATCTCACAGCGTGGCTAATAATTGGTTCTGTCTCGAGAAGTTAGAGTGCTCAAAACATGTTAGACAGATATTAATAAAGAGCAGAAAATTGACAACAAGAAAGACTTACCTACAGAAATGGCACAGTTTCCAATCGTGGTCGAAGGGAGACAAATCAAGGCAACATCTTCTTCTATCCCGCTAATTCTTGAATACATATTGGAACTAAAGAAATCAGGTTTATCTATTAGTTCCTTAAGGGTTCATCTATCAGCAATCACTGTCTTCCATGACAAAATAAACAATATGGCCATATTGTCTCACCCGATGGTGAAAAGATTTCCAGTCTTTTGTGCCCCTACACTATCATGGGACCTAAATCTAGTACTCACATCTATTACTAGGGCACTATTCATGCCTCTTGCAACATGTTCACTCCTCCACATGTCCATGAAGGTTTCATTCCTAATTGCTATTACATCAGCCCAGTGGGTAAAGAAGATTAGCACACTGATGGCTTATCCCCCCTACACATATTACACAAAGACAAAAACACCCTTAGGCCACACCCAAAATGTTTACCAAAGGTAGTGTCGGACTTCCATATTAACCAACCTATTGATCTACCTACCTTTTATCCAAAACCTCATAACAATCCACAGGAAGTTGCATTCCATACTCTGGATGTCAGAAGGGCCATAGCCTTTTAGTTGGAGAGAATGAAAACATTTAGGAAAGCAAACAAACTTTTCATATCTTTAGTGGATCACTTGAAAAGGCAAAGCCATCTACAGCCAAAGGATTCAATTATCTTACAAGCAAAAGGGTTTTCAAGTTCCCTCAGGGACCAGAACACATTCTATGAGAGCAATAGCCACTTTTGTAGCCTTTCTGAACAATGTTCCTATAACAGACATATCGAAAGCCACAACATGGGCATCAGCACATACTTTTATTAAATATTATGCTATTGACCAGGCATCTGACCAGGATGCCTCATGAAATTTAACTGTACTATCACCTGTACAAAATAATTAACATCAAACTCCCTCCTCTAATACAGGGCACTGCTCTATAGTCACCTAAAGTGGAACACCCACAGGGTGTTCTTGAAGATGTGTCCCCCCTGTGGGTGCTCCACTACCCGCCCTCCTTCCCTCTACTTCAGCATTCTAACAATGGACTGTATGGTAGAGAAAGAACTGAGGGGCTCATGTCGCACATGTGCTATAAGACATGCCAACAGCCCCACAAGACAAAAGCTGTGCACGTGGGGCCCGAGCAAATACGGCTGAGATCTCCGATCAAGGGTGCAGGATGCAACGACACCTAAAGAGGAGCACCTAAAGGGACACACATCTCGAAGAACACCAGCTACTGCACAAGGTGAATAACCTTTTATTTTGTTTGAATTTTCTTTTTACAGTTGGCTCTTCTGAGAAGAAACCATATATTATGCCTCAGTATTATTGTTTTTCTCTCTCCATCTGTTACCAACCTGATCAAACTTCTGCTATCACAGCCACTACTATGAAACTGTCTAAAAGGAACTAGTCCTTTGGGCTTCATGGCATTATACTCTTTTTATGGTAGTGCAGCCATATACTTGATGTATTATTCCACCAAGACCTGGTTTTCTCTGAAGCCATATGTTGGGTCTATTAATCCACCAAGTCCTGATTTTCCTCTCTAATCATCTCTGTTTGCACTGGAAGACACCCATATTCACTACACTTCAACTAACTTTCAAAGTCTATACATATATAATTTTATAAATACAAGATTTTTCATTCACACAAAGGGTTTATAGGAGAGAATTGCTAAGTATTTATGAAAAAACCCCTTCATAGTTAATGAGATATTTGAATTTGAATGGGAACTCCCAAAGAATAGCAGTACTATAATCTGAGTAGATTTAACATTGTGTAACAGTAGAGATGCTATAAACAGGATGGCAAAAGCATTTTTCATTTCACATCTATTTTTAGATGCATTTCTGCACTTGGGTGAAGCATCTGCATTATTTTAAAAACTTGTTATAGATGTAGCCCATGTGCTGTCTTACATTGTGTAGCAGGGAATTAGCCAAAATCTCAGAGAAAAGATCATGTGCAGAGAGGAGGGATCATGTGGAGAGAGAATGCTGCTATGTTGTATTCCCCTGCTACCACATAGCTTGTATTTGAGCTAAAGCATTGAACTGTGTCTCGCTGATCTGGTATGGCTGGTGACTGAACTGGTCTAATCATACTCAGTTCAGTGTGTCCCCTATAGCTATGCTTACTCATGTTAGCTGTCACAGTTTGGCTCTGCACCTCACTAGTGCTGTTCTACACTTTTCCCCAATGCACTGCATTCTGAGTACCTGTCCAAAAATCCCTGACGTAACTCCCAGAAGCAGTTGGCTCTGGGAATTTTTTAAAAGGCTTTAAAAGGGATTTGTTGGTAACCACTGGAGAATTATAGGAGAAGAGGCCCAATTCCCATAAATCTTCTGAAGCCAGTGTTACTTCCAAGACATTTTCACAAAATAGAGGTCAGGATCAATGTTCAGCTTGCATTTCATGCTCAGCAAGAAAATTTTTTACTGGAGCTTTTGGGAGGCATCTGCAGTTGTCATGGAAAGGCAATGGAAGGCATTCCAGAAGTACTTGGAATCATATTAGAGTTTAAGGCACTACCAGCTCATCGAGTCTGACCTCCTCTACGAGTATATCACAGACCACCATCACCATCCAGCACTTGCACACTAGACCTAGAAACCAAAATTAGACCAACATTTTATAGCCTACAGGAAAGTGCTATGTGCCACTTGCAAAGAACAGGAGGGATGGAGATGCACCTGAGCTCGAGGCCCCACAACAGCAGGGAATTGATTAAGAGAAATATACCCAGATAATCCCAGCAAGTGACCCGCACCCACACACTGCAGCAAAAGACAAAAAAAAAAAAATATCAAAGTCACATGTGGAGAGCCTAAAACAAAGATGAGCAGCTCGCAGCTTTGTGTTGTACTTTATTTGTGGACAAACTACACATAGTGTACTACCACTTCTAGATCTGCACAACAGCCACAGACTGGTGGGACCGAATAGTTTCAACATCTGGGATGACTGGCAGTGGTAACTGCAGTGACTACACACACAAATTAAGCACATTCTTGAGCATCTGATTTCCTTAAAACTGAGGCCCAATACTGCTCATTTCCACAAAGGGTTTACATTGCACTAACCTTCCTTCCAGCTGAGGCCTGCAACTAAACAGCTGCTTTCTAACACTGGCACTGCCCAGAGAGTGTGACTCAAGAATGAGTAACCCTCCAATAGCTGAACTTACTATCTCCACAGTGCTTCCAGCCCATGCCATTCCTAAGGCAAACGCTAGTGCATGGCTACTAGACCGCGAACCCAGCCAGTCAATGTTGACTTCCTTTTTTTAATTTTTATATTTTACTTGCAAAAGCTAGGAAAATGCAAGCATGTAATGGCAAGCAGCAAACTACCTGTAGCTAAACTGTGCACACTCTTCAGTGGCCTTAAAACTGTGTACATTGATACTGTATATTTCTGACAGGCACTAAATGAAATACAAGTTGCGTTATTTTCATGCAGACCAGGTATAAGATTGATGTGCACCTTGTTTGCTTAAAGACAAGTAAGAAAGTAAAATTTTACTGTTACTGTTTTAAAATGTCTTCTAGGAATAACCTTATAGATGTATCATATTTTGCAATCATAATTTGCATAATTTTGCAATTTATTTAATCCATCTCTGCAAGAGGCATAACACTACAATCAATGCAGATGGATCGACTGAGTGGCAGTGTAGGCGAAGTGTTGCATAAATCGACATATTAGCTTCCAGAGGTGTCCCAAAATGCTCCTCTGTGACTGCCCTAGAGATCATTTTCAACTCCGCTGCATCGTGGCCACATACACAGGAAAAAGCCCCTCCCCTGGTCAAGCACTGAAAAATTTTGAATGCCCATTTCCTGTTTGTTCAGTGTGGGGAGCTTGTCAGCACAGCTCATTAAGGCGACTGAATGCCCCAAACGTACTCCAGCGTGGAGTAAACCTGATGTGTTGGATCTTATTGGTCTGTGGGGAGAAGAGTCAGTTCAGGCACAGCTCCGATCCAACAGAAAAAAAAAACGTAGGTATCTACGAGAAGATGTGGGGCATGTTGGAGATGGGGTGCAACAAGACACACAGCAGTGCCATGTGAAAAGCAAAGAACTTAGGTAGGCATACCAAAAAACAAGAGAGGCAAACAGTCGTTTTGGTTCCTCGCCAACAACATGCTGCTTCTATGATGAGCTGCATGAGATTTTTGGCAACAGCCCTACCACTGTCCTAGGTGCAGCATAGATACCTGGGGGGAATCTGGGTCCTAGGCCAATGATGATGAGACTGTGGACAAGGAAGTGGAGGAGGAAAACGGGGCAGCAGAGTAGGAGATGCCTTCTACTCGACAGCCGGGATCTGTTTTTAATGCCAGAGCAGTCCAGCGTGGGCACAGGACAGCATCATGGCTGACTGTGATGCCAAGGAAGGCACCTGGGGTGAGTATGGAATTTCAATCAAAGAGTTGGGGTTATGTCCTCTAATGGGTCTGTTTAATATGACATAAGATACTAGGTTACGTGTGTTTCGGCTTCTCTGTAGGTGCCCCAGCTGTGCAGCGGATTGCCCCTGGAAAAGACTGTTTAAGTGCACAAGGATGGCCCAAGAATCCTCCATGAAGAGCTCCAGAAAACTTTCATGGAGGTACTCAGCAACCCTTTGCAGGTTTTTAGGGATGGCTGCCTTATTCTTACACTACCACAGGACATTTCCCTACACCACTCTGTTAGCAAATGTGCAGGCATCATCACAGAACACATCATAGCAGCATAAGGATCAGGTTTGTATCCAGAAACCTATAGCATCTGCTCTCTTTCCACCTGTTACCCACAGGAGGCTAACATCACATAGGGTCATCTAAGGGAGACCGTGGAAGTTTTTATTACACAAACTCAAATTGCAAACAATAGTGTGTGTGCTCCCCAACCCACGGTGGTTTCTGGATCCCACAACAGTTTCCCTAACATCAGGTTGTTTTGGTTGGCATGGATCTGGGTATGGATTTTCTCCTTGGCCACTTTTCCCCTGCCTGACCCCCAGAGCTGCCTCAGATAAAACGCTTTGTGCTGCTCCCTATTCATGTTGCTGAGAGAAGGGGGGCCTTGTCCACAAGACAGTCTGATGTCCCAAAACTGGAAGCACTAGTCCTTTACTCACCGTGGCTGGAGCACCAAACCAGCTTGTGGAATAGGCAGGGATTGTGAATTGCTTGTACTGTGCACTTGGCAACAATAAGGGGAGTGATTTATACATATCGTGACAGGGTCAGACTAGATGGCTACCAGGGAGTGCTAGAAGGCCAATATATCAGCCCCAAGATCAGTAAGTCCCTTTTTCCCTGGTAGCTGAGTGGGGGTTACTGCAAGTTAATTGATACACCTGGAACCAATCAAGGCCCCACCCAGGACTTGTTAAAAAGCCTCCCCTGCAGAGAAAGGTGGGGGTTAGAGTGTGGGAGTGAGGTGAGTGTGTGAGAGCAGGCAAGATACAGTCAGAAACCAGGAGGGTATAGGAGAAGGAGCAGAACACTGGCAGAAGAGAGCCCTGCAGGTACAAAGACTGGGGGGAGGGAAAAATCCTGCCCCAAGAGGGCAAAGGACCTTTCCCAGGCCTGGAGACCAGAGGGGAAAAGACCCTGCCAGAAGGGAAAGACAGAACTGGACATTTGGTTTGGCACTACTATGTCCAGTGGGGCTGTCAGAGGTCAAGAGCCTCCCCTGGCAAGGAGACCAGGAAAAGCCCCTGTCCAAGCAGAGTCCAGACATTAAGGGGCACAGGGAAGTAACCCAGGGAAGCTAGCAGCTTTCCTGAAGCCACAGAATGATGCTGCTACCTGTTGGGGCCGGGAGTCAAAGGTGGGACTGGGCCCCCCCATCCCTTACCAGCCATTCACTGGAGGGGCAGGAGCCCCAGCGAAGAGGCAAGGGCCTGTGAGAACCAGAGACAGGACTGGGAACCAGCAGGGAGTGGCTATCTTAGCAATGCTGTATTACCCTCCCCCTCCACAACTAGAGGGTGGAAGAACACTAAGGGGTGAAGCAGTTCCTTGACCTACTGCTAGAAGGAAGCGTTGGACCCACCAAGGTAGAGGAAGAGCTTTGTTACAATATCAACCTTGCATTTTACCCATGGTGTGTGCTGACAATGGTTGCATTGTGCTTTGCATGCCTTACAGTGGAAAGCATGGTCTTCAGTGCATTCTCCACTCCCGCAGAGAGGCTGTCACATGTTAGAAGGCATAAAAAGAGAACTCAGGATGACATGTTCAATGAAATAATGAACACATTTGGGACAGCTGACAAGGCACTAAGAGCCTTGTCCAAAAAACTGAACACGGAGAGCAGAAGAGCAGCCCAGGAGCATGAGCACACAATACAGGATGAGATGCTACACATAATGAGGGACCAGTCAGACATGGTGAGGCTTTGGTTGAAGTGCAAGAACAGCAGCGGTAGGATCGACCACCTCTGCAGCCCCTGCAGAATTGCCAGCAACAATTGCCATGTTCCCAAGCCCCTACCCCCAAATGTTCCAGGAGGAGAGTTGGCAGGGTGCAGTATGTGCTTCAGTCAACACTGGGAGGGAGGAAGGCAGTAAAAAGAGAAGGCAGCCATTCTAAAACCTGTCAATGTGCAAACTTTGGTGATTGCACAGACAAGCTGCATTTGTTTCTTCCCTCCAAATTTTATTAGGACAGTTGTTCAAAGATAAATTATTTTCCTTTCCTTTTACTATTACAGTTGGGCAATAAAGGTCAGTGTTTGTGTGTTGAAGTACTCTTTCTTTATTACAATCATGGAGGTTGTGGGGGAAGGGGAGGTGCCAGAATAGTGATGCAACAATAGTATGGGAAGGCGCAGCACAGATAAGTGGAGCACATCACTGTGGCTCATTACAGAAACGGGTTTTCAATGCCTCCATAAGGCACAGAGTTCCTCACTGGGCTCTCCTTGTTGCACTGGTATCTGGCTGCTCAAACTTTATGGCCAGCCTACCTGCCTCCACGACCCAACCCAGCAGAAACTTCTCTCCCTTTGTCTTGCAAACATTATGGAGCATGCAGCAGGCAGAGATTACAATGGGAATATTGCTTTCACTGTGGTCTACCTTAATTAGCAAACTGCACCAAAAAGCCTTTAAACGTCCAAAGGCATGTTCCACCACCATTCTGCACTTGCTCAGCTGTTATTGAACCACTCCTTATTGCTGTCCAGATGCCAGGTGTACAGGTTCATAAGCCCTAGGAGCAAGGGATAAGTTGATTCTCCTAGGATCACTATTGGCATTTCAACATCGTCAATGGTTATTTTTTGGTCTGGAAGAAAGTGCCTCCTTGCAGTTTTCTGAACAGACCTGAGTTTCTAAAGACGCACGCATCATGCACCTTTCCTGACCATCCCACACTGATGTCAGTGAAATGCCCCCACTGATCAAGCAGTGCTTGCAGCAGCTTGGAAAACTATCCCTTTCCATTTATGTACTCTTTCACAAGGTGGTCTGGAGTTAAGATAGGGATATGTGTGCCATCTATCGCCCCACTGCAATTAGGGAATCCCATCACGGCAGACCTATCCATCATGTCCTGCACGTTTCCCACACTAATCACCCTTCTTAGCAGAAGTCAATTAATGGCGTTGCACACTTACTTGTATCACAGCAGATCCCACAGTGGAGTTACTGACTCCAAATTGATTCCCAACTGACCGTAGCAGTCTGGCACTGCTAGTTTCCACAGAGCGATGGCCACTCACTTCTCCATTGTCAGAGGAGGTCTCATGCCACTATTCTTGCGCTTCAGAGTTGAGAACAGCTTTGCGCAAAGTTCCTGGAAAGTGGCCTTCCATATCTGAAAGTTCTGCAGCCACTGCTCATCATCCCACACTTTCATAATGATGCAATCCCACCAGTCAGCGCTTGTTTCCTGGGATCAGAAACAGTGCTCCACCATGTTCAGCTGCTGCATGACGGCCAGCAGCAACTGGGAATTGTTTCATTCTATGGCTTGTAGCAGCATGGCTTGAGTAACATCGCAATTTTCTGCACTGCAGTTCCTCTCTCAGGAGCTACTACAGGATTAGTCACGAGTTGTTTGTAATGCTCACAATGATAGTGTAGAATTGAATGGGCTCCATGCTTCTCAGGCAATGACATACATGCAGCACAACCAGGGTTTCAACAACAGTCACAAAACATATTGGTTTGGTTGTTGTTGATATCAAGGGAAGGAGGGCGGGAAGGAGAGAAATGCATCATAAGAGGCCAAAGACCCTCCAGCTAGTTGCATTGTGGGATAGCTACCCATGATGCATTGCTCTGTTCATTGATACAAGTGTGGCTGGAGAGGACGCCCTCCTTCGACTCAATGAGTATGGTGCGATCACACCTGACCAATTTCATTAGTTTGGTGGCTGGACATGAACTGAACTTACATCAACTTCTTTTTGCAGTGTCAACATACACTCAGAAAAGCAAGGAATGGATCTTCCTGCTGGAGGATTATCTTGTTTGTCTGTACAGCTCTTTCAGCCTCTCCATTCTTTTGTGTGTAATGTGGACTGCTAGTAATATGACTGAAATCGTATTTCATTCAGAATGATTTAAATTTTGCTGCAGTGAATTGTGGTCTATTGTCCCTCACTAGTTGTTCTGGAATACCAAAGTGAGCAAAAGTGCACTTCAGTTTCTCAATAACACTGTGACATCATGTCTTTCACGTACATTATTTCCAAATACCTGGAAAAATAGTCCACCATGACCAGCTAATGATGTCCTCTGAATTCACATACATCTACAGCTAGTCTCTTCCAAAGTCTCTCTGATAGAGACGTTTGTACACTGTATGCTTCAGCATTGTCTCTTAAATAGATTTGTACTGGATCTTCTTTCAAAAGTCTGGTATCATCAAATCTTCCATCAAGTACTTCCACCTTTCTGCTTTCAGCTTTCAGGGAGTGGAAAAAAGGCGGGATTAGTAAGGGAAGCTACCTTAGTGAGGTCAGAACGTGTAGGGATAAAGTGAGGTAGGCTAAAAGCCGCGTAGAACTGGACCTTGCAAAGGGAATCAAAAACAATAGTAAAAGGTTCTACAGCCACATAAATAAGAAGAAAACAAAGAAAGAAGAAGTGGGGCCGCTATACGCTGAGGATGGAACGGAGGTTAAGGATACCCTGGGCATGGCTCAATATCTAAATAGGTACTTTGCCTCGGTCTTTAATAAGTCTAGTGAGGAGTTTAGGGATGATGGAGGGATGACGAACGGGAATCTGGATGTGGTGGTGGATATTACCGTATTTGAGGTAGAGGCCAAACTTGAACAGCTTGATGGGACAAAATCGGAGGGACCGGACAATCTCCACCCGAGGATATTAAAGGAACTGGCGTGTGAAATTGCGAGCCCGTTAGCGAGAATTTTTAAGCAATCGGTAAACTCGGGGGTTGTGCCGTACGACTGGAGAATTGCTAACGTAGTTCCTATTTTTAAGAAAGGGAATAAAAGTGATCCGGGTAATTATAGGCCTGTTAGCTTGACGTCTGTCGTGTGTAAGGTCTTGGAAAAAATTTTAAGGGAGAAAGTAGTTAAGGACATTGAGGTCAATGGTAATTGGGACAAATTGCAACATGGATTTACTAAAGGTAGATCGTGCCAAACCAACCTGATCTCCTTCTTTGAGAAGGTGACGGATTACTTAGACAGAGGCAATGCGGTAGATCTAATTTACCTCGATTTCAGTAAGGCGTTTGACACAGTTCCGCATGGGGAACTGTTAATTAAATTGGAAAAGATGGGAATGAATGTGAAAGTTGTAAGGTGGATAAGGAACTGGTTAAAGGGGAGATTACAGCGGGTCGTACTGAAGGGTGAACTGTCAGGCTGGAAGGAGGTTACTAGCGGAGTCCCTCAAGGATCGGTTCTTGGACCGACCTTATTTAATCTTTTTATAACTGACCTTGGCACAAAGAGCGGGAATGTGTTAATAAAGTTTGCGGATGACACGAAGCTGGGGGGAATTGCTAACACGGAGAAGGACCGGGATACTATTCAGGAAGATCTGGACCACCTTGTACACTGGAGTAATAGTAATAGGATGAAATATAATAGTGAAAAGTGCAAGGTCATGCACTTAGGGATTAATAATAAGAATTTTAAATATACGTTGGGGATGCATCAGTTGGAAATGTCAGAGGAGGAGAAGGACCTTGGGGTATTGGTTGATAGCAGGATGACTATGAGCCGCCAATGTGATATGGCTGTTAAAAAAGCAAATGCGGTTTTAGGTTGCATCAGACGAGGTATTTCCAGTAGGGAGAAGGAGGTGTTAGTGCCGTTATATACGGCGCTGGTGAGACCCCACCTGGAATATTGTGTGCAGTTCTGGTGTCCCATGTTTAAGAAGGATGAATTCAAACTGGAACAGGTTCAGAGACGGGCTACTAGGATGATCCGAGGAATGGAAAATCTGCCTTATGAAAGGAGACTGAAAGAGCTTGGCTTGTTTAGCCTGGCCAAAAGAAGGCTCCGGGGGGATATGCTTGCTCTATATAAATATATCAGGGGGATTAACATTAGGGAGGGAGAGGAATTGTTTAAGTTTAGTACTAATATAGGTATGAGGACGAATGGGTACAAATTGGATATTAGGAAATTTAGACTTGAAATTAGACGAAGGTTTCTAACCATTAGGGGAGTGAAGTTCTGGAACAGCCTTCCGAGGGAATTAGTGGGGGCAAATGACTTATCTGGCTTTAAGACTAAGCTTGATAAGTATATGGAGGGGATGTTATGATGGGATAGTTTAATTTGAGCAATTGATTTGGATTATCGGCAGATAAGTCTGCTCAATGGTCTGTGGGAATGTTGATGGGATGGGAACTGAGTTACTGCAGAGAATTCCTTTTTGAATGCTGTCTGGTGAGTCTTGCCCACATGCTCGGGGTTTAGCTGATCGCCATATTTGGGGTCGGGAAGGAATTTTCCTCCGGGGCGGATTGGCAGAGGCCCCGGAGGTTTTTCGCCTTCCTCCGCAGCGTGGGGCATGGGTCGCTTGCTGATGGATTCCCTGCAGCTTGAGGTCTTCAAATCTCACTTTTGAGGATTTCAATAACTCAGTCATGGGTTCGGGGTTGTTATATATGTGTATGGGTAGGGTTTTGTGGCCTGCCTTGTGCAGGAGGTCAGACTAGATGATCATATTGGTCCCTTCTGACCTATGAGTTTATGATTAGGTCCACCATGGCTAAAATGCTGCAGCTGAGAAGGTTGTTGGTCTTTGATCACATGCACTCTGAATGCATCATTTTTGCCTTTGCTAATTGTTTCTATGGTGAACTGGCCCTTGCAGTTCACAATACCCCAGGGCTAGTCAGAACTGTGTCAGGTGACTTTAGATCTGGGAAAGGTTGAAGGCGATTGTAAGTCACTTCTGAGATGGCTGTGACATCAGCTCCTGAGTCAATTTTAAAGTCAATAGTCTTTCCATTAATATTCAAATTCACTTTCTAGGCAGGATCTATGTCATCCCAAATGATAGATCCCAGAAACAACGGCTCTTGATTGTCTATAAGATGAATCAACTTCCAGACTGCTTTGGTGTGGCAAACAGATGAAAAATGTCCACTTTCACTCCATGCACCTCTGGCTAGACGTGCATCATCTCTTGGGATATTACTTTTTCCACACCTCGTGCATGTAGGTTAGAATTTGTACCTCCTTGCTGCATGGGTTTTATAATAATGACTTTTAACACTCAAGTATCAGTTTTACAGTTGTTTAGCTAGTTTCAGGTTTTTCAAGGTGTTCTGTTTAACTAATTCTGACTGCTTTGCTATCTGTATAGCTGTGGCTCTCTCTCTCTTCAGTTAGAGCTGCTGTGAAAGGTTTTTAACCATTAACCTAATAACTAGCCTGTCTCTGATATTTTCATGTTTTGCATTCCCAAAATCACAGTTTTCAGCCAATCTCTGCAGAACTCTTACAAAACACTCATCATTTCCCCCTAGTTCTTGAATTCACTGATGAAAACATGCTCTTTCATAAACCACTTTTCTCTGAGGTACACCGTGAATCAAACATAGCCAGAAACCTTTCACAGTACTTTCTGTGACTGTCTTCTGTAAAGTCAAAGAATTTAAAGATATGCTCTGCTTGGTTCCCCATAATATAAATTAAAGAAGGTACATTGCATATGATTAGTTTCCTTGTGGAGCTTGTTAGCAATGCAAAATCTTGCCAAATACTGTTTCCAGTTTGTCTATTCTGAAGGTTTGCCAAAGCTGAAGTTCTCTTGGGCATTGAAAACTGGTATGTTGATGAGATCCTGCAACCTTTTTTGCTTTGTTCCTTCTGTTTGCAACCTTTGTTGCTGTTTTCCTTCTGTTTCTGTTCTTAATCCCGCTATTACTACCATGTCATGTTCCACTGTACCAGATATGGATTGGTCAGAGTTTGCTTATACACTCCAGATATGTTCATCCTAAGATCCTTCAATGCTCTGCCAGGTATGGCTCAGTTTAAATAAGGTATTTTATACACAGAAGGTGTGTTTTATACACAGAGCCACCTCGTAGGTGAACAGACTAATAGTTTAGCATTCCATTACGTTTAAAATCCTACACATTTTGAAGCGTTCTGGGTGCTACCCCTATGAGATGTAATGCAGGATTCACAATGCAGCCACAAGGGAATAACAAGCTACCTTTTGCACCTTCCTATTCTGTGCTGCATTAGGGACTGGAGTGGCTTCCAGTATAATTTAGAATCTCTGCAGCACTTTGTGTTGCAGCCCCACAGCCCAGCAGGCCCCTTTTATGTCTCCCTGTAAGGTTACCACATGCCTGGGTTTTTCTCGACTTTGCCTCTTTTTTGATCCTCTGCCTTTTGTCCAGACAGATTTTTCAAATAAAAGGCAATGGCCAGGATTTTTGGAGAGCAGTTGTTGCAGCTCAGAAAGACCCCCGATTGGTCCACTTCCCGATTGGTACCTCCCTGCATTCTCAGCTGATTGGTATATGCCCCTACAGCCACAGCTGCTGTGTCCTGCCCACCAAAGCTCCTAGCCTGGGGAGGGGTTCCCACAAGGAGGCACTGACAGACAGCTGGTGCCGCAGCCTGGGCTTTCATGAGCCACCCTGCCACCATGCCAGGGAGCAACGCTGCTCCCATCTCCAGTGAGTACATTCTCCAGCACCCCCCCCAAATGTTTCTCCCAGTGCACACACAGCCCTCCGGCTCCTGCTCCACCCCTCAGGCAGTATCCTTTTTTTGGGAACCTGAAACATGGTAACTCTACCTCTCTGCCTCTTTTCCCCAACATCCCAGGGCAGAGCTGCGGTGAGAATCCAACCCTTAACACACAAGATTTTAAATGGTTCCATTTTTGATTTTTTTACCTGTTTACTTTTTCCAAGCCTACTTTCACTACTGAATAATTGTTCCTGTGATTTACTGTTATAAATGCACTGCAATTTGGAAAACCACTGAGGAAGACGAAATGTTAACAGAACTCTGCAAAACTCTGCAGTTTATTTGCATGAGGTATGGCAAATTTTTTCACTTTTAAACTACACAGGTACAAAAGCATCTTTAATTTTTGAACTCAAAGCAATAATCTGCATAAATTAGGGTTTCACCTGGTTTTAGGTTTCAATCTTAATTTTAGTATAACTTCCACTAAAAGATGTAAATCCTTCACCGGCACCTTCTCTGTTAGGAACACAGGAATTGCATACTAGATTTGGAGCTGTGGTCCAGCCAGTCCAGTATCCTGTCTCCAACAATGGCCCATACCAGCTGCTTCAAAGGAAAAAAAATCCGCCTGATCCCTAATTGTTAGAGACTGGTTTAAACCCTGAAGCATGCAGTTTAATATCTCCTCCAAAATTAACATCAACCTTAACTCTGGATAGTCTTATTATTCATATATATCTCTAGTCCCTTTGTAAACCTTACTAAATTTTCTGCTTCAGTGACATCCTGTGGCAATGATTTCCATGGTTTGTGTATTTCCTTTCATCATTTTGAATTTATCATCTTTCCATTTCATTCAGTGTCCCCTTGTTCTTGTGTTATGAGACAGGGTGAACAGATGTTTCCCATCTATCTTCACTGTGACATTCAGTATTTTATATACTGATCTCCTTTCTAAAATAAATAATCCCAATCTTTTCAGTCTCTCTTCCTGAGAGAGCTTTTCCTTGCCCTTGATTCATCTCATTGCTCCTCTCTGAATGCTCTCTAATTGTGTAATATCCTGTTTTGAGATGTGGTGAGTAGTACTGGACACAGTATTGTAGATGAGGCCACACCACTGATCATATAATGTCATATTTTATGTATTGTTCCTGATCTTATTCCTTATGCATCTAGCTTGTGGTGTTTTGTTTATTTTGTTATGTTTTTTACTGGAGCTGCCCAGGTCCCATTTTTGAGCAGATACATCTCATAGGTTCTACGTTAATTGTACAAGTAGTAGGGCTGTCACACGACAAATAATCACACTAAGTCTCAGTTTTAATTGAATATAGACTATCAATTTAAATATTTTAGATGTTTTTCTACATATTCAAATATACTGATTTCAATTACAACAGAATACAAAGTGTACAATGCTCACTTTATATTATTCTGTATTACAAATATTTGCACTGTAAAAAAGAAAAGAAATACTATTTTTCAATTCACCTCAGACAAACACTGTATTGCAACCTTTTTACCAGGAAAATGCAACTTATAAAAGTAGAATTATTTTTTAACATAACTGCACTCAAAAACAAAACAATGTAAACTTTAGACCCTATGAATCAAAGCATGAAGGAACATACAAATGTTTAGTATATGTCATGTAAATACCTTATAGGCCCAGCGCCATGCTGTAACAGGCCAGCACCCACCTCTCGGGAGTGCCCCTTTCTGGTTAGGTGTGTCTGCAGTTCCAGTGACCCATATGTGGTTTCTCAGATGGTTTTCAGTGACGTCAGCTGAGTCGCATACATTGTACATGAAACAGAACAATCCCTTGTGGGGAATACACTCCACTAGGGGCCTCTCTCTCTAGCCTTCCCAGGATCAATATTTATACAGTTCCATCTCTGGTATGGGGTCATATCAGCCAGTCAGGTGCTCCTGCATTGCTCCCCTGGTCCTTGCCGGCAACTGTCTTTGGCTCAGTCCTGGCAGCCAGCCAGGAGCTCTCTCATTCCCCCAGCCCCCACCAGCAGACTGCGCTAGGCTCAGTTCCAGTGGCCAGCCAGGAGCTCCCTCTTTGCTTCCTCAGTCTCTGCTACCACTAAGTTGTCTATGGGGCTGCTGCTCTTTCAGCCAGCCAGGAACATAATCCTCTCTTCTCCAGCTCCAGGCAGCAACTGACTGCTGCGCTGTTCTGCAGCTCTTTTTATATGGCCCTGCCTGGCCCTGATAAGCTGCTCCCTGCAGCCTTTCTCATTGGCTACTTCCCTGCAACCACTCTAAGCTGCTTGGAGGACTTCTCCTCTGCTCCTTCCTGGGACAGGGTGTGACAGGACCTTGAGGCCTCCAGCCAGGTGCCTCTGGGCCTAGTCCAATCCATCACACCTGTGAATACCTGTTTTCACTTTCAGGTGACATTGTAAATAAGAAGTGGGCAACGTTATCTCCCGTAAAAGTAAACAAACTTGTCTGTCTTAGCGATTGACTGAACAAGGAGGACTGCAAATATTTGTAATAAAAATAATAATATAAAGTGAGCAATGTACACTTTGTATTCTGTGTTGTAATTGAAATCAAATTTGAAAACCTAGAAAAACATCCAAAAATATTTATAATAAATTTAAATAGGTATTCTATTATTTTTTAACAGTATAATTAAAACTGAAATTAATCACAACTATTTTAATCTAGTAAATTGGTTTTGCATTAATCACATGCATTAACTGCAATTAATTGACAGCCCTAATGAGTAGTTTAAATTTAACCCTCCAAATGTGCATTAGTCTATATTTAACAACACTGAACTTATTGTGTAATCGTGTTGTCTTGTACTCAGCCAGGAAAGAAGAGAAAATCCCTTTGGCTGACTCCTTCCCACCAACAGGCTAGGATGATCAGATAAAAAGTGAGACAAATCGGGACAGGGTGGAGGGTAATAGGTGCCTATATAAGAAAAAGCCCCAAATATCAGGACCGTCCCTATAAAATTGGGACATCTGATCACCCTACAACAAGTTAGAATGGCTACTTGGGTTAAAGTGTTCTCTGCCAATAGATCCTAGGCTCCCCTTACCTCTGGTCATTCTCTGGGGTAAGGGTAGCCACCAGCCTATTAGCCCCGTGCTCACCCTGTATTATTAGTGGATGGCTGGCAAGACCTTTCCCAGGCTCTTTAAGGCAGTCAGCAAGGTAGCCAGGCCCCAATAACACAGAGAAGCATCTTCAGGGACAGGGTGCTTTGTCCACCTCACTACTAGGTGGCAAGGGACCAAGAAAGGCTCACCTTCAAATACTACTTTCCTTTGGCCTGGCTTAGAGAGACACTCCAGAGTATTCCACATTAATAAGGAAACTGTTGGGGATTCATTTTCATTACAAAAGGCTTGCAGAGCTCTACAGCGTAAATCTTTCTCTGAATAAATCCCACAGGAATATAACCGTGTAGAGAATTTTCTTTTTCTGGAATGCACTCTCATTCTTCTGGGAATTCTGCTGAATAATCTGAGCACCACTTTCCTTAACAGTTGGAATGAAACAGCATGATAAAGCTGGCCATCCATGCCGCCTTTAAGATGGAATATTTTTCCTACCTTTTGGTTAGGTCAATGGATACATTCGCATTTCCTCCTGCTGAGAAGCTCTTATAGCTGCAATCCACTGTGTAAGAAAACAGGAAAAAGGACACCAGATGGTGCATGCAGGCTATTTACTTCTTTACCTTTCCAGCTCTCTCCATTCTTCACATATTTGTAAGACTATTTTTATTTTAAAATGAATCTAATTCTCTTTGAGTGCCATTAAAATACAGAAATGTTTCTTTCTGACCTATCACTGTGCATTTACGCTGGTAAAATTTTGGACAAGTTTCTAAAATTTTACCATCCAATTTTTTGTCAGGGTGAAGGGTTTGCTTGGCTCTGTTACTTCACTCACTAGCTGAAATTGCTAATTTAAATAATCATAAAACACACTCCTTTCCAATGAGAATCCTGTATTCCCCAATTCAAGTCCCACTTTTAATACAAAAATTCCAAATTCTTCTTTGAATGCAATCAGGCACAAAGCTGTCCAAAACAAATTCACACACTCTATCCAGAATGCCCTCAGTTTAGCTTCCAATCAGCAATTTCAACTATAAAAGTATAGGAAAGAATAATTAGATCTCAAGTGATGAACCAGTTATCTATTTATTGGTTGCTTCAACAATGTTGTTCTTCAACAAGATTATTCCACACAGCTGAATTCCATGATCTACATGGTATAAGTTTATGCTATGTGAACTGTAGTGAAAAAATTCATTAGGGTTACTATGCATAACAGAACTACAGAGTCTCATCAGTTCTCAAACTATCTGCTATTAAGACTCTTAACAAAAGGTGAAGAGATATGGCTTGACTGTGATTTGAAACAAGATGGTCAGATATGGGAAGGCTTTTGCAGGTGGCAACACTATAAAAGTAACGGCTAGGAATTAGGAAATGCAAGGAACGGTGTTCCTCAAGATGAAGTGAGGTTACTGTTCTACCCTGATTGAGTTGCAGTGCATGTAGCTTGTGGGATTCCACGTTTTCTTGGTGATAGCAACTCTGCTGGGAGAGTGAATGCAGCTCAAACCCTGCTCCACCTTCCTCCCCTCCCCTTTTATTTTTGGATTCAAAAGACACCATGCTCTTATATGTGAAAGCAAGAGACAAGGAAGCAGAAATAAAGCAGCAGAAGGTTATAAAACTCGCATTAGGCTTTACTTGTAACTCTGCATTTCCAAAGCCTCTGGGTTACATTAGCCTTTCCGAAACTAGATGTCTGTACATACAGTGCCCAGCATAAAGGGGCCTTGAATTTAATTGGGGGCTTTAGGGACCATTAAAAATAAAGCAAATAACTCCCTCTATATATTGTTTTATGCTGAAACTAACCAAACTGGGAAAAGCAAAGGATTATCTCTGTCTCAGGACAATGTCTTAAATGTGTCCTCCAATGTATCTTTAAGAATTGCCAAAAAATCTTTACAAAACCAGCAGAGTTAATTCTATTTATAATCTCTGATGATGTTGAGATCATGTATGCCATGAACGGACTGAAATGCCTTTCATGTGCTAGTTCCATTTAGAATAAGGGTTATTGTTTTTTTTCCTTTCTGGAAGGTAATTTTCTTCATCACCTAAGTTCTGACCATTACTGTCTCTCAAATCTTCTTTATCTGGCTGATGTGTTGAGCACATTCAGTGTTTCCCCATAGAGATAAGATTTTAAACATTCTGCACATGACTGACAAAGTTGTTGTATTCAGGAGAAAATTGAGGTTAAACACTTAGATACTATGGTGGTGATCACTATAGAATATCCTAGTAGAGAGAGAGATTTTCCAGAATTGTAAAGTTGGACTGACTGTGAAGCCCATTTAATGAGGCAGCTGCCAGTTGTGCCTGTTTGCCAAGTAAATTGTTGGAAATGCTGATTGAACTGTCCACTGAATGCATAACGCAAATGAAATTTCAGTCACAGACTCCTGGCCAGTTTTGGTTTCATGCATCCAAAGAGTACACAGACACAGGCAGTGAAGCATTAAAAATGTTACTGCCCTTTGCATTAATGTATCTTAGGAAAGCTGCCTTTTGCAATGTTTGAGATCAAGACAAAGCATAAAAACTGGGTGTAAATTCACATCATCAATAGATCCTGAGATATCTAGTTACCATTTATTCTATACTCCAAATACACTGGTCTGCAAAAAGAAAATTGCATTTGGCAAATGTTTTGAATTTGAATAAGTATAATCAACTTGTTGCACATTGTTAATATGAGTAAAGATAATTGTCTTTCCATGTAAGAAAAGATCCCTAGAAACATGTCCTGGATGTTCTGAAGAGATTCATACTTTGTCAAACAAAAAGCTTTAAGACCATATATAATATTTCTCCACAAAAGTGACACATTACTTTTAGTAATGTTTAATATTGAATATTTTGTATGACTGTGCTTACAAGTATGGGTTACTTACCTGTCCTAAATAATTATTTTAAATTCAAGAACATAAGAATGACAATACTGGGTTAGATTAATTGTCTCTCTAGCCCAATAGCCAATGTCTGACAGTGTCCAGTGCCACATGCTTCAGGAGGAATGAACAGAACTGGGCAACTTTGAGCGACCTATCCCATCATCCATTCCCAGCTTCTGGCAGTTAGGGGCTTAGGGACACCTGGAGCATGGGATTGCATCCCTGACCATCCTTAGCCATTGATGGACCTATCCTATATGAAATTATCTAATTATTTTTTGAACCCCATTTTACTTTTGGCCTTCACCATACCCACTGGCAATGAGTTCCACAGGTTGACTGTGTGTTGTGTGAAGAAGTACTTTCTTTTGTTTATTTTAAACCTGCCTATTGATTTCATTAGATGAACTCTGGTTCTTGTGCCACATAAAGAGGTAAATAACGTTTTTCTATCACTTTCTCCATACCACTAATGATTTTATAAACCTCTATCATATCCTCCCCCTTTAGTCGTCTTTTTCTAAACTGAACAATCCCAGTTATTTTAATCTCTTCTTGTATGGAAGCTGTTCCATACCCCTAACCATTTGCATTGCCCTTCTCTGCTTTTCCAATTCTCATATATCTTTTTTGAGATGGAGTAACCAGAATTGCAGGCAGTATTCAAAATGTGGGCATACCATGGATTTATATAACGGCATTACGATATTTACTCTTTTATTATCTATCCCCTTTCCCAATGTTTCCTAACATTCTGTTAGCTTTTTTAATGGCTGCTGAACATTGAGCAGATGTTTTCTGAGAACTATTTGTGATATCTCGTGAATTGTTGTTAAAATAATAATAAAATAAGATGCTGTTTGCAAACACTGAGCTAACAATACAGAAACTGATATTTTCTAAGCAAATTCAAGTATCATGTTAGAAAAAGTGACTGTCCTTTATGTTTCTTACATAATATAATTAGATATCAAAGTGACATGTCTCCTTATGTTGCCAGTTCCCTTCTGCTCTGTACAAGGGTTCCAGTGATCCTGGGTGCCACCTGTTCCCATTGCCATTCATTCTCTACCTCCTTGCTATCTGGGGGCAAAATCTACCTTATCGCTCCTAATGATTCCCATTAGTTTCTATTTGATTTATTTCCCTTTAATCTCTGATACATCATCTGCTATTCGAGCGCACCTAGAGTGGAAACCAGCTTCCATTTCATAGATATCCCTCATGGTCTTAATTAATATATAAGAATACTGCACATGTTCAGTGTTGGACTCCTTCAGGAGCCATTTTTACAGCAATTGTTTTTCTTATTTCAAGATGTCTCCTTCTGGGGGAGGAGTTCCATTTCTGTGTGTTCAAAACACTGTTCTTATCCCAAGGCTTTCCATAGTCACTGCTGTTCTGACATGTTGGGATGCTTTATATTTATTAACTCTCACCACAGCTAGGCACCGCCAAAGTTTACTACTCAGCCCCTCGCTCTCTTTATCCTTTCGGCTCACTGTAATGCTGCCTTGCTCTGTTGCCAGCTGGAGTTCAGAACTTGACTGAAGGATAAGCATGAATAAAATGTGTTGAAAGGGTTTACCTCCATTCTGCTATGAAACCAGACCCATACACATAGAGGCTGCTGCTTTTTGCCTTGTGCTGTGTAAAGGGCTCAGTCATCACTTGTTTGTTCAGTTCCTTTCATATGGCCACTTTTAAAATCTGTACTCCAGCGTCCCTCTGCTCACAGCAACCATGGCAAGCGAGATAAGAAGACTAAGAATATTACTGTAAGTTATTCATTTTTTGTGTTACAGTAACAGCTAGAGACCTCAGTCAGGATTGTGGCTCCATTGTATTAGGTATGGTAAAACACTTCTGTTGTTCTGACAATCGGATAAAACTGCACTGAAATATCCTCTCAAGATTACTCTACAAACCATCCAAGTGAAGAGGAAGGGTGACTAGTGGTAAGGGGTCTAAACCTGGAACTTGGGAGACCTGCCCCTGCCTGCCTGTGTCACCTTGGGCAAGCCCCAGTTCCCCACGTACAAACTGGGGATAAGAGCACTCCCCTACCTACCTGAGGTGTGGTGAGGATAAGTATATTATAGACTGCGAGGTGCTCAGACACTAGAGTAAGGGGCTGCAGAGACACCTGAGACGCACAGAAGTAACACTGAAATTATGGCCAAACCCCTAAAACCAAACAAATCTTGACATACAGCTGAAAGGCTTTTCTTAATATGCCCTGTCATGCACACAGGTGTTTATGACTTTAGTACTGAAGTCAAATATTTAATACATGTATATTAAATTAAATACAGAAAAACTCTCCATGGAGATATGCAAGACACTAAATGGCACTGCATTTGTCCTCTGACATCAGTGAAGCTACAATTTAATTGATTGTGCTTAAGACACTGTCACTATATAAGCACAGGCACTGATGACTTGATTTACTAATGGCTAATACATAGCTGTTATAGCATTTTATGTGAGTATATTCAGGGACTTTTTAATGGGTTTTATTGTCCTCATGGACTGTAATTGCTTCCATTGTCTTGAGTTACGGTTTCATTAAGAGACTCTAATCTGTTAATTCTTAAGAAATTGGTTATTGACACAGCAAAGTGATTTCAGTGCAATATGCCAGCCCATATTTGGGGACACCTCAGTCAATTCAGACTGATCCTAATAATTAATTTTGCATGGTGCACTGTAGGTGCTTTATAAGGCACAAGGCTGAAGGTTAAATATCTTTGGTGCCTAGGACATCCACATTACATCAAAGTATGTTATTTCCTGTAAGCCACAATGAAATTCATTAGTCTCATTTTAAAATATTTTCTTCACTTTGTCTAATTCTTTGGTGTTTTACTCTGCTTCTTGCCAGATATATATTCTTATTTTACACTGCTCTCAGCCAGTCAGCCCGTCCATTTGATGTACAATAATTCAGTGCTTAAATGGCTGAAACAGGCCACAGAGCCAGGAAATAACGTTTCTTAAAAAACAGGCTGGATTGGTGAGGAAGCACACAATTTTAGTAATGCCTGTGAGACAACATCCTCTGATTGGCTGCTTTTCCCACCTGTCCACCATCTCCTGAGGCAGAGCAGCCAATCAGAGTTGCTGCAGAATTCTCTATCCTCCTCCTAGCTAGAGCCAAGACCACCTTCACACTGGAGAGGAGCAGAAACTGCTCAGCAGCTCAGAGCCATTTTTTTTCCCACTCCCTCCTGTGAGCAAAGGGATGGCTCCTCTGCTCCTCCCCTACACCATTCTCCAGCCCCGCAACCCCTGACCTGGGAAGCAGGGACTCTGCTGCCAGCCTGGCGTGGGAGGTGAAGAAACCCTGAAGCTGCAGAAGCAGCAGAGATGAGGTTAGGAGAGGCTGAATTCATAGGAAGACTGGAAGGGACCAAATTGACGGGGGAGAAGATTTAATTAGTGGGCAGGGGAACAGGCAGATTATGGGGGTGATAAGTTCCCTCCCCTTTGTTCAGACCACTTTAAACATTAAAATGACATACCATCAGACAGTAATTCTCTAACAATACAGTATGCAAATTCCTGCTCACTTGTTCTCTCTTGCCTTTAGCACCACTCTCCCTGGAGCCACTACGATGCTCACTGCCTCGACTTTTGTTTTACCCAGCTGACAAAAGGAAAAACACCAGCTTTTCCTCCTGTTAAAAATAAACATTTTGAACCTGACTTTCTCTTATTTAATCATGAAATGGCATAGTTTAATGTCTAACCTGATGGTGCTGTTTCCTTGGACCTTAGAGTTTACTTAGTGTACTGCTATTAAGTAATATTTTTCAAAAGCAGCTAAATGACTTGAGTCATTTTCAAAAGTGACTTATGCTGGTACATCATATTGACTTTCAATAAGATTTATGTTCCTTTGGGCCTAAGTGACTTATGAAAAATGGGACTCTGGCTGTTAAGTCACTTAGTTGCTTTTGAAAATTTTACCCATTACCTTTTAAACAGGAAGATCATGCAATGTAACATGTCTAGGTCTGTGTGTGTGAGCAGGGGTTAAAGTAAGGGAGAGGGGGTGGAGCAAAACAAGAGAGAGCCCCCCTTCCCTGGCTAATGTATTCAATGCTCCACTGCACTCCACTTCCTCCTTCTTGGCTGGTGCCCTGAGATGTCTGAACCAGACTGTAAATACTAAACTATACAAAGCATATGAGGAAATATTTACTTGTGCTATTGTATCTGATTTAACAAACATTAATATTTTGCTTGGGCTATAACATTTACAACTTATATAAAAATAGAGGTTTGAAGCATGGTACTGGGAGTCAGGAGGTAACATCTTTTTATGGCTCCCCCACAGTGAATTAGTGTATGAACTTGAACAAATGACTTCAGCATTATGCCAAGACTGTGCTTTCACAGGAGGGATATGTAGGGTTAATTAAGTAAAATCCATGGTAAACCTGATAGTTTCAGATGAAAGATGGTACAAAAATTCAAAGTAATAGAGGTCTGATAGCATTAGGGGCTTCTATACTTAGATGTTCCTACTTGTTTTGTTGTTTTTTTTCACAATTTTCAACTAAGGTGGATTGACTTCTGAAAAAAATAAATGAGTGATGGTTGGTTTTTTTCTTTTTTTGATATTTATATCACTGACATGTCAGATCAGGAATCTTATTCTATACTGTATATGAAAATTAATTTTATAGTATAATGCAATAATCCAGTTAAAATGTAGGATTAAACATGTTAAGATAAAACAGAGCATGTAATATTATGTAAGACTGAAAGCCATGAATAGATAGGCAGTCCCTCATTATGTTTGTAAGAAATATTTTTACTTTGGGCATGTGTTACTTATCATGTGTCATCATCTAGCTCCACCAAGTGTTGAGATAAATTTTTCTGCAGTAGCGGAAAGGAGAAGATACTCCTTTTTTTCCTAACCCTGTTACATACCACCTGGTCAATAATACTACAGTTTTTTACCTCTAAATATTTTACTGTATTCAATATACATTGTATACACAAATCAAATGCATTATCCAGTGTGCTTTCATAACACTTTAGATAGAAATGCACTCTCTGCAACCTACTCTTATCCTCCAGTCTTCCACAGAAATTCTGTAGGGATACGCACCTGAAAAACATGCACATTCCTGCAGCACTAATGGCACAAAAATAGCACACTAGGACAGCTGGTTTCTGGTTCTGCTTGGACTTTGAGGGCTCCATGTTTTTAGAAGTAATGGTACCAGACTTCTTGAAGAACATGTCACATACAAAGCTTGAATTACTGGGCTTTGCTGCTTTTTCCCCTTCACACTTTGGGGCCTAATTCACTCCCTCTTCTACCCACCCTTCCACAGAGGTGCTTGGGGTGCTCCCTTTGTGCCCATAGTGACTTCAATGCAATGCACAGCACTGCATAGGCAGGGACTACATAACTCCCCTTCCTTCATTTTCAGTGCATGTCTGACCTTAGCCACCACCCAAGGGAGTGTGTCATTTTGAACTAATGGAATTAAGTGTAAAAGGACACAGTCAACTTAAAAAATCACACTGCTTTCTGAAAATCTTCTACCTGCTATTTTTACAACACCTAAGATTTATTATAACTGAAGGCTAGTAGAGAAAAGAAAAAATATGGTTACTTACCAGTAACTGATGTTTTTCAAGATGTGTTGCTCATATCCATTCCAGTATAGGTGAGTGCATGCCATCGTGCATGGGTTCCCGGAACTTTTTTCCCTTTAGCAGACCCCATAGATACATAAGGCACCGCCGACCCTATGGCCCCTCAGTCCCTTCCTTCTGCCAACTCTGACAGCGGGGACAGAGGGTGGGTGTGGAATGGATATAAGCAACACAGCTCAAAGAACAATAGTTACTGGCAAGTAACCATGTTTTCTCCTTCGAGTGCTTGCTCATATCCATTCCAGTATAGGTGATTAAAAAGCAATATCTTGGAGGTGGGTAGGAGTTACTGGTGAGCTGCCCTCAGCACAGCTCTGCCGAATCCCGCATCCTCTCTCGCCTGCTGAACGATGGTGTAGTGGGTCCAGAGGTATGCACCGATGACCAGGAGGCAACTTTACAGATGTCCTGCAGGGGCACTTTCTCCAGGAAGGCCGTCGACTAGAACTGGGCTCTGGTCAAGATGCGCTAGGTGGAGACTGGGGATCCTTTCATCCAGTCCGCCATGGTGACGAAGAGCTGCGTCATCTTCTGGAAGGGTATCGTCCTGTTGATGTAGTAGGCCAGGGTTCACCTCACATCCAGGGAATTCCACCTCCGCTCCTCCTCCGAACTGTGTGGTTTTGGAAAAAACACAGGGAGGAAGATATCTTGGTTACAATGAAAATGGGAGACCACCTTGGGCAGGAAAGCCAGGTCTCAGCTGCACCTTGTCCTTAAAGAATACTGTATAGGGGGCTCCAAGGTCAGTGCCCTAATCTCGGAGACCCCCCTGCTGATGTAATGGCCACCAATAAGGCTACTTTCCATGACAGAACCAGTAGCGGGCATGAAGCCATAGGTTCAAAGGGGGTCCCCGTCAGTCTGGAGAGGACCAGGTTCAGATCCCAGGGAGGCACCGGGTCATGGACCTGCGGGTATAGCCTCTCCACCCCCTTGAGGAACCTAACAGACATGGGATGGGAGAACAGAGATCTCCCTTCTAGCGGCTGATGGAAGGCCGAGATGGCCGCCAGGTAGACCTTCAAAGAAGCTAGGGCCAGGCCCTGGAGTTTCAGCTGTAGCAAGTCTCCAGGATGGCCTGAATAGGGGAGAGGCTCGGAAGCAACCCTTGAGACTCCGCCCAGCAGGTAAACCTTCTCCACTTGGCCTGGTCCACGACATGTGTTGAAGGTTTTCTGCTTCCCAGAAGAATTTGTTGGACCTGCGCAGAGCAGGCTCTTTCTCCCTCCATCAGCCACAAAGTCTCCAGGCCATCAGGTGTAGGGAGTCCAGGTCCGGATACAGCAGCCGGCCATGGTCCTGTGAAAGCAGGTCGTGCCAACTCAGGAGCTCCAATGGGTCAGTGTAGAGGGGTTGGCCATCCCTCCCTGTCAGTCTCTGAGGGAGGCCACACCCACTCCTTAAACTACTCTGGCAGGGGTTGGCCCAGCCCAGGTTAGGGGAACAGTCCCTGGACTCAGGCGGGGCAGCCCTCAGGCTGCACTCCCAAGGCCCAGAACAGGCAATGCACATGGTTCAAAAGGCTCCCCCCATGGGGCAGCACACGGTTCAAAAGGCCCCCAGCAGGGTGACTTAGTTTGATGCCCCCAATAAGCAGTGCGCAGTTAACAGACACTCAGAGGGATCAGGAAAGGGGGAGGGGAATGCAGGCCCACCCAACTCCACTGCGTCCCAGCCCAGGTCCCTATCCGTAGCAGAGGGGTCGGCCACAGAGTCAGCAGGGTCCCAGCCATAACACATTGACTCTTGGTCTGGTCCTTCAATCTCCAGACCAGGCAAAGCCTCCCCTGGGCTACTTCCTGCCCCCCTTCCCACGGGTACCTGCTCTGTCGCCATCCACTCGTCTTCGTCGGGGGGCAGCAGTTCCAGCAGCTCATCGGGGTAATCAGCCGGGGCAGGCTGCAGAACCCCTCAATCTCGTCAGGGGGTGGCAGGTCCGTCAGCTCCTCAGGGAGGTCAACGGGGGGCAGTTCCTCCATGTCGGGCCCGGTCAGGGCCTGCGCTTCATCGTCCTCTGGCAAGGCCAGAGGCAGCTCCTCCAGGTCGGGCCCTGGAATGGCCACCTCCTCCTCATAGGCGTCCGGCAGCTCCTCTAAGACCTGGCCTCTCTGGGACCCCCAGTCCAGTGGAGTGTCTGGCTTCGGGGGTACCCGGCCGACTGCTGGTCAGTCACTGGCATCCAGACCCAGGCCCTAGTCCGCTTACCTGGGTACTGGGTGCCGGCCTGCTCACCTGGGTAGCAGGCTGCAGGCAGCTCTGGAGTACAGAGAGGCACGTCCTTCCTCTCTGGGAGCTGGGGCCTGACTGAGCTTCTGCGGCCTGTGCTGGGCTTCTCTTTTATGCTTCCTGTCCCACCCCCTCGCTTCCAAGTGGGCGGCCAGGCAGTCTTTGGCTCTGCCCGCACAGGCCTGGCCTGTTTCTCCCTGTCAGTCTCTGAGGGAGGCCACACCCACCCATTACAGTTGGCAATCAAGAGGTCCAGGAGCATGCTGTGCCTGTGTTGCCTCGGCCACACCGGGGCAATCAGTATCATGTCTGCTCTGTCCCTCTTGATTTTCAAGAGTACTTTGCTCTGGTTGGCAGCCTCCACTACCAGAGTACCCGGGGCCGGGTGTATAAACATAAACTCAAACCCTTCCACGGGCACATTGTATTTCTTCTTGGTGCCCTTGGAAGTAGGGGCTACCGAGGCCGGGGTTTGCCATAAGGCCTTAGGCAATTTCACTACCCTGTCATGCACCAGCAGGGCTACTCGGGATGGACCTCGCACCCCGTAGTCTCCAAATAGGGGGTCCTCCTCCTCAAACAACTCTTTAACCTCCATGTTGAGGTTTGCGGCCACCCTCTTCAGAAGTTCTTGAAATCCCTCAGCGGCGCACTCTGGTCCCGGAGGGCTGCCTCATCTGGGGAGGAGGAGGACTGTGGGTGCCTGCCCCTTTTATGAGGCTCTGGGGAGGGTCCCTCTTCCGGGTCTGATTCCTCCTCCAAGGAATGGCCCTCGTGGCCCCTTTTCAGTAACGGGGCACCGAGTGGGCGGCGGACGACAGAACCAACACAGTGTGCAGGCCCATAGGAGCTCTCCACAGTCCACAATAAGGCCACTGCGATGGTCCTTGGGGCCACCCTGGTGCTGGCATTGGTACTGGCTGCTGGGAGTCCTGTGGGGGCTTTTGGGATTCTTGAGACCCCTTAGCTCTCTGGGGGTTCGGGTCCCTGGAGCGATGACCCCTGCTCTGCCTCCGTCTACTGCTCCGCACCAGGGAGTGACCCCTGGAGGACCTTAAGGACAATCTGAAACACTGGTGCTGAGAGAAGTGGTGCCAGGACAAGGTGCGCTCCAACGAGGAAGACCAGCATCTCGGCACTGAAGACTTTTGGTGCCGCTTGCCTTTCAGCAAACTGGATCGGTATGGTGCCAAGCTTGACTCCGGCAACTGGGATCTGCAGTGAGGTGCCGGGGAGCGCACCGGTGCTGGAGTTTTCATTGGGGATCTGGACCGGTGCCGCAACGAATGGCTTGGTACCAGGGACCTCGAGCCCGAGGATGAAGATTGGTGCCTGGCGATCCTCAAGCAGCATCTGGTGCCAGAAGACTCCGGTGCCGGGGACACTTCCCGGTGTGGAGATGAGCTCGACGAGCTGTCTCAGAGCTGGACAGGGAGCTTCCACACTCTACCCGGGTTAGCCGTCTGGTGGGAGACTCTTCCCTGATCGGGGGTCTCAACCACCCTCCTAGGACACCCAGCATGGGTTTACCGCTAGACACCGGCCCCTTCGCCCTCAGCCAAGGGGGGGGAGGAGACGTGGGGAGGGTCATCAGGGCTCTCGCTGCCCGGGAAGCCTCCGGTGTCGACAGCACCAGTAGAGGCACTTCCCCACTGCCAGGAGTCAGGGAGGCTTTCTGCAAGGGGATGCGGGCACTGGAGCAAGCTCAATGGGCCCAGGCTGCATCCTAACACTCGCCCCCACGGGTATCAAAAGCAGAGGGGAGTGGGCACGCACCATCCACTGTCTCATCTTCTTTGTCTTCGGCACCGGAGACTTATGCTGTGATGGCTCCGGTGCCGCCAGTGCACTCCGCACCAAGGAAATGCTTGGTGCTGACTTGGAGCATGGAGGCTCAGAAGCAGGACGGAGTGCTTCCTCCATAAGAATGGCCTTCAGCCAAATGTCTCTCCTTTTGAGTCCGTGGCTTAAAGGCCTCATAGATCTTACACTGTCTTTGTGGCGTTGTTCCCCCAGATATTTTAGGCAACGGTTGTGGGGGTCACTCACTGGGAAAGCCTTGTCACAGCCGCTGCAAGGCTTAAAACCAGGGGATCCAGGCATGCCCGGATCCCTGCTGAGCCCTAAGGGTTCCTATCTAATCAACTAACTAACTATTAATTGTTAAGAACTACTAACTACAAAAACTGCTAAGAATAACAAAGGGGTAGGGTACTTGCGTTAGCAAAGTTGTTCCAGTAACCGTCATGGGCGGAAAGAAGGAACTGAGGGGCTGTAGGGACAGTGGTGCCGTATGTACCTGCAGCATGAGCGCAGTACTCCAGAGAGCGCCTGAGCTCACCCTACAGGGTCTGCTAAGGGGAAAAAAGTTCCAGGAACCATCCACGGTGGCGTGCACTCACCTATACTGGAATGGATATGAGCAATCACTCGAAGGAGAACAAAACATTTGTCTCTTCTTCCCCCACCAGTTTGTTTGGGCACCTGATGGCACTTTGTGTACCATAACTCGCAGAGTTAGGCTCAGGTGTGGAACTTTCCTGAAGTTCACTTGTCTGAAGCAGGACTTTGGTACTGGCTCATCACTATGCAAATGACATTTTGGAATGCTTGACGTACCTATGAGGAAAGCCATGCTACCTACAATTGATGACACTGGAAGCTAAAGATGCTGAGCATATCTGGCCATTAGGCCCAAGGTAACTCAGACTGGGCACCCAAAAATTGAAGTGCCCAAAAGAAGACGCCACTTGTGAAAATTTTGTCCCATCTCTTTAATGCTTTTTCCCCTCAAAACTTTAATGTTGATCATTTGCAAAAGGAACAATGTTAAATCCAAATCACAACTGTAGTTAATGAATTTTAAGAGTAGGAAAATAAAATATTTTTATTTCACTCTCTAGAGCCTTTGTTATTTACAGGCATTTGATAATTGATTATAAATTCTATTTTATATAGGTTCTCAAACTGCCTTCCTCAGAGTAGCAGCTGAGCTCTTTCCAGTAGTGCAGCAAGCAATGTGACTACCAGTTCTCATGTGTGTAGTTTGATCTCTCAGTCATTCTTTCTCCAGTGAAAGAACTGTGTATGCAGTGGAGTGTTTTGTTTTGGTAGTGTTTTATTGGTTTTTAAAAGTACACGCTGCTCTCTGTTAGAAAAGCAGGTCGAAGAAATGCATCTTACACTTGGAGTGCAAGTTGGTGAGGTTTGTGCTAGTTCTTAGTTCCTATGAGAGTTACCTTCCACCATACAGGACAATATTTTCAAAAGCAGTCACTTAGTTTGAGTACTCCACTTGGTGAGTGCCTGACTTCTTCCAGATGAAGGTTGATTTTCAGAAGTGCTACACACCCATAATTCTAAGTACAATCAGTGAGAGGTACAGGTGCTCTGAAAATGCGTGTTTATCCTTTAATTACATATTTACCACTTAAGATAGGACGGACTGTCTATATTGTGATGGTGCTTATGGTTTCTTCCTTCTCTTATTTTTAAATAAGTTTTTTTTCAAAAGTAATTAAAAAAAAAGCAGTAAGAAACTTATGGAAAAGGAGGGTTATGTTACATTCCCCGCTGTCATCTTTTAATTGGAATTAGCCTGCAAGTATGATTAAGACCACAAGATGGCATAATCAGATCACTAAATACAGTGATTAATATCTCTGATCTGAAACAAATGGGAAGGAAGTGACTTCTTTTACTTACCCTGCAAACTGTGCAAGCTAATCGTGGCTCTGGTTTGTCCATCAGCCAGCTAAACTGTACTCACTGTAAGATACTCCTTCTTATTCCTAACAGGTGAGAAAAACTATGCTGGGGCCTTTATCTTTACTTCAGGCTGCGATAAAGGAAAACAAATGTATTGCATGTTGCTTGATCACATCCTGTTTTTTCCTGCATATGCAGATTCCATCTTGTAAGCACTACTCAAGTGGTGACTATAGCAGTATTATCAAAACAGTGGAATGTGTGTGTCAACAGACAGTATCTACTGATGCGTGATGCAGTATTGGGAGAGTATACAGATGAAGTAAAGGGGAGTATTCCCACTGATCCAAAAATAGACACTGTTCCATGGACATCAGCATTGTTTCTTGTTGCTGTGTATGTATATATGAAACAAGAAGAAATTAAGCCAAATGACTATCTATATTGAAAATCCTGAATTTTAGCACCTATAACACTTTGCAAAATTGTCATACACAATCTTCCTCCAAGGTAGATAAATAGTATTGGTTTTCTCATCTGTAAAACAGAGATATGGTAGGGAGGTTAGATTGCTTGATCAAAGGAGGCCCTCATTGTCAGAGCCAGGATTGGAATATAGCAGTCCCTTGCTCTCAGACCTGTGTTTAAGTCCACTAGCCCATGCTGACTATCATAACAGTGACCCCTCTCTCCTTGTGATGTTGATGTCAGCATAGGAGATGGCCCCACTACAGAATGTGCAGCACACAGCACCATCTGCAACAACTGCTGCAAGTTGGTGTGAGCTTCTCTCAAATCCAATCCTAGCCCGTGGTCTTTAGGAATAAGATCAGTGACAAGCTTTCAACCATACTGATGGGCTTATATTCAAGGTTATATTTGCAAGGAAAAGGACCAGAAATTTATTTTAAATGCTGAAATTTGCCCTGACTGCATTATACTCAGTTCCAGAAATTCCAGGGATCTACAGCTTTGTGCAAGGAGGGAGGATGCTGTTATGAACAGATTGGGCCTATATGTATTCATTAATTATTTTTATAGAGCCCATAGTGTGCTAAGCATTTTACAGCCAGATGTTAAAACAAGGGTTGAGCTGTCCAAAGCCAGCTTGGGGATTTAACTATGCAGCTCCCAATGTCATTAATGGGAGTGGAGTAGCTAAATCTCTTAGTCAGTTCTGAAAACTCCAACAAAGGTCCTTGTCCTGCTATGTGTACAATCTAAATAAGGCCTATCCAGGTCGGAAGTGTTTCAGGTGACCACAAAGGCATCACTCACCTTGCTGAAAGGATAATCCAAACTCCACGGAAAAGTTAATACTCGGAGATACATGTAGGAAGGGGAGTGTGAAAGCAGGCATAGGAGGGAAGTCTACATAGAAGCCCTTAGAGAGAAATGAAAATAGCTAGAAGTAGATGAGTAAACAAGGAAGCATATATATTTTGTGTAAATAAGGAAGATTACACCAATAATATTCTTGATTTATACAATCAATTTGTAATTCTAATGGAAATGAGCCTCAAGGCCCGGAGTACTGGCTCACTGCTCAGGTCACAGGACGCAACAACACAATCATCAGCACAAAAGCAAAGGTTTTAGATCTAACTTATGAGAGAACAAAATAGGTCAAAATACTGTATTCTCAAAAACTGGTCCCTTTTTTCCCCTCTGTGGCTTGCCCACAAGGAAAAGTACCTTTGGGAGTTTTTCAAATCGTAACAATTCTGAAAATACTTTGCCATGATTCAGAAATATAAACACACACAAAACGTATTTAAGGGTCATGTAGTGAAAGGAGTTTGTTGCTGGAAATCCTCACTCCTAGGAAGAACCTGATGCAACAGAAGTCTAATATTATCTAAACACAAGAGCCTGAGACTGAACATCAGACAATACTAAATTCTATTAAAGGAGGAAACAGGCACATTAACATAACAAGTCAATGAATTTTGAGATAATTGATTCCCCAGAAAATTAGCTGGATTGCTGGAGTAACCAGATTGGAAAGGCCAAGGAACATAAATTAGCACATTGAGGGATGGAGAGATTTGCTACAAGCTTGTATGGACACCAAAAAATTAAGACAAACTGACTGTCCTAGAAAACAGGTTTCACTTTAACAATGTCTGTTTGCTGGACTCTGTAGTATCATGGAAGTATTTCTACAGGAATTGACTACTAGCATTCTGGGCCCTCGAGGGCTTTCCATACCACTCAAAATAGACAGGGACCATACAGTGCAGGCCCAAAAACTATCTCTAAACCATTTGGGCAGAGCTATATTTCCTCCGTGATACATTATCATAAGAGTGACTGAAACCTGTGAGCACCACACCAAAAGAAAATGGAGTATTGGGGAACCAACCACTTATTTTAGCCCAACTTTAACACTGACATTAAAAAAAAGAAGAGATATTTCAAAAGGAAACTGAAGGAATGAAACAGTATGCTAAATTCTATCTTAGACAGCAGGAGGAAAAGGAGAATATTTTAACACCCAGAGGAAATCTTTACCTACCTGGAAACTAGAGATGGGCTCAACCTGCAAGGCTGAGTTCCAAATAAAAAAATGTTCCAATGCTTGGGCAGATTTCAGATGTGTGATTTTGGCTTGACTCCAAATCTAGAACTAGGGAGCCAGTCATGAAGTTCCAGATCTGAATGTCTCCTAAAAATTAGGAAATTTGAGTCTTGTTTGGGCCATTCTCTACTGAAGACTCCTCCAAGCCAACATATAAAAATGGTGGAAACCCTATGCAGGACTCTGCCAGGAGTTTAATAAATCTGTTTCTTTTTCTCTGTTCACAAGTCCCACTTCCAAGATGATCTGTTCTGTTCCCCAGTTTGGAGGCTTGCACTCCTTCAGATATTGTCTTGCCACTCTCCAGTGCTAGGATCTTATATGTACCTGAACATGGGCATCTAAAATACCATATTAACAACAGACTCAGGCCAAAATACATTTGTAGGAAGGAGAACTGATGCATTTTGTCTAACAAATTATAAGAAACAGAGCCTGATCCCAGAATTTGCTGTGAGAAGCATCTAAGGCAGTGGTTCTCAACCTGTTTACCATATGATGCTCTGAGGACAATTTATGGCTCATTGTCATCGGGAATATCTTGAATACTGGGTGCCAATGGCACTACACTGCTGACTGACAAAGAAAAGATACTGGAAAAGAAGGCAGTACACTTTAATAACATCCTCAATCAACAATCATCTATTAGCAAGGAGGCAATTGATTGGCTGCCCGAGATATATATATTAACATATCTCTTGCTGATCCCCCAATGCTGACGAACTGCAAAAGCAATTGACCCACTATCAAATGGTAAAGCACCCAGAACAGATGCTATACCAGCAGATGTCTATAAGGCTGGAGGCTTGCACATGGCTTTGAAACTGACTGAATTTTTCAAGTCAATGTGGACTCAAGAAACTATACCCCGGGAGTACAAGGATGCATTCATCATTCACTTGTAAAAGCGGAAAGGTAACAGACAATCCTGCAATAACTATTGGGGCATCTCCTTGTTGTCAACAGCTGGCAAAATTCTCATCAGAATTCTGCTCAATCGCCTTGTGCAATACACCGAACAAGGGCTCTTGCCTGAGAGCCAGTGTGGCTTCAGGAAAGGTTGTGGGACCACAGATATGGTGTTTGCAGCTCATCAACTTCAGGAGAAATGCCTGGAACAGAACTCCAACCGGCATATGACTTTCATTGACCTGACAAAACCATTTGATAAAGTCAGTTCGGAGGGCTTTTGAAAGATCATGGCAAAATTCGATTGCTTGGAGAAATTAATCTCAATGGCTCAGCAATTCCATGATGGCATGCTCGTTCACGTTGTGGATGACGGTGAGTCTTCTGAACAATTCCCAGTCACCAATGGAGTTAAGCAGCGTGTATGCTGGCCCCAACCCTGTTCAATATGATGTTCTCTGCCATGCTTAGAGATGTCTTTTGTGACTGTGACACCAAGATTGGCATCAGATACTGGACTGATGACAGGTTTTTTTAATCTGAGAGGACTACAGACAAAGATGAAGGTTCAGGAAATGACTGTGATCTTCTGTTTGCTGTTGACTGTTCTCTGAATACCAAATCTGAGTATGACATGCAATGCAGTATGGACTGTTTCTCTTCAGCTTGTGACAATTTTGGTCTCACCATCAACATCAAGAAGACAGAACAGGTTACCCATCTTGTACAGTAATTGAGATCCTTCGAGATGGTTGTCCTTGTGGGTGTTCCACTTTAGGTGTCCATGCACCCTGCACATGGGATTGGAGACTTTTAGTACCAGTGCCCACGTGGGTCACACATGCACTGTCACCGCCTCACACTGTGTCTAATGGTTACATAGCGTTGCACGACCAACTGTCCCTCTATTCCTTCTCTACTCTGTAGCGTATTTTATCTTTTTTATAACACCGAAATAGAGGGGAGAAGGAAGGGTGGTGGTGCACCCACAGGGACAACTAATCTCAAAGAACCTCCGTTACTGCACAAGGTGAGTAACCGTCTCTTCTTCTTCTTCGAGGAGTGTCCCTGTGGGTGTTCCACTTTGGGTGACTGTTGAGCAGTGCCTCTCAGTGGAAGGAAGAGGCTTCAGAGTTGTGCGGTTTACAGTTGATAAGCCCATGAGTCTGAATAGGGCATCTGAAGATGATTACTGTTCTATAACATAGTGTTTTGAAAACGTGTGAGTAGATGCCCAAGTAGCTGCTTTGCAAATGCCCATAATGGGTACCTCATTGAGAAAGGCAATGGATGTTGAGACTACTCTTGTGGAATGTGTGTGGGTCCCTACTGGGACCTGTCAATGTTGTTTTTGGTAACATACATTTCAAAATACTGTTTGACCCCATTCCAGGCATGTTCACAATTTCCCGATTCTCAGGACTAGCAGGGAGTTACATGCACTAGCATTCTGTTACCTTTCTCAGTGGGCCTTCCAGCATGCTGTGCCTCGCACTCCTGGTGCCAGGTAGTATCTCACTGATGAGCAGAGATCACAGTCAAGATACTCTCTATTATGAACAAATCTATGTGCAGAAATGAGGTAACACCCTTCTGCTCTGTGCAGATGTAGCCTGCAACTGCCCTGTCATTAGTTGCTTTGTTTCTGCCCTGAAGGAAGTGTGCCCCAGCAAACCAAAGACTGCATCTAATGTGTACAGAATATGTGGCATTACCAAACCTGGAGGATTTACTCTATACACAGATACTAAGTGGACAGCTTTTTACATGAGTAATTTTTATCGCTGATGAGTTGTAAGTGCCATCTCTTCTACAAAGCCTTTCCTTTGTCACCCAGGCAACATGTCCCTTACACACCTATAAATATATGGATCCCAAAATGGACTACCTGATCGCAAAGCAAGGCAAAATGTTATCAAGTACTTATGACTGCCAGAAGTTAAGAGTGCTCATGTGCAGATACCTGGACAACTTCATGCTCAGTGACACACGAGAGTACAACCAACAAGCCAGCTGTCTATGAAAATACAGGAATGGTAGCAGATGAGCAGTTCATTCACAGAGATGGCATTGTAATGAATTCTAAAACGCGAGTTGTGCATTTGATGAGGTATCCAGCTAAAGGGACATATAACTCTAATCTGCCCCCAATGTGTGGGAAGTACAAAAAGAGTCTTCCATTCATGTGGGTTCTGCATGAGATACTTTCCTTCGTGGATGGGGCACAGCGTAACAATGCTGAAAATGCAAGTTTGCTGTTAGCCATTGATGGCAATAGAGTGACAGTAAGTTGTGGTCATCATGAGGTAGAAATACCTCTTAAGAGGACTTTGGCAAGCACTAACCGCAAACTTTCTACTCTTTCCTTTTAAGAGACACTAATTCAGGGCTTCTCTGCTTGAAGTGCAAGAAGTTGACTCCTCTGTATAAATCCTTTAATAAAGTAGATAAGTTTTCTAATCCTTAAACCTCACAATATGGACCAATGTGGCACATCTTGTCTGGGTCTACTATCCACCTCTGATCTAGTTATAACCACTTTGGTAAGTCAGCAGAAACTACAATTGGGTGCATGCAGCACAGCTTACTTTAATCCAGTTACAGGATAGGTTATTCATTTTACACCCAAGTGTCTCATGGGTAAGATTGAGACTACGTAGCACAATACAGATTCAAGTTTCTAATCCCAACAAAATTTGCAGAGTTTTCAGATCCATTATAGACATCTGAGAAAGCGAGAGCTGAGTTCAAATTCCAAAACCACTACTGCTTCCAATTTCAGGAATATTCAAATAAAGGAGTATGGGGAGGGTGTTTTGAGACAATATTCCCCTACAGATCTCACCATTAATTACTGGGCTTGGTTTTTTTTTTTTAAATCAGTCTTAGATTTTTACTACCTTATAAAAAGAGATTTACATTTGGTCCTAGTCTCTCACTTTTCCCACAGATATGTTTTATTTTCCTGTTATATTATTAATTTCTCTGTAAATTATTGACATAAAATGTTGAATCACACACCTGAAATCTTATTGTGGTTTAAAAAAAAACATTAATGTGCTAAAGACATGTCTCTTACCTCATTTCAGGCTTCCCAGTTTGGTCTTTGATGTCATGGTCCTCATTCTGAGTGTCTGTTTAAATGTTTTTTTCATAGAACTTATTGTTGACAATGAGAAATATGCTACATGGTAGCTCAAATATCTTTTCTCAGGTCAGAAGGCCCAACAGAAATGCAAGTGGGGCTGTTTCCAAAATCAGTCCTGCAGCAAAAATTCAGTCATAGTAATATTTTTCAACCCATTCTCAAAATTAATATTCACCACCATACCAGTATTCCATGAGCTAGGAACTACTGCAATGAAGTGTTACTTCCACCTGTAGGTATGTAGTAGTAATGAAGTATTATGAAGTATTCCACCTGTAGGTATGAAGTAACAATGAAGTGTTACTTCCACTTCTAGGTATGTAGTAGCATTAACATTCATATTTTACAAAATGCAAAGCATGAACACATACTTGAACTAGTCATATTCTCACTATGGTCAACAAAATTTTAAGGGATTTTAAATAATTAAAAAAAATATATTGTAACATCTAAGTTATATAATTTGGGGAAAAATAAATTAATCACAGTAATTACTTCTCATGGCATTTGTTATAACATTAATTACGTATTCAATTGAATTATTCAATTTTGGCTGAACAACTATATTATGATGCTAAAGTGTCAGAAATCTAGAGGAGTCTCATTATAAAGTCTAGAAAGACAAAACAAAATAATAAAGTGCACACACACTGATACTATGTTTCAGTGCTTTAACTAAAGATTTGAACTTACTCTTCGAAATTATTCAAATCCATTTCTGTTGTGATGTTTTAAGATGATTGAAAGACACAAAACACTGACACACATGCCTCTGTCCTACAGTGAACCTGAAAACAAAAGTGAATTAACTTTCTTTCTAAAATATGCAGTAGGAACAGAAGATGCTATCCTGGTGGAAGAGACAATCAACTGGTTTATTGGTGGATGTGGGGAAAAAAAACATATCCCTTTCTCCCTCCCCCAGATCTGTTCTGGTCTATTGCTTCAAGTGTAAAAATGATTTTTCAACACAGCTCTTTATTTATATTTGCTTTTAAGTTAGACCTTAGTGCTAATTCAATAACTAGGTGGGTTGTATATGAATTACCTATCATTTTCTTCAGTGAAATCTTTTAAAGAGAATTTTTCAGAAGGATAATTTCTGTAAGATATACAAAACAAAACCGAAGGCTCACACTCACTGAGAAACTATAAAGATGACATTGCAAAAGATGTCAAAATAACTCTACCATCAAAAAACACAAAAGAAAGCATGTTTTGTGTTAAAATCTAACGTGCCAGGTATCTACACTGCACTCATTTCCGTGCTATCAGTTAATAAAGATTGGATAGGGCCTTCCAACTGGAAAAGCTCTCTGCTGACACATTAGAGACTCACGGCCATTTTTAACCCCAAGCTATTGCTCTTCACCTTGGCAGAAACTGTGAAAACTCTGAGGGAAAAATGCTCCTACCCCGAGGCCAAAGACTGCCCCTTGTAGCTGAGACATCAGTGTTGACATGTCTGAAGGGAGACCTATCCAGAAGTCTTTGGACAAGAAAGGTCACTGTAACATAGAACGGGGAGGGAGAAGCAGTAGAAAACATGTATTAAGGACCGAAGAAAAACATTCCTTCATTGAGGTCAAAACAGAAACCAAAGCAGACATCTGGACAGCATTTCTGAAAGAGGAAAGCAAAGGTAATAAAACATAGCTTAAAATATATACTTGAAATTACCACAAAATTGTAAGCAAAAGACACCTCTTTGCTCACAGAAATACCTTACTTTTATGCTTGATTACCATGACTGTGCACCAGTGGGCCTCAGCCTTTGAAAACATAACCCTTGAAAGTTAAAGTGTCTTAAATTCAAAACCATCAGGCCAAGTACTGTATCATTAAACCTGAATATTTGTGTCTCCGCTTTCACATTACTTTAATATAGTTTGTTTCATACTAGTATATGTTGCATGTCCCATAAATACTTTTTTAGGAATGTTTTTGTTGATGCGTGTACCATGTTTCCAAAGTTTTTCCATTTTAGGAGCTTTTGTGTGTTGTCACAGTTTCATTGGTTCAGGGATGTCTCCTTTTCAACTGATTGATATAGTAATCTGAAACAGATTTGGTGACCTTGTAGCATTAAATCATGCTTTGTGGTGCTTTATTCCTGCTTCAGAAGACTTTATGCATTAGTGGATACATAAAATTGCACCAGAGAGATTGAATACACACTGAAAAGTAATACATGACTCCATATGGTCTTAGTTTTTCAAAGTGGTGCGCTACTGTTTTAAAGCAATTTGTGTTAAATTTTCCAATTAAAAAGCTTTAAATAGATTTTCCAACACAGACAGAGACACACATTCATTTCAGGAGTTCCCCCTAGCTGAGAGATTGGGTGAATTAACAGCTTTCATAGTCAAATGCCATCCTTGGTCAGCTAGCTAGCAAGCAAGGATGCCATTAGCCTAGACAGTTAATTTCTTCCTCCTTTTACTCAAAAACCACTTGTGTCATCATTATTACAAAGACAAGACATAATGCCCCTGCAAACAAATTGAATAGTATACGTTCCTCCTTAAGCTTCTTGTACTTGAACATATGTCAGTCCTAAACTACACTCCCACCCCAGTTTTCCACTCTACTTTGCCAGGAAAAAAATCCATTTTGAAAAAGCAAGTCTTTGCAATAATTAATCACTTACATATTTTAGGCTTAACATCTATTTATATTATGAAATGTGACTATTTAGAAATGGCACCTTTTTCTTGAAGAGACCTGTTCCCCATGTATTTAGTTATATGTGCTCATTTCAATTACCAAAAACAAAATAAAAGGAAGTAGTCATCAGATTTTATGGTTTTATATTTCTGTTAGCCCTTCAGAGCTAAAACAGCTGAGAGTGAGCTGGATTATAGTTTTGTGGACTATTGTTTACTAAATTGAAGGCAATAAGATTACAGAGGTATCAATGTGGGCTTAATGTAGTCTGCAGAACCTTTACTATTGACAATGCACAAGAGGAAAACTCAGGTTAATTTTCCAGATCCAAGGAAGAGTACGTAGGGCAGGCAGTTAAACAAACAAAAAACTATCCACTTCTAAATTAAGCACATTGAGACACGAGGAACATAGAAAAGAGTCATAGACTCCAGAACTATATAAGGGCGATAGTGATCTGATCTCCTGTATAAAATAGGCCATGGAACTTCCCCAGAATAATTTCTATAGAAGATCTCTTAGAACAACATCCAATCTTGATTTTAAAAAATATCAGTGATGGAGAATTGACTATGATCTTTGGTAAACTGTTCTAATGATTAATTACTCTCACCATTACAATTTTTTACCTTATTTCGAGTCCAAAATTTGTCTTGCTCACTGGTTTTCAACCTTTTTTCATTTGCAGACCCTAAAAAAATTTCAAATGGAGGTGCAGACACCTTTGGAAATCTTAGACATATTCTGTGGACTCCCAGGAGTCCATGGACCGCACATTGAAAATCACTGGTCTAGCTTCAACTTCCAACCATTGGATCATATTATGTCTTTCTTTGCTAGCCTGCAGGACCCACTATTAAATATTTGTTTCTCATGTAGATACTTCTAGACTGTAATAATCAAGTGACTTCTTAACTTTCTCTTTGTTAAGCTAAATAGATTGATAAATTAGAGATGGTTCAGAGAAGAGCCACAAGAATGATTAAATTATTAGAAAACATGATTCAAAGAATTCAATCTCCTTCTTAAATTGTGGGTACCAGAATTAGACGTGATATTTTAGCAGCGGTTGCACCAGTGTCAAACATAAAGGAAAAATAACTTCTCTACTCCTACTCAAGATTCTTGTTGAGGCACCCCAGGAACACATTAGTTCTTTTGGCCACAGCATCACACTGGAAGCTCGTGTTCAACTGATTATCCACTATGACCCCCAAGTCTTTTTCGTAGTTACTGCTAACAAGAATAGAATCCCGCCCATAATGTCAGTATGGCCTACATTCTTTGTTCCTAAATGTATACATTTACATTTAGATATATTTAATTAGATGCATACCGTTTGCTTGCATCCAGTTTACCAAGTGATCCAGATTGCTCTGAATCAGTGACCTGTCCTCTTCATTATTTACCACTCCACCAATTTTTGTGTCATTTGCAAACTTTATCAGTGATTATTTTGTTTTCTACCAGGTCAGGGACCACACTGGAAACATCTTACTCAATGACCCTTCCCCATTTACAATTACATTTTGAGACCTGTCAGTTAGCCAATTTTTAATTTAATGTGTGCCATTCTATTATATCATTCTACTTTTTTAATCAAAATGTCATGCAATACCAATTCAAACATCTTACAGAAGTCTAAATATACAACAACATTATCAACTTCATCAGCCAAACTCGTAATCTTATCAAAAAAGATATCAAATTAGTTTGATAGGATTTATTTTCTCTAAGCCCATGTTGATTGAATTAATTACATGACTCTCCTTTAATTCTATGTTAATCACGACCTGTATCAGCTGCTCAATTATCTTACTCAGGAATGATTTGGGGTTGAGAGACCTATTATTACTTACGTCGTTCTGTTCACCTTTTTTATAAATTGGCACATTACTATCTTCTACTCTTCTGGAACTTTCTTAGTGCTCCAAGGCTTAGTGAAAATCATTTCTAATGTTTCAGTGAGCTCTTCAACCAGCTCTTTTAAAACTTGAGGATGCAAGTTACCTTGACCTGTTGATTTAAAGATGTCTAACTTTAGTAGCTTCTGTTTAACATTCTCCAGAGATACTAGCAGAATGGAAAGTGTTATCACCACCATCTGATGAGACTATATCACCTGTTTTTCCTCAAATACAGAACAGAAATATTTATTGAATGCTTCTGCCTTTTCTGTATTATTATTAATTTCCATTTTTCCATAATTTGCCATTTCCATTTATGAATATGTGTGCATCAAAAATGGACCAACACTATTGATTGTCAGGATTCTTTTTGTTCCTAATATATATCCTTCTTATTCTCCTTAACTCTGCTAGTCATAGATTTCTCCTTGTATACCTTTGCTTCCCTTATCAATTTTCTACAATTCCTAGCATCTAATTATATTCCTTACTATCAACTTTCCTTTTATTCTACTTGTTATATATTATTTTTATAGCTACCTTCATTTTCTCTCTAAACCAGGTTGTTTTTTTTAACCAGTATGGCCTTCTTTCTCAATTGTGGCTTTTGGGGCCTCTAGTATGGTGTTCTTAAATGATTCCCAAATATGTTTCACTTTTTTCTGATTAAATTTTTCCTCTGAGCTGATCTGACTTGTAATTGTTTTCAGCCTTGTGATACTAGTCCTATTAAAGCATCAAGCATATAACTTGTCTGAACTTACTCCATTATCACATTACAAATGTGATCAAGTCATGATCACTTGTACCTACGCTACCATTAATTTCACTGGACAATAAAGATTTTGCTTCCTGAATACTTTTGGATGTATCTTATGGATTTTGGGCTGCTGATTACAAAAATCACCATGAAATTTCCCTATCACGTACCTTTTTTTGAAATCGCCTATATGTTATTTCAATTCATAATTTAAGTCTATTAAAATGTTGTCCACAACGTAAGCTGAAAAGTTTTCTATCTTGCGTCCAAGCATGTCGGGGCATGCAGTGACACTGCACCTAGTGCAGGCCACACAACATGCAGTGGGAATGATAAGGTTTAGGCAGGGCGGATGCTGGCAGGACAGGTTTTAGAAAGGCTATAAAAGCATTTCACACACACCATTCTATGCATTGTGTTTATATCAGTTTGCATTCATGTTGATGTGCATGCTCTGTGTGCATAGCATATCGTGTGTACTCAGAATAATAAAGTAATTATATTTTCAGGAGGATTCGTGATAGCAAAATGTCTCGCCAATGTCACAACAGCTGATATGTTTTTGGTGGTGAATATACGCTTAAACCTCAAAGACAGAGCATGACTGCACATATTAAGAAAACATATGAGCTCTACTTTGGCTGTAAAGTTGGTGATCAGGACAAAGCCTGGGCTCTTCACATCTGTTGCACAACATGCGCTGTCGATCTTAGCGCTTGGCTCAGAGGTACTCAGGAGTCAATGTCGTTCGCTGTCCCGATGATATGGTGAGAGCAGAAGGATCATATAACAGACTGTTATTTCTGTCTGACCAATGTGTCTGGGTTCTCTGCTAAAAACAAGAAATCCATTGAATACCCAATCTCCCTTCAGCCATGAGACCTGTGCCGCATTATGACAGTCTTCCAGTACCGAAGCCACCAGAGACATGGAGCCTAGAGGAGGCAGATGAAGATGCCATGATGCATGAGCCAGGAATGGAGAACAACACTGATCCAGATTTTGAACCATTTACGTCGAGTGAGCCTCATCTGATAACTCAATCTGAAGTAAATGACCTGGTCAGGGACTTAGGTTTGTCAAAGGCAAAAGCAGAATTACTGGGTTCAAGACTGCAAGGATGGGGTCTACTGTCACCAGGCATGAAAATTTATGTCTTTCGCAGCCGCCAAGCAGATTTGACACAATTCTTTGGTCAGGTTGATAATCTGTGTTTCTGCACTGACATTGATGGTCTGTTCGCTGCTTTGAGTTGCCAACAAGACCCACAACAATGGCGTCTTTTTATTCATTTGTCAGTGTTAAGCATGAAAGCTGTGTTGTTACACAACTGCAATGTCCACCGTTCAATACCAATCAGCTATGCAGTACACATGAAAGAAACCTACAGAAATATGGAAGTTTTGTTGAAACACAAAGTACAGCAACTGCAACTGGAACATCTGTGGTGTTCTGAAAGTAGTCATGCTGCTACTAGGAATGCAGCTCAGATACACCAACTACTGTTGTTTCATTTGCGAATGGGACAACCATGCTAAAGAGTCTCATTACATTAAAAAGGACTGGCCACTCCGTAAGCAGTTGATTCCAGGGCAGAAAAGCGTGGCACAAACCACTTGTGGACCCGACAAAGATATTTCTGCCTCCTCTTCACTAAAACTCAGACTGATGAAAAATTTTGTGAAAGCAATGAACAAGGAAGGTGAAGGATTTTGATATTTGAGACAGATGTTTCCCAGAACAACTGATGCCAAGATTAAGGGAAGCATTTTTGTTGGTCCACAAATCAAAGAGGTCATCAATGACAGGCAGTTCGAAGAACTTCTAGTAGGGCCGGAGAAAATCGCATGGAAGGCATTCAAGGATGTTGTTGAAAATTTTCTTGGCAACTACAGAGCACCAAACTATGTGCAGCTGGTTGACAACATGCTTCAAGCATACAAAGCCATGAAGTGCAACATGTCACTAAAGATTCATTTTCTGCATTCGCATTTAGACTTCTTCCCTGCAAATCTTGGTGCAGTCAGTGACGAGCATGGTTAAAGGTTTCACCAGGACATTGCAATTATGGAAAAATGGTATCAGGGCAACTGGAATCCATCAATGATGGCCGATTATTGTTGGACACTTAAACGAGAAGCCTCAGACACTGAGTACAAACGAAAATCATCAACAAAACATTTTTAGCTCAGTTGAACTACTGCAAAGTGTCAGCGCTGTTATGCGATTAAACGCATTACATTCAATAAAAGTCAACTTCTTGTTTCTCCAAAGTCCTCCGTGATACAAGTAGTCTGAAATTATATTTGTGTTCAGCTTCAAGAGGTCTAGCATAATCAAAAAAAATTTCTGAGGAAGCAACATTTTCAAAAAAAAATTTGTTGTCCAGTGCTTTAGTTCTGTGATCAGTTCTTCTTTATCTATTATGATAGGATCTAATATGGAATTGCCTGTGTTAGGAATCTCACGCTTTCATTTTTACAGTCATGTTTCATAGGAGAAATGCATTTTAAATGGAGCAAGAAAGCCACTGCTTCTTCCAAAAAATCAGATTTTTATTTCAGTTGAAAAGATCAAGACATATTTGTATTTATGGGCCTGATCATGCTTCCATTATTTCAACGAAAAGACTCCCATTGACTTCAGTGGGAGCTAAACCTTGCCCTATAATGACAGTTTCACTGTATGTTCACTCAGAGCCCTAAATCCTCTCTCCAAATTTTAGTGGTCGTACATTAACTTTTCCCCTCATTAAATATAATTATTCTTTCAACATATATCACAAACAGTACAATTATTTTAATAACACAGCAAAGAACTAATATTGCGATTTCAAAACGAACCCCAATCGTAACTAAATGAAAGCTACAGCATACAGTGAAGCATGTGTGAAGCGACCACCCAAGAGACAAGCAGATAGAGGGTGGTCTTCATTCAAATGCTGAATAAAGCTATATTAGAAACCCTGAAGAAAACTTTAAAGTGGCCTGTTGAAAGTGGTCTTTAGTGCAAGTTTTCCTGTTCTTTTTAGCATAGGATCATTTTCATTGTTTCTGTCACTGGAAATTAAACAAATCTTGTACAGTAATTTACATAAACAGAGAGGTTTCCTTCAAATGGAGACTTTTATTTGGCAGTTAATTTTGAGGCCATGTTTAAAGTCTCTCCTTTTGAAGGATGAAGGAATTTTTCTGTATGTGTTTTAATGAGACCAAGAGATGTGATGGATTCACCATCACTTGAAGTCTTTAGATTGAGACTGGATGTCTAAAAGATATGCTTAAACTCAACCAGAAGTTGTGAGCTTCATGAAAAGGAATGCTATAGCCTCTCTTATACAGGAGGTCAGACTAGATGATTACAATACTCACTTGTGGTCTTAAAATCTGTGAGACATTTCAAATGTCCCTCATAATTTAACTCTCATTCTCAATGTCTCAGCTACCTAGTGGCCCTAAGCAGTATGACAGCTTGACTGTCATCTAAAATATAATCGTGATAGTAGCAATTTGATCTTTTTTGGCACCCTGGTTACCTAATTCCATAAGTACTGCTGTCACCTCAGCTGGAGCACTGTCAGTACATCCCATTTAGAACAGGAACAGTCACAAGAGTGAAATGCCTACAAGCTGCATGGAAACTATTTAACAACATCGTAATAGAAGTTTAAACTAAATGTATACCCCACATTAAAAAAAAACAGTAAGAGGACCAAAAAAATGCCACCAGGGCTAAACAGAGTAAAAGAGGCAGTTAGAGGTAAAAAGGCATCCTTTAAAAATTGGAAGTCAAATCCTATGAATATCAATGAATAATTAATAAATATACAAAGGAGCATAAATCACATGTAAAAGTCACGTGTAAAAGTACAATTAGGTATAACAAAAAAGAATTTGTAGAGCAACTAGCAAAAAAAAGAAGACAAACATCAATTTTTTTTAAGTACATCAGAAGTAGGAAACCTGCCAAACAATCTGAGCAGCCACTGGATGACTGAAGTGCTAACACAGTATTCAAGGCTATGGCAGAGAAGCTAAATGAATTCTTTGCTTTGGTCTTCACTGCAGAAGATGTGAGAGATATTCCCACACCTAAGCCATCCTTTTGAGGTAACAAGTCTGAGGACTGTGCCACACTGAGGTGTCAATAGAGGAAGTTTTGGAGCAAATTGGAAAATTAAACAGTAATACGTCACCACAACCAGATGGTATTCACCCAAAAGTTCTGAGAGGAACTCAGTAGTTCTGCAAATTCAGATTTAACTGTATGTAATCAATTGCTTAAATCAGCCTCTTTATTAGATGACTGGAGAAAAGCTAATGTAGTGCTGATTTTTTAAAAAGTCTCCAGAGGCAATCCTGGCAATTAGAGGCTGGTAAGCCTAACTTCAGTATCAGACAAACTGGTTGAAACTGTATTAAAGAACAGAACTATCAGACACATAGATGAACACAATTAGTTGGGAAAGGGTCAACACAGCTTTTGTAAAGGGAAATCATGTCTCACCAATCTATAAGAATTCTTTGAGGATGTCAACAAACATGTGGACTAGGGTGATCCAGTGGATATAGTTGTACTTGGATTTCCAGACAAGGTCACACACCAAAGGCTCTTAAGCAAACTAAGCAGTCAAGTATAAGAGGGAAGGTCCTCTCAGGGACCAATAGCTGGTTAAAAGATAGGAAATAAAGTTTGTGGACAATACCACACTGGGAGGGGTTGCAAGCGCTTTGGCAGATAGGATTAAAATTCAAAATGATCTTGACAAACTGGAAAAATGGTCTGAAGTAAATAGGATGAAATTCAATAAGGACAAATGCAAAGTTCTCCACTTAGTAAGGAACAATCAGTTGCACACAAACAAAATGAGAAACAACTGCCTACGAGGGAGTACTACGGAAAGGGACCTGGGAGTCATGGTGGATCACAAGCTAAATATGAGTCAACTGTTTAACACTTGCAAAAAAACCAAATATCATTCTGGGATTTATCAGAGGGAGTGTTGTAAGCAAAACACAAGAAGTAATTCTTCCACTCTACTCTGTGCAGATTAGGCCTCAGCTGGAGTATCATGTCCAGTTTTGGGTGCCACATTTCAGGAAACACAGATAAATTGGAGAAAGTCCAGAGAAGGGCAACAAAAATTATTAAAGGGCTAGAAAATATGACCCAAGGGAAGAGTGAAAACATTAAGACCACCTGAGGCGGGACATGACAAGAGTTTTCAAGTACATAAAAGGTTGTTACGAAGAAGGAGAAAAATTGTTCTCTTTTAACCTCTGAGGATTGCACAAGAAGCAACGGGCTTAAACTGCAGCCAGGGTGGTTTAGGTTGGACATTAGGAATAACTTCCTACCTGTTAGGATAGTTAAGCACTGGAATAAATTCCCTATGGAGGTTGTGGAATCTTTGTCACTGGGAATTTTTAAGAGCAGGTCAAACACTTGTCAGGGATGGTCTAAATAATACTTAGTCCTACCTTGAATGCAGAGATCTGGGCTAAAAGACCTCACAAGGTCCCTTCTTGTCCTATACATCTATGATTTTATGAAAGGGCAGGAATAAATGGTCAGTTTTCAGTGGAAAGTAGTACTATTTTTTTGTCCTGTTTCTTTAAGTTCAGAAAGCAGCAGCTGGAAGCAACCAATCCCATGGCAGAAGCTGCTGCTGCCTGGACAGTTTATGGCTGGCACTCCGCCCTCCCCTCCTCAGCAGAGACAGGTCTAGTGCACCCACAGGGGCAGGGAGGGACACAGCCCCCATCTCCCTCCTTGGCTCTGCACGGCACATCAGGAATTACACCCCTCCTCTGTAGTTTAGGGCAGGCAGGACAAACTGCGGTTTGCTGTGTAGTGGAGTGAGCTCTCTATGGTGAGTTAACTTGAAAACTTCCTGGGGCTTTGAAAGGGATTGGGGAGGGGCAGAGGCAGACGGCTGCAGGGCAGCCAAGCTCAAACTGCTTACCAGAGTAGCATGCAGGATGGCATACTGGGATAACCAGGCTATTTTCAGTGATATAACCTGAGGGCAGTGTCTACGCAAAAACGTTGCCGAAAAACGCTCTTTGCCTCATCTAGGTGTTTTATTTTGGTGACAAAACAGGGCAGTTTTGCTAACAAAAGGGTAGTTGCAGGGCATACACCAGAACAGTTTTCCCAACAAAAGGTTACTTTCGGTGACAAAACTCTAGTGCGGACCAGGCCAACGTACTTCCTCACACAGCTCAGAGACACCAGGTGGACCTTTGTGCGAAGGCCAACAGTCCACCTAGGTGCAAAAACGAATGATGTAAATTCACGGAGGAAAAGGGGCTCGATTTAGCCAGGATGGTCAGAGATACAACCTCATGGCGAGGGCGTCCCTCACCCTCGGAGGGTCCCAGGCTAGGACCCGACAACGGGCTGCATCGCTGGCAGTCCATCGCTGGCACTCCTCCGGTCCCGTTCAGGCCCGCGGCGGGACGGACCCCGGCTGCCCATCTCCATGGGCCGGGTGCGCATGGAGGGCGCGAAGGCGGCGCAGCCCAAGGGAGCCCCAGGGACTGGTCTGCCCCGTGGGGCTGAGCCTGCGGGTAGGGCGCCCCCGCTTCGGGCCCTTCCACAGCCGCCCCGCCTCACAAGACCTGCCCCACTCGCGCTCCTGCCCCGCTGGGACACGCAGCTCAGCCTCCCCGCGCGCCACCCTCACCCGCCTGCCCCAGGCCACCCTCACCCCGCTTCACGGCCTCCCCGCACGGCCGGGCCCCGCCAGAGGGACCCTGTGCGCCGCGCTCGCTTCCCGCCCAGGGGCCTGCCTGCCACGTGGGCTGCCCGGGGGCGGGGGGCTCAGCCCGCTCTCCCGGCCGGGCCCCGCCCACGGCCAGCCCGTCGTGCCCCGGGGCTCGCTCCCGCTCGGGCTCGTGGGGGCGCCTCAGCCTAGCGGTCGACAGCGCGCGCGGCCCGTTTCACACTGGTCACAGCGGGGTGCCCGGCGGCCGGGCAGGGGGCAGCAGGCCGCACGCAGCAAGGCTCTCGGCCCACTCCTCTCCCCGAATGTTACTAGATTGTTTATTTTTTTGTAATGGGCGGGGGAGGGGGCGCCCCTCTCGGCCAATCAGGAACGCCGTTGCCTGGACGGATCGCAGCGTCCGACCAATGCGGGGAGAGGGCGGGACCCTGCGGTCACGCGCTTATTTATAGCATGACATCATCTGTTTGCACGCTGCAGCCTAGCTTGGTGGGGAGGGAAGGGGCGGGGATGGTGGGCGGGGCGTGATGGGGAGGGCAGGGCTGGTGTGGGAGGGGCCTCTGAGAGGGTGGGGGAGGGGGAGGGAGATGTAGGTTGAGCTTTGGAGCTGGGGTACATGGTGGTCTTGCCCTGCCGGCACACACCTGGCACTCTGCTGGGGCATCCCTGCCTGGTGCCTCGAGAAAGTGGCCATGGAGGTGCTGCTTGGGACAGGAGAGGCTGCCAAGGTGCTAGCAGCTTTTAACTCACTGCCTTGTACGGTGCACTTTTGGGAGCCTGCTCAGTTCCTTGCAAATAGTTCTGCTGCATGGGGGAGAGAGGAGAGGGTTGCCAGGGTTCATGACTGCACTTTTGAGCCTCTCGGGGAAAGTGCCTTAGTTTCGTTCACGATAAATGCATTGTGGCATTTGTTCTATGTGGCTCCTTTCTTGCAAGCCTTTCAAGCTTTACATTAATAAATAATACCTCACAGCACCCCTCTGTGGCAGCAGTGGCATAGCTATGGGGGGGTCGTGGCCCACCCACTTTGAAAGCAGGCCCACCTAATCAGATTTTAAGCAATTCATCCCGCATTTTTTTCAGCCTTTGTTGCACTTGTGACACAAGGCTTGTGCCCACCCGTGTCAACCGCAGGCCATGCCAAAAAATCAGTTCTGGCTACGCCTCTGTGAGGCAGACTGATTATAAGTGCCTAGGGAAGGGATCATGTCTTCAAATATCTGGGTAAATGGGCATGTTAAATTATAATATAGTAATTAAGTAATAAGCACTTATTAGCAGCCCTATAAGGGAGAACTGAGGCATAGACAGGTTAAGTGACTTTTTGAAAATTACAGCATCAGAGCAAAGAGCAGAACCACATTTCCTGACTCATTTGAGGAGTCCTGGCGAAATTAATAAAGCACCCCAGCAAGTGATCAAAGCTGTTAACCTGCAAAATATTGAGTGGAAAAAAAAGAGATTTTTAAATGAGTCTTTGAATGGCATACACAGAGCAAAATCATAGAGGTGATATACTTCAGATATGGTCTAAAAATGAGTGCAAAAAAAAGAAGGCTTTTGAAGGCTGTCAGGTTTTAGCAGTTTAGATTAATTTCACTATAACCTATACACTGAACAGCAGTATTGCAAACCCCAAGTATTCAAAATCTACAAAACAGGCCCCTCCAAAATCATAATCATGATATGTTAAAAAACCCTACATCTGAAATAGCCTGCCAATGGGGATATTTTCTTTCCAATCCTCTCAGTTAGAGGTTAACTTATGCCCTGAAATATGAGCATCTATATTCCTTCCAAATATATCTGTTTCAATTTTTAAACCTTACTATTATAACTCTGTACAGATATTCTAGCTATCTAAGTAGTTGTCCAATCTTTTTCTGAACTGTGATGACTTCTTGGCCTCAATTATATCTTGTGGTAATCAGTTCCACATTCAATTCTGCATTGTGGGAAAAAGCATTTATTTTTATCTTTTTATGTCATTTTAAAAGTGCTGCCTTTAGTTTAACTTATTATTCCATTGTTCTTGTATATTAGAAAGGGTGGTGAACTGAAGTTTCCGGTCTACCTTATCATTTATTATTTTGCATAACTTCATAATACTCCATTGTATTTGTCTCCTCTTGAAGGTAAGCAGTCCCAGTCTTTCCAATTTTGTCTCATAAGGAAGTTTTTCTTCCTCTGTTATCATTCTTGTGACTTGTCACCCATCTTTGAACCCACTCTATTTCAGCTTATCTTTTTTGAGTTGGGGTGCTTAGAACTGAACACAGTATACAGGTGAGCATGCACCTTTGATTGAAAGATATCTGTACATTTTAAAAGAGTTCCCCATGCTGAAGGAGGCTCCACAAAAGGGATAATAAAGCATCATGCTAAATTTTCTTAGTAAATTCTGCTGGGTGAAGAAAAATTGCAGCCCTATATCAACCTGCCTCCAACCAGTCCACTCCTCCCCTGCTCACTCATGGTGCTCCCTCATCCATGCCAATCTCTAGGATTGTAGAGAGCCTTTCCCATGATTCAGGAAAGGGGATGTTTCCACAGGAACTGCTGAATCCCACCTTCCATGTGGGAAAAAGGGCATCACATGCTTCTGTGTACAAGGATCTAGGAGCATGACCCACCACAATAAGTAAGCTATTGTGTTTGGAGATCACATAGAGAGAGAGAGAGAAAAGAAAACACAGCTCTGCCTTGAAGAGCTTGCAATTTAAATAGATAAAATACATGGGTGGGATTTTCAAAAGCTGGCCTTACTTTGCTCCTACTGAAACCAATGATAAAACTTTTAAACTGAAACCTTTTGAAAATCCTATCAATGGGGCTGAGGGAATGGATGCAACATATGAATGAAGTGAGTGAACAGTTTTATGTTATGTTTATGTCATGTTAATTCTAAGGGATGTGTTTCTGTTGCAATGAGAGATCAGTTAAGGATTATGAGGTGAAAAATGGGAGAAGTCAGCATAGGTTTAGCTTGACTTCTATATGTGGGGGTACAGCTCCAGTCAGGCCAATAGGGCTGTGTGTGGGAGGGCAAATTCCATGTCTGCCCAAGGCTTGTAGTGTTGGCAGGGGGAGGACAATGCCAGGCCTGTGCCCTGGTAGTCAAGAAGGAAGCTTGGTCTCTCTTGTGATGGGAATTTGGAAAAAATTAAAGTGGGTCTAACTCGACGGGTGCTTCTGGCAAATTAACTCCAACTATACAATGCTGGTGTCAGTGAATACTGAGTTATATAAACTTTTCTTAAGTATGAGAAATTATGTTTGAAAATCTCAGTACACACTCCAGGCACTGGGTTGTCCAGGGGAACATTAGGAGGGAGAACCTGTCACCTATACTGGTTCCAGCCTGTTAACCACTAAATTGTATTGCCATTTAGTGGCTGCTCAGAGATGAACTGGTGGTCTAAGGTATTTGTAGAGTATCTAGCACTATGAGGTGCTGGACCATGACTAGGGATCCTTGATGCTACTACATTACAAATAATAAATACTAATAATTATCTTAGCTCTTAGTGGACAAACATCCATTTCACAACTGTATCCTTGGTTATATCTTTACCAGAGACTGAGCTACCTTTTAATTCCTATAGGTGGCCTCTGCAGACAGGCCAAACCTTGATGATCCTAAATGGGGTCAAGTATTGAGATGTGTGTTAATTGCATTGAAATTTCCCTCTGGTGTTGGAACCCATGTTTATCCCAATTAATTCCATGTCCCCATTCCATCAGGAAAATTGAGGATTACTTGTATGCATATTAAAATGTACTAAATCTTATAATTGACATCTAAATTATATCCTATACCTGTTGTAGTTTTGTTTCCTATAATAAAACAATGGTGAAAGATGCCTAATGAGAACCACTCAGATTTGCAATGGAGCCAAACTACATAATTAGGGCCAAATCCAGAAGGCCATGCCCAGTTTTTGGCTGACTGAAATAGGTATGCAGGATGAGAGTCTTGCTTTTTTTTTTTATAACCATTTAAAATAAAATTATTTCAAACCCTATATCTAATCCATAATTATAAATAAATCAGGGATAATTTAATTTGTCTGCTGAGCTAATTCTATTTTTTTCTTTTGTCATGAAGCACATTAGAAGCAAACCTACTTTTCAACAGACAGTTTATATACTTAGTGATTGGGAAAACACTATTTTGTATTAAACTAAATTTTAAAAAGGAAATACAAATCTCTACAAAGTACAATACATTTATGTTGCTATGTTATATATTTATACCTACATTGATGTTACTAGTTCTATATCTGTTAACCTTTGGCATTCAAACCGTTTGGCTTTGCCAAACTGAAGAAGTAATTAACAGGGCCTTCCTCTCAGCTATTTGGGAGTGATTTCTATTACAGTATGTACTCCAAAGAGGAAGTCAAGTGGAATTATATGCATATATATACACACATCTGAACATGTTCCACTAATCACTCAAATTGCAGAATGAAAAGTTGGAAGAGACTCTGTCAGGTTACTTTAGGCCCAAAATATAGGTTATTTAGAAATAGCTTTTACCCAGATCAATAGAAATTATTTCATTAACATAAAACAAAAATTACAATGAAAAGCTTTTAAAAAAAACAAACATACCTCTGTTGTGTTTGCAATCCAAATGTTTCATGGCAAGATGATTACAAACAATAAATATTGAAATAATGAGTTTGTGGATATGCACCTAAGTGAATCTGACTAAAAATATAAACAGAAGAGATACTAATTAGTCTATTTAGATTGTCCAATGTGAGATAAATGCACAGTAAACAAACAGCATAATACTAAAAAAATACAACCTTGGACTTTTTCAGCAACTTCCATATGAGAATCTCAAAGGACTTTACAAACATTTATCAGTTATATCCTATAACTCCACTATGAAGTAAATATGAGTTACAATCACTATTTTACAGATGGGGAAACTGAGGAACAGACAAAGAAGTGACTTCTTTAAGACGACACAGAGTCAGTGGCAGAATGGTGAAATAAAAAAAAAAGGAAGTTAGTTGTTTTCCCCCTTCTAGTTTTAATAAAAAGATGTTTATAGCACAGGCAATGGGCTTTTAAATACTATATGGTTAAAAAGGCACTGTGTTTTTAAGTTTGTATAGATTTGCAGTGGGATATAAACATACATGGCCTGATCCCACATGATATAGTCTGAACGTCCTGACTTTCCAGGAGTTAAAGACAGACTATTAGCAAAGCTGTTGACAGAGACAGATCTATCAGATAACACCAGTTTCTGCAGAAGCTTGGAAACTTGCCTCCCGCCCCCCTCTTGCTGCTTAGCTCATGAGCCCTCCCTGGGGGCGGGGACCAGGCGGCTGTGTGGTTAGGTTGAGTCTTGCTGCGTGCGTCTATAACTTTGTGTTGCTGGTTGCTGCTGCTGGTGGTTAGGGGAAGGAATGTGGAAGTCAGTGGAGTGCAGGGTGACAGGCTGGTCGGGAGAGCTGCAGCACCAGCATTATTTCTCCCTGGCACATCGTTTGGTTTTCCCTTCTGTTTACAGAGGGATCGTGCGGCTTTTTGCTCTCTCCTCCTTTGCCGTTAAAGGGAAGGCGACTAGAAGCTGAAGACGCAGTAGCAGGAGAACCAGGAAACCATGCACCAGCGCTGCTTTTTCCTCCTCTGAATCTGGATCTTTATTTTTGCTTGGGGGTGGACGTTGTTGCTAGCTCTTGCCCCTGCCCCTCTTCTCCTGCCGACGGGTCTGTCCCCGTCTCTTTTGCCAGTGCTTTTTAAATGACTTGCGAGAAGGGGGGGACTGTCAAGATGGCAGCAGCAGGAGCAAGGAGGTTATGAATGTGGTGTTGATGCTGGAACAAAACCCATCCTCTTGGCAGCCCAAAGGGAGGGCTTAAAGCTTCTGGACCTGTTGGAAGGCTGGTGATTTGATTTTTGTTGTGCTTTCCTCGCAGGAAGGGTAACAAACCCAGGCTGACGTTTTCTCCCCCGCTCGGCCGGCTGCGAGATTATTTGTGTAATGTGTTTTTAAAGTGGAATGCACAACTACGGCAAATGCTAGCGTGCCCCTGGATGCACGTTCAGACTTCAGCACCCCTGCGGGCGTTTTGAGGGAGGAAAAAGTCCTCCATGTAATTTGAAGGACCCCCTCTCTCCCTTCCCCCGGACAGAGAGAGAGGGGAACCAGAAAACCGTCTGCCAGAGCGGCGAGGAGCAGGTTTGGTGGTCTTGGGGGGTCTCCTTCCGATGGATACAGCGTGATTGCCCGCGGAGCACTTCTGCGGCTGCATGGAGTGAAACACACAGCGCCGAGCTGCACCCACTCCGCCGCGTTGGGGCTGCTGCTGCCCCCCACCCACCCCGAGCCAGAGGCGCATCTGGCCTCGCCTGGTCCCGTATTGATCGCCGTGTGATCGCTCTCGGCGCTAGGCTGTGCGCGCTGCCTGCTGGCGGAGGGAGCGGGGGGACCTGAATGGAGAGTGGCGGGTTCCCTGGCTCCCCGCTGCCCGGCAGGCGCTGATCCGCAGCAGCAGGAGGACGACCGGGCTCCGGACCTGCCTAGCCCGTCGCGGGGCCCCGGGAGCAGCAGCCGCGGGAGGAGGGGAAGCCAAGATGGCAGAGGCCTCTCCCCCTGCCCCGCTCTCCCCGCTGGACGTGGAGCTGGACCCCGAGTTCGAGCCCCAGAGCCGGCCCCGCTCCTGCACTTGGCCGCTACAGAGGCCTGAGCTGCAGGCGAGCCCGGCCAAGCCCTCGGGGGAAGCGGCCGCGGACGCCGCCTCCATGATCCCCGAGGAAGAGGACGACGAGGAGGAAGGGGGCAGCTCGCCCATGGCCCTCGGCGGCGCCGTCCCCAGCGGCGGCGGCGGGGAAGCGCTGGCCCCGGAGGAGGCGGCCCGGCTGTTAGCCCCGCTGACCCGGGTTGGGGCGGAGGGCGCGGGCCAGGCCGCCGGGGCAGCGGCCGCTGGGGGCAGCGGGCTGAGCGCGGGGCAGGCGGCGGCGCCGCGGAAATGCTCGTCCCGGCGCAACGCGTGGGGCAACCTGTCCTACGCCGACCTGATCACCCGCGCCATCCAGAGCGCCCCGGACAAGCGGCTCACGCTGTCCCAGATCTACGACTGGATGGTGCGCTGCGTGCCCTACTTCAAGGACAAGGGCGACAGCAACAGCTCGGCCGGCTGGAAGGTGAGCGGCGCCGGGCCGTCCCGGGATGGGCCCCGGGGCGAGGACACGGGCCGGGGGGGGTAACCCCGGCGGAGCGGGCGTGGGACGGGCCCTCGGCGGCGGGCAGGTGCGTGGCCGACGCGCGCGGGCCGGGAGATGGAGCCGCGAACCGCTTTGTTCGGCGTCACGCGCGGGAGTAGCGCGAGCCGCGCGGCCGGCTCCGGGAGGTGCCGGGCACTAGCCGGGGGGGGGGGGGGAGCGGTGCTTTTTCGCCTTTGCCGTGCAAGGAGCCGGCCCTCGGAAAGAGACCTTGGACTCCTGGCCTCGCCCGGCGGCGGCTCGCCTTGCCCCGTCCCCTTCCCTGGAGTGACATCTGCCAGGCAAGCGCTGCCTCGGCGGGTTTCTCCAGTTAAATATTAAACGTGGCAGGCATCGGAGTCCAATGAGCTTCCTGAAAAGCTCTGGCGGTGAGACTCCTCTTCTCGCTGCTTGGCTGGCCGGGCCCCAGCACCTGCTGCTGGCTGAACCGGCAGCTGATGTTTGCTAATTCGAGAGTGACCCAGGCTGCCGCCTCTGTGTAGTAGCAGAGCCGGAGGCTTCTCGGTGGGGAGAGGCATTCTCTCTTTATGACTCTGGATGACTCCTCCATGCTGTCCCATGTCAGTTTCTTAATGCTTGAGGCACGTGGTTTAAAGGGAAGTGTAGCGGGGCCTCTGAGTTCATGATAGCTGCATTAGCTGTGTCTCTACGTGCTTAGCCTGATGTGCTTAATAGACTTCAACCTGGAATCTAGTCAGTTTAAAAGTAATTGCAGTGACCACACTTGTGTTGGAATCCCCTGTCAGTTTTTGTGGTTTTACAATAACATTTTCTGGTGTGAGAGGAAAATTATTTTTTTCTCCCCTGCCTCTTGCTGTGTGGAAGACTCACTCAGACCTGGGAAAGAGCTGTGTGCAATCTCCAAACTTCCCTCTCTCACCAACAGAAGTTGGTCCAATAAAATATATGACCTCACCCACCTTGTCTCTCATACAAATGGTGGAAATGAACTAAATCACAGTTGATACAGAGGAAACTGTGAAAAGCCTATATATACACAGAGTGCTGTCAAATGCATACAACAAACTGAAAAAATAGGAAAATATGTTTTCTTTAAATATTTTTCAGTTGTAGGAATTTTAGTTGTTGCTTCTAAGAGTAATAGGCCAAAAATATATAGATGCATATCTCAGAGTTCAAGAAAAATTCAGATTCCTCCCTCCACCCAAAAAAAAGTCAAGAAAGGTGTATACTTTTCATTATAAAGTTAAATTAATGTTAGAGTTCTTTAAAGTAGTTACGGCAGTAGTAGTATGTTACGGCATATAGGAATAATGTCAATTGAAAAATCACACATCTGAAAAATGTCTATGTACTGTTTTTACAAATGACACCTACGATTACTATAAAGTAATACATCAGAGGAAAAAAAAACTTTTTCCAGATTGTTTATTTACTTTGTGTAGGTGAAAACTTTGTGTATAGTCAGGCTTTTGTTTTTGAAGATCATTTTTTAAAAAGTCTAACTAGTAGTTCTAAATGTTGGGTAGACCCCCTTTTAGAAGTGCGTTACAAGAAATGCTTGCTTCGGTATTGCGTGGTCATCTATTAGTATGCCATTTCTAATATGGCATTTATGTAAATGTTGCAACTGCACAGTAAGAAACGGCACTTGCATGATGTAAGTACTATATACAAAGGAGGGAAGACTGGTTTAATTAAATTTCATCATAGTGCCAGTATGTGCCATTTATGATTGAGCTTCTTAATGGATAATAGTAGGAGGATTCTTGGGGAAGTTTTAGATATTTTATAGATGTTAACTTTCCCATTTAATCTCTGTATTTGATGGAATAATGGAGAGCTTACATGATATAAAATAAATGAGTTGAAATGTTGTATAAACTGGAAGATTCTCATGTATTCTTATGCTAGTTAACCCATTCTTGTGTGTTGAATTCTGAGACTATTCTGAAATAATTTGAATCAGGTGCGGGATTTTCACTCTCCCAAATGCATCATTACAGAAAAAATGTTTGCACTGCATTTGACTTAGGCTAGGGCATTAGGGTAATATTTTAAGAAAAAAGGCCAGTTTTTTAATTCAAGATAATATCTTTAAAAGCAGATGCATTTTCAAATCGGATGCCTATTTTATATATTGAATTTAATGAGTTTCCACAAGCATGATAGAGAGTGTGATAAGGGTTAAATCTAATATGACAGTCTTTGCTTTCAAATATGTATCTTGATGTCATTTGCAGAAGCTTTGGTTTCAGACCTCAGCTGTCCTACTATCTTATCTGCTAGGACAAATCCAGTCTTTTATCCAATACTTAAAGTTTTCAGTAAATTATCTGAAATCAAATGGAAGAAAAGTTATAAAACAACATATAATGTATAGGGTCTGATACTACTTCAATTGAATTAGGTGGCAGAACTCTCATTGACTTTAATGGAAGTAGGATCAAGGCCATAATGCAAAGTGCTTACATTGATTAGTATGCTTAATACACTTGCAGTTTTTCTGACAATTTATACTTTTAATTTAGTATTGATTCCATTTCTGTGCAGCATTAACTGGTACTTGGAGCTAATTAATATGTTAAAAACTTGGATCCTTTGAGATTTCACTGATCTAATTTAGTTCAGAAGTTTCTCACTGGTCTCTAAAATGACCTTCATCAAAAGATGAGGGCACATTAGAAGCTCAAAATCTTGTTTACGGTTGAGTGCAAGTTGTCTTTGAAACAGATAGTAACATTTTCATTGTGTTAACAATCTGTCTATACCTTTGTGTGTGGCTGATAGGAACATGATAAAATAGGGGAAGGAGAGGTCAGGAGCTAATAATCTGCCAGGCATCCTAGAGTGGAGATTTTAATTTCTAGCAGGATTAGTGTTCTTTTTAGGTATGCATATGCATTTAAAACAGGGATCTTTCTACTTCTTGGCTGGGACATCAGTTACTTTGTATGGAAAAAATCCAGTTAAAGAGAGACTCCATCTACATCTCAAAGGGTGTGTTGTCTTATGCTAGCTGCCCATGTGCAGTCCTGCCCAGTCCCCTAGGTAAGTATTCAGGTGGCTAAATTAAGCTGTTGCCTGTGCTGTGCGGACACACTGCTCTTTTTAGGTGCTAGCACAAGCAGAGCTAAGGAGCGTACATCTATCTACTCGTGTTGGGAATTACTCCTCCCTGCTGCTTTGCAGACATACCCTTGGTATCTAAAACACAGTAAATCAACATACCCTGTTTTATCATTTTTGTTCCCCCCAGGAGTATGGGTTATAACTGTATAAAGGAGATATGACTACTAGATATGGCACTTTGGACTTTGAGAAAAGTCACAGGGAAACTGAGATTTAAAAAATGATAGAGATTTGTGTATGACACTTAGTCTATTTCCCTTTATTATACAGATAATTTCAGCTTTATAGATGAAGGAGCACATTGAACAGTGTTAGTCCCCTTTGACACCAAAAGGGAAAATTGTCATTTTAAATAAAAGGGGAAAAGATAGCTTAGTTTTATCATCATACATGTTATATATGAAAGATTAATCTTGTTTCCAGTGTAATCAGCAGAACATATTCCATAAAAATAGTTCAGATTATTCTTCCCAAAACAATGATTTTAAAAGATATACATTAAAATTACAACTATCACTCAACTGCATTTTTTGCTTAGGGCATGAAAGCAGAAATGAATATTCGCATGTGGTTAGGAAGACAAACATTATGTTTCCTCTAATTCAGAAAAGGTTTGCCCAATTCACACACCTACTGGCTGATTTGTTTCCCTTCCCCCACAACCCACTGGAATGTTAGCTAACATTGGTTGACAGCTAAATAGAACAGTAATATGTAATAAATCTCCCTAGATGCAGCGTGCTGCATACACTCTAGTATACCCACATGCAGGTCGTTTCACTGCTAACCTATATGTTTCCAAATCACCCCACAATTATATGATTCAGTATCTGCTCACTGCTTTTTATAGTGATAAAAGTGAATGTTTCAGTTTTTGATGTCTATGAAAAAATGGCTTTGAAAGACTGCAGGCTCTATTGTACAGAAACATGTGTTCGGATAGTCTTGTCAGTGCACAATATTTAAGGTGAATCTTGTAGTTATTTCCACAGAGGTTCCTGGCCACCAGACTTGCTCGTGTTACAGTTTTCTAAATGAAAGTATCTAATATCATATCATAACGCTGCATTAAAAATATGCACTCATAAAATCAGTGTGTCAGAACTGATTTTTATTAACTTACTTTCTTTGCACAATATTTTTCATCTGCTCTGAAATGGAAACTTCAAGCAACTTTGTATTAAGGTTGGAGAAGTGCCCAGTTTCACTGTAACTTCTGAAAGTACTTTGGTATCTCTTGCTATAATATTATTTTGTAACGTCTTATGGCAATACTCTGTGAAACTCAATCCTTCCTCTACATAAAGAGTACACTAGAGGGACTATTTTCCTCTTTATTGAGCAGTATCCCAAGACTGTGATATTGGTCCTTTATAAACAGCTACCAGTAATTCCTGAGTTTAAATGCAGATCATTTGCTTTGTTTTATTTTTATATCAGGAGACTAATCGTTTTTCACATGTTCCTTTTGAAAGATAAAGACCAGTTATGAGTATATTTAATTGTTTTTGGAAACTGTTTTAAGAAAGTGACACCGAATATGAATGTGCTGCAATTCAACTTTGTTTTTAGTGACTGTAATACCTACTTAGATGTTGTAGTTGAATGTCACTCAATAGTGTAACTGAGGGCTTGCCTACACATGGAGTTACTTCATAATAGCTATCCCTGATTTAATTCCACATGTGGACGCTCTTAGTCTGCAATAAGCATGCTTCGTTCCAAATTAGCTTAATTCACTTCAAAATGGATTAAGCTAATTCAGAATAAGGCACTCTTATGTTAGAATAAGAACATCCACTCATGCAGTTAATCAGGAATAGTTCACTGGGAATAGTTAATGAGCTTTAAATTCAGTCCTGCCTCATTCTGGATTAATTTTATGTGTAGGCAAGTCCTGAGAGTCCCACACATCTTTCATATGAACCTCTGTCTATGAGATTTAGTCATCCATGTTGGTATCTGGTAAATGTGCCAGGAATAGTTAATCAGGAATAGCTTTTCTGGAATAACTCCCCATGTAGACAATCTCTCAGTGACATCCCAGGTCAACACCATTTTTGAAAGACTGTGGGGAGGTAGCAGCAACAATCTCTTCCCTTCTCATTTCTCTTCCACTTAGGTTCTCTAACAGGAGCAGCAGAATTAAATTTACCAGGATTGTATTGCTTCTCTTTTCAGGGACCCCATTAGCCAGGGTAATTGTTTTCCAGCTTTGTACTGTATTCTTAATTTTTATGTGAAATCTAAAGTAGTTTAATGATTCATACAGAAGTGTTTGGACAAGGAACTGTAGTATGACACTTTAGATACCCATTTAGCAAAGTCCTTAAGCACCTGTTTAACTTTAAGCACATGCTTAAAGTTAAGCACATGTTTAAGAGCTTTGTTTGATCAAGGTCTTAGTGCCTTTGATGAACTATTTAGTGAGTTCTGTCAGCGCGCTCAGACCTAAACAAAATAAAGAGATGCCACAGTTTCTACTCAAATTCCTAAATTGGCAGACTGCACAGTTCTCACATCAGATGGCTGGAATGATCCACTATTAAAATGATAAATCTTTTTCACTTCCTTTTTAACCTTCCAGTAGAAGTCACATGTAGGTATGAAGGCACATATACTGATGGTCATGACCATCATGACATCCATTATTTCATCTTATATCTGTTAACTCACCCATCTAGGCTTTAGATAGCTGAATAAAAACCTATATTAAAATGTCTCATTTTCTCCAAAACATGAATCCAAGTAGCAGCTACTGTATGTGAGCTGGATGTCAAATAGCTCTTTCAGAGTTATTTCACAGTGTTTCACCCATGATGTTCTAGTAAGGAATACCTTTACCAAAAGGCCCTCTTGGTACAGATGTGAGTCTGCCACCTCAGCTAATGTCGCTATTCCCAAATAATCACAGGTTCTGAAAATGTTAAGTGAGGCCCAAATAGAAAGTCTGGATTACAGTGAAGATAGGGAACAGTCTCTGCATATCCCAAGGCAGAAAGCATGTTCAGAGCTCTTGATAAGTATGCAGAATGGGCCCACCTGAGAACAGAACACTCTGAAGTTTAGGTTGCTTTTGGTGTGGGTGTCATTATGGCTGATGATAGATATTGTGGTGGTTAATAGCCACTTGTCAAGTTATATGCAAAATCATTCAGTTCAATAGTGCTTGTTCAGGGCCACAGCAGTTTAATGAAAATTATTTTAATCTCTTATTTCCTCTTTTTGTATTTTTTTCCAAATTTATGTTGTTTATTTTTGTACACTTTCCCGACCATTACTACATACTGCACTTTTCAGTCCTTTCTAGGTTAGGAAAATGTGGTGTGTTTAGCAAATATATTTGCTAATATGTTAATTAACATGTTTTTAAATGCTTCTTACCACCTACGTCAGACAAAGACAGTGAGGCCTGATTTTCATTTACACTAAGGCCCCAGTTAGAGTAATATAAGGGAGCCTTAAAATGAGATTAAAGCCCTTTACACTGCTATAGTGATGTAAACTGGCCTTTGTATAAACAAGAATCAGGCTCAGTGGTGTTTAAAAATATGCTAGCTGGTTTTGATCAATCCTAGATTCCTTTCTAGGGTTGACCATGACCAGTTAATATGTTCCTAAAGATGTTGGGTCTATGGAAGGTGCAAAGTTATGTTTAAAAGCTGGTTAATGAACATGTGTTACCTAACATGTTTTCAAACATAACTTACTTTCCTTGTCCAGATGGGACCTCTGTATTGTAGTATATTGATCATCGTGATTTACTGTGTTCTCATGTTTTGGCAGGTTGGCTTCTGTTTGTTTTGCCAAATCGGATAAATAATAAAGAATAAATTCTTTAAATTGAATAACTTTGGAACATAGCTTTCATGATCTAAAGGCATTTGTTTATTTTATCTAGAAGGCCCTCTGAATTAGCTTGATCTATATTCCTCTAACTATGCACCAGCATCCTTATACTCTGAGAGTGTGCACTCTGTATGTCAGCATGGGACTCTAGCTCTTTGTGGTTGCTTTAGACAGAGATTTCAGATCCACTAAAGCCCATTTTTTGAGCAAGGGTACTTCTGGACCACTTAGCCTGCTTCATCACCTGAAAGTAGATTTTCTTCTTTCTGGATGCTCAATCAGCACCTGTACCCCAATATTAACAGTCACATTCAGTCTTAAAATATCGTTTATTGAAGAACTAGAGAAAACAGTCAAGAAAAGCATCTGTGTGTAATTTTGTCTAGCCATGAGAGATGGAAAGCCATGCTAGTGCAGATTTTGATAGTATGTCTATACTACATAACCCATGCTCTTATCCTGATTGTAGCCTTAATCTACCCTGCTATCCACACACAAAAGCCTCTGACTCGGGTTTGGAGTGCTTTAAGCCTGGGCTAGCTTATCCAATTGGGGGTACGGGTTAGAGCCTGGGCTTTACTTTATCTGGAATCTATCCACTTTTCAGTGAGGATGCAAATAAAATCATAGTCCTGCAATTCCCTTCCCACTATCCCACCCCAAAGGACAGATGAATTCTCTTGCAATTGAAACAGTTGACTGAGAAAGAATCCTAGAGCATCTCAGCCCAAATATCCATGGGTAGATCCCCAAGACACACATGAGTGAATGTAGAAACAGTGAGGACACAGTAACCCAGGTAGGACTTGGCTTAGCCAGGAATAGGCATTTCCATAGCAAACTTGGGTGCTTAGACTGAGTGCCCATCACCTAGGTTAACTGTGTGGTGTAGGCCTAGCCTGAGACTTACTTTCAAAGCTAAAAGTTTGTAAATGTAGAATTTACCAATTACTTGCAAGCTCCTCTTCTCTGAGTGAAATTTGCCCCAGTGCTGACGTTCAGCACAAGGCTCTACACACTACCTAAGCCACATGTAAGCCCTTAACATAAAATGTAAGTGAAGTACAGAGCCTTATGATTAGGGGCCTACTTAATTCATGGTTTCGTGGAAATTGTGAAATATGGGATCGTTCTCAAAATTAACCTTCAAAATAAAAATATTATTCCTGTATTATTATTATTAAAATATGCTGCAAAACTTCTGTGATTACCACAAAGCAAAAACAGTTGACTCTATACCATGTGGTGTCACTCCAGTCATCCTAGTGGATAGTTGATTGAGCGTGTCTGTTAAGTTGCATGATGTCGACTAAAGTGAGCATAACAGTCATTACAGTATCGTTGATTGAGTGTGTGTCAACATTTATGACAGTAAGTGAGCATGACAGTCATCAGGTTGAGTGAAAGGATCATTGTTGCATATAAACGCAGCAAACAATCAAAAAAAGCAAAAACCATTTCAACTTTGGATCGTGTGAAGCAGTACCCAGTAAGACCCTTACATGCCTACGGCGGTAAATTCTTTTATTCATTTTGCAACATGACTCTGGGAACACAATTGATCACCATTTTGTGTCTGAATCACATATTAAATGGAAAGCATGTGCCGAGGCTACAGGTCAGAGCATAAAACAAGTGACATGTCTAAAGAAGTGTTAAAAGAACAAATGAAAATAGTTCAGCAAAAAGAGAAGTTAAAATGGAGCAGGTGGAAGCCTTCAGCGTTGCCAACATGCCTTTAAAAAAAAACGGCTAATCTGAAACTGAGTACTTTGGAAAGTACATACCCAAGGTTGGCACTTTCCGGTGTGCAAATAAACTTTATGAAGATTATCTAATGGAAGTAATTCTGAAGCATGTTTAGTCTACAAAATCTGCACTGGCGGAATACGATTTCATTTCAACTGTAGTTGATAAAGCAATAGAAGTACTGGATAAGTGCATGTGCCACATTTTATTCATACCTGGCAGCTGGAAAGATGACAGGATGCCCATTTTCCTTACAGAGACTGTTAAGCTTGAGTCGGTAAATTTTTCAACTATATTGCAAGCTGTAGTAAATCTGTGTAAACTATGGCCTAGATTTCAACAAGGCCTCAGCAGTGCTTTCTGACAATGTGATATATCAGAGCAAAGCTTTCTCTGATGTACAAGGAGCGATGTCCAGTGCAGTTCACGTTACCTGTAATGCACGCATTCTTTCAATGGCCAGTGATATCTGGCACACGTTTCCTTGATGCGGATATGCTGGTTTCTTCTTTTAAAAAAATATTCAAGCATTGTCCAATCTGTAAAATATGATTCAAGGACTCCATGGCCAATCAAAGTGGTAGCCAAGCAGTGTCGTTTCCACCTGAACCAGTGAATAGAAGGTGGAATTTATGGTTTAATGCAGTTGCTTACCATGCAAAGAATATTAAATACTACTAGCAATTTGTGTGTGAGACGCTTGAAACCAGGCACACAGTCTTTTGTTAAAGTCTCTGATCTGTTAAAACAGAACAATATTGAAGACCACCAGGTGAAGTGAAGTTTGTGGCTGCGAATGCAATCTAGTTCACGTAGCTTTTAACAGAGTTTGAAAGTCAGCAGGTTTTGATTCACAAAGCATACGACAAACTGAGAGATTTGATCAGTTGAACTGAAGATATGGCATCGCAACAACTTTCAGACTGCCAAATTGTAAATAGCCTCAGACAAGAAGTGTTCCAGTCAATAGCAGAGAAGTTAAACCAGTACTACAGGTACGATCAGTCACTACACCTCTGTTTAAACAACCAGCTGACTACTTTTAGTGCTGTTTGCATTTTCGACCCAAATCAGGTACCTTTTCTGTGTTTTGACCCTGAGCTAATACAAGCAATTTCTGGATGTGAGAAAGATCATCCCACAGAAACAGAAGATGTCACCTGCTGCTGCTGATGGAAGCTGCATGCTGGTGTTTAACATTTAATAAAATGGACTGTTTCATTTAGGTAAGCATAAATATGCATTTCTAAGCTTTATGTACAACTTTGAGCATTATACTTATTATTAATTAATTAATTTTTGTTTATTTAGCAGACTCCCTTATCCAGGGCAACTTCTAAAGGTAACCATAGTACAGTGCAATTCTTGTTGCATATATAAAGCATGAACACATCCGTGAAATTTGCTATTTATGCCATGACCAGCCCTGTGAAAAATGTATGATTTCTCCTTGATTTAAGCAGACCATACTTATGAAGACTCCCAGGATTGGGGTGAATTTCATCCATGATCTACAGTTTACAGCTTGGGTAGATATTCAGTCATCTTCCAAAAGTCTGAGAGGTTTTTTGGCATAATTGTGTTGTCTTTTCACCTTATCTTTATGGAGAATTTTGCTGTACAAGATACCTGCACAGTTATATTGCACAACAGCTTTCACACGGATAAAAGTACAGAACGTTTTTAGTTTTAGAAGAGGTAGTCATCTGCCACAACTTCCTTTTTATATTCAGAAGGAAGTAAACTGTGTAAGTCCTCTCTAACTTGTACTTTAATATAGCTGTAGTTGAGAATATCATTTTGACACAGTTTCAGTCTGTGATTGTAACTTTTGCTATATCAGGGGTTCTTTGTTATCCTTTCTGTGCTGAAAACTGTTCAATTATCTCATTTTCAACACAGTTCCCACCCTCACCTATTTATCCATATAGATCAGAAGCCTCTGCCTGGAGCTGCTACAATTCTAGTGCAAATTCTAGTGTTGCTTTGTAACCTGCTCAGTCACTTGTTAACACCTGACATGGAAACTGACAAATTTGCATGGTATGTTCATAACTAGAAACATACTAATGACTCCAAAGTCTCATAATTAATCTGCTTTGATAAATCATACTAATATTGAAAATAGTAGGTTCACTTTTTCTGATAACATAAACATAATAGGGTTTAGAGTGTCTCTAGTAAATACCATTTACAAGAATCTCAAAGAAAATTTCAAATTGAAGTAAAAAAGAGCTTCCTATGCCCAATATCAGATCCAAGTTGGGCACTGAAAAAATAGAGACATCCAAAATTGGTGGTCACTTTTGAAAATGTTGCCTTTAATCTATGGACATATCTATGTGTTCTTTGTGAATCATGTTGTATGCATTAGTCCACTTTTCACCATGGCTACCACCACAAAAATGGTTGATTTCCAATCAGTAGCACTAGCTATCCTCAGCAGCATCCCTGCATTTCATCTAGACCTCTTTTCTGCATCTTTCTCTCATCCAGTTATAATTTTTATTCTGGCACGTGCGTCTGTGTGCAAATTTGAAAGGGTTGTTCTGTCTGTTCTGTATTATTCTGGCAGTGCTATCAGTTAGGTGGTGATAAGAGGGGAAGACTGTGTTTTCCTTGACACGGTACTTGTGGGCATCACAACAAGGATTTACTGTTAATAAGGAAAGCATAGCTTACAACAATCTGAAAAGAGTTGAGGCTTTAGCATGTGTATTAGCAATATTTTCATTTAATTCAGAGATGAATATTTCCTTTTAAAAAATTCTTCAGACAAAGTTTAATCCATCAATCCAGCTTTTTATTGATAGTTTCCCCAGTATATCCTGATCCTCTAATCAGCATTTTTGGTATAACTGTAACAATCATGAACAAAATGCATCTATATCTGGAGCTCTCCAGTTAAATCATTCAATTTCAGAGATTTTACAAAAAATGTTCAATTTTCAAGGACAAAATTCTGGAAAAAATTCAAGGACTTGTAGACATCCATTACTCCATCTTCTGCTTGGTGCTGTATTGGTCAGTGTTCTCTCAGTTGGTTCCAACAGTCGCAGAATAAAACTCCGAATGATTTAGGCTCTGGTTGTGCAATGGGAACAATGCAGGCATACCCTGACACTTCTCTGGAGCCACATTATCTGTCCAAAGCCATTTGGCAATATCAAGGTCTCGGACTCTTAGAAGAACTTGCATAGGTTGTATTTGAAAATACCTCTACAGGAAGGTAATTTATGAAAATAACCCATCTGGAAGTGAATAAGTAAGTTTTCTTTTCTCTCTCCCACTACTACCTCTTTTTCTGCCCATGCTTTTGAATAGAACAGTGCTCAAGTTTCTCCAGTTTATATTCAGAATATTTGTTTCTGGGTCTAACAGTTTGACCTAGAGTATTTATGAAAGTAAATTGAATTTCCTGGTCCTTTAAATTCTTGCTAACGGATAGACTTAGCAAGAATATAATTCAGATAAAATCTTTCCCAAAGTTTGTGGAAGTTTGTGCCTGAGGTTCTGAGATGGACCCATCTTTAGTGTAAGTATTTGCTTGCTAGCACCTCATGGAGGTGATCTACCTGTTGCATTCGTTGAGTTCTTGATAAGCTCAGTTCATAAAGCTTGCCTTCTTCAGTACAAACAATTTGTGAGACTTTAACAGAGCTCCTAAATTATCACTTTTTCTCAGATTGGTCATCTCTGGGCATAGTTGGTGTGGTTTCTTGAAAGCCTCTCAAATGCCATTTGTTTTGCTGGACTGCTCTAGACTTCAGCTGACTTTCAGAAAATTTTCCAGGAATTCACAAGAGGAGACAGTGCTTTTTCAAGTCGTTGCGTAAGATGTGTAAACTGAGACGTAAACTCACCATCCCAGTTGTATGCAACAAAATCTGTTTTACTATACTCTGCAACTCAAAAACCATTTGACAGACAGGTCAGGTTTCCAACTTAGTGATAATTATAATTCTATGATGCTGTTCATGCGATGCTTTTCCAGGAGAGTAACATTGACAGAAAAACAGTGCCACTCTTGAAAAGTTGTAAAAACTCGTCAGTACTATGTGAGTTTCCCACAACCACCTGCTACTTTTCAGTAGCTTAAGTTGTAAACATAATCAAATTAAACATGTGTTTACCCTATCCAAGTTTGTAAAATTAAAATAATCTGAGAGTTCAATGGTTAGGGCAGGAGATTTGAAATTCTGTTTGTGCAGTGGCTAACATCTTAAAATCTAGCATTGTTATTGTTATGCTGACGGCATGTTCATCACTCTGTAAAGCGTGCTATACTTCCTGACCTACTGATTTTACAATTTAGCTCAACCATGGACAAAGCAGTTTAAATTAAAATAATGTACTAGATTGCACATGTTTGAGGTTGGGTAGAAATCCCATACGGGATACTGTTTGTTAAAAGACTTTAGGGAAGGGAGTGTGTGTGTTCAGGAGGTATTTGAGGGGCAAAAGGAGGCCATTTTCAATACAGGTAAATGGCAACTGTTTTGGGCACAAGGAGGTGGTGGTGTAGGAGGAGTGAGAAGAGAAGTATGAACTTGATGGAAAAAGTGATTAGACACAAGGTGTCTATAAACCAGATATACTGGACCTAGAGGTGCAGCTTAAAACTCGTGGGAGAAGAAAATTAACTAATCTTAAAAAAAAAAACCCTCCCTCAGTGTCTTCAAATATTAAAGTGTATTTAAAACATATGATGTGTTCCTTGCCCCTGGTATTTCTTCCCATTCCTCTAGGACTCAACAACTATAGCAACTGTCCCTGTTAGGTGAGCTGGATATGGCAGCTAGACAGAACTTTTCCTGAGCATACCTATAAGACTTCATTACAACATGTGGGAGAATGTGTACATTTTTCCCCCTAATTTTGCCTAAGGGTCAGGAGTTTCTGAATGTGGAAGATAAGTCCAAGATGATAAATACTGTGGGTGAAATCCTGGTTGCAGTGAAGTCTGTGGAGCCAGGATTTCTCTGCATATGTATATAATTAAAAGTCAATATTTCTAGGTAACAGAGCTGGGTCAGGGTATGGTAAGAACAATTCCATTTCTGCAGTTTAGATCCTAGAGGGAAGAAGATGATGCTAATTGCAATTTAAACCAGTTGACTGGTTTGTACTGTGTTTAAAATGAAGAGGAAATAACACTGATTGAATGACCTATTTTGGCTTCATCAAGAGTATTTTTTTTCAATCTTTTCTGTGAATTGTATGATACATTTTTTTTGATCCCGCAATAAATCAGTACCTTTATTTACTAAGAATTTTAGTCTGCAAGTATTAACTGAAGTTTCCTTCTTGCCATGCAACACACTGACAACAGGTTTTTTTGTACAAAATAGTGACCTGTCAGGAAGTGTATAAAATAGGGCACTGAGGGAGTCTAATTTAGAGGTAGTCAGAGCATAAATCAACACTTCTGTCTGGTTGTGACAGTAAAGGCCAAAGTACATAAATGTTTCCTAGAGGGAAAATGAGGCTTATAACATGCAAACAGTAGCACATGCCTGTTACAAAGACAACCCCCTACTAAATTTTAAGTCCCTGCTCCACCAAAGCATGGAGGCACTAGAGCTTCTCAGCAAAACTATTATATTTTTTAACACGAGCAAATCAGTGTATTTTTCCCTGATGTGATTTTCAGAAACAACTGGACAATTTTTGCTGAAACTTTTTTTTTAAATATAAAATCACCCTTCAGCAGACGCCCAGCATGGGAAATTTCAGCTTGTTAAAGTTTGGCATCATTATAAGCAAGTGGAATCAGAGTTTTATAATGGGAAGTATTAGGCAATCTTAAGTATAGGCAGTACTACCAGAGCCACCTATAATTTACTCTTTTACTTATGAGTAGTTCTGTTGCGTTACTTATGAAAACCCTTACTTGCTTCAATAATCCCATCCATTTAATTGGAACTACTTGTATAAGTAACAAGGTGGATAAAAATCAATTATGTTTAAAAAAAAAAGATTTTTTATTTAAATACAGGTTAATATTTTAAAACCAATGCAATTAATAATTTAAATCTGAAATTTTGACAACCTATGGTAAGGCCTACATTTACTATAATCTATACAAATAATTTATATTAATTAAAAATAATAATATTAAGCAGTACATTGTTTGCTGCCAAATTTTTACAGAAACTCAGACCCACTGAACTGGAGAAGTCACTGACCAAGCACCTGGAACCAGGGTTTATTGAAGTGCTAAACCAGAGTTTCATAGCGGTAGCCTCTTTTACAGGCACAAAGAGAATATATTTTTTATTTCAGTTTATTAAACCAGTTAATCTCACTTCAGGTTAGGAAACCTCTATGGAGTTGAAAAAACAGAGAAGCCTGTTTTCTTTTTCCTAGATAATAATAATAAGCAGGTGTGAGAGGATGAGATCTACTAGTTATAAAATCTTAAAGGCGTGGTGACCAGAAACAAGCAGGTCTGTTTACTAATTCCAGATAATACTTCCTTTGTTTAATAATTCAGTTAGTTTTAAATGCAAAATATGTTTTGATAATCTTTTCAATACACTTTTTTCATATGTATCCAGAAAGGTAGTTTTATTTAACTAATAAATAAATTAAAATATATTTTTTGTGCTTTTTAATTTAATTTTAATTTCTGTCCAAATAGAGCTTAACACAAATCATAAAACAAATCAGTCATTTAGTAAATAAGAAATACATCATTCCCCATTTTCTAACATAACAAAAAGTGTAAATATTAAGAAATTGAATAAATGTAAGTTATATTATTGCTGAAATACATGTGTATGCATATAGTGTATTCTCCTGGTTAGCAAAAAGAAGCGCCAAATCTAGTGCAAAACCTGTATCTGTATTACAAATCAATGTGTTTTAATGGTTACCAGCTAATGAGAATCAGCTTTTATTTAGGAAAATAACTAAAAAAATACAATTGCAAAAGAACATTAACATGGTTTAGTTAAATCAAGGATTCCTGCGTGCTGATTTAAATCATGATGTAAACCTTGCTTTGATTTCAATCAAATCACCCTGGTAAGTAAGAATTGTTTGTTTCTACAAAAGATGCAAGATCAGACCCCAAAGATGCAAACGTACATTTCTACGTCTCTGTGGCCCTTCACTGAACAGTGAAGTCCTGTAGATAAGCACTTCAGTAGTCACAGCCCATGATGTTGCAGGAGCAGTTGTTAAAGTATTGAATGGTTCAGACAAGTCTTAGAATCTGTTCCTTGCCTGCTTTCTGACAGGTGGGAGTGGGTTAATCGTAGTTTCCTCCAACCTCCCCATAATTCTGGGATATATTTGTTAGTGAAGAGAAATGCTGCAAGTAAAAACAAGTTATAAACTGGACTGCAGAAGAACTCCATCTGCCACTCCCTTGCCTTAGCAAGGCTATATACAGCTGTCTTTGCTATTTTATCAAATTAGTGAAAATGACAAGTCAGAGTACCAAGGCTTTGAAAGGAAGAAATCCACGTAAATGGCCACTTGTGTCAATTTGTAGTGATAGGCTCAAATGTGGCCTTAATATACGTGGGTGCCACAGGCTTCAGTGAAGTCAGCAAAGTTTGTCTCATAAAAGCCCCAGCCTAGTTCATCTGGTAGGGTATGTCTTCACTTCAGAGTTATCTGGGCTTTTACTTTAGTCCAGCCCTCCCAGATCCCACACACTAAACTTTTTACCTGGGTTTTAAACAGCAAAGTCTGATAACGTTGACCAAATACATTACATGGAACAATTATTCTAATTTCAATGGTGAGGGTTTTATTTTCAAAAACAGTTGGTGGGAGGAAAGAATGAGCAGAAGGTCTTTCTTTGATAACGTGCAAAGTATAAAGGTATAGAATCCACAGCCAATGCACAAGCTACACCTCCTTTTAGTTCATGGTCTTTTAGTTTGCATATTTGGAATAGGAAGTATGAAGAGTTTTTTCCTGGCAACTGTCTGTTTTTCTGAACTCTTCCACCCTTCCTCATACCCTTATGCACTTTCTTGAATAGGCCTGGTAAATGCTACACATGTACATGAAAAACTGATGGCAGTTTTCTGAGATTGGAATTACAAGGAGGGCCTCGGTTTGATGGATCCCTTGCCTAAAATTGCAAGGTAATCCCTAAATATGCAGCATATATCCCACGTATTTGGGTGCAAAATTTGTTTCTTCCTTTCTTAGGGCCTGACCCAACTCCTAATACAGTCAAAACTCTCGCTGACTTTATTGGGAGTTGGATCAAATCATTTATTTACTTTAAAAAAAGAAAAAGTCCAGACATATGCACAGAACTTGCATATTTTAAAACTGTGTTGAATTTTTCTATACCTGTACCTTCATTCAGTTGAAATAACGTGTATGAACACATCCACTGATATACACAATTCAAAGTCAAAGCCGTTGTGTCCCCTTCCCACCCCCCACCACAAGTGAAATATGTATTTTATTCTCTGTCAATGCTCTTAAGGCCACTGTAGTGGTTCCATAGGCTAAAGGGTTCACTTGTACTTACCACTGAACTTCAGATACTGTGCTTCTGTTCCCCAGACTATTGATAACAGCTGTTTAATCACATCTCTGGGTCATGATGTACTGGGATTTTCTGAGTGGCTGTGACCTTGGGTGGGAATTAGACTGGATGTAATGTTTCCAAGAATTGGATACACCCCGTGCCATGGAGCTAGAACACACAGCTGGATCAATGACTAGCACTGGCGAGATTTTGCTGGAGGGGGAATCTTATAGCTGCATCACAATCTTGTTATGAGTGGGTGATTGTTAATTGGGGTGTTTTAGTGCATGTGGCATTAGATATTTGTGATGGGGAGGGAATTTAAACTAGTTTTCTACTAAGTATTTCCCTGCAGTGTTGCAATGCATTTTCTAAAAAGCTTTGTGCCATGTATATATTTTTTTAAATATCATTGAATCATCTGTGGAAATTTAAATTTGGGATCTTGAAGCAGGCTAATTTGGGGTAATGTTTAATTGAATGTCTTGTAGAAATGCTTTACTTTTGATTCCAAGATGTTTTTAACATTTGGTTCTGTACCGTACATGTTTAAACTGAAGAAGGGGGGAAATAAACTAAAAGAGAGGAAGTTTTCGAAAATGCAGAATCTAACAGTAATATCTTGTATATAAATATGATGAAAATTATTAGAATCACATCATATGAACATGTTCTGAAGACTATGGTGACAGCAATAACCAACACAGATGCTGTTGTCTTTTGGTAATGTGTGGGTGAACTTTTATGCTCTTGAAAATGAGGGTCTAATAGTAGTTTTGTGAACCAAGGTATTGCAAAGCAGGCCCTTTTGCAAGTTTTTCTACACAAGTTTTACCGGTGCATCTCAATCTTTTATCTGCAGCACCACTTTCCACCCAGTCATTGGCTTCTCCTGAGTAGACTGCTAGTCATGTGACATTGTGTGGTCATTTTGAAAAGTTCTAGGAAGATAGTACTAAGCTACTTTTTAATGCATTTCTTCATAGGTTGTTACAAACTACTGCATTGACGCATATGCACTATTAACTTTTCATGATTAATTTTTAGAGTTGTGCATTTTCTTTTTTTTTTCTTTTTTTTTTTTTTTTGCGGGTATACTGTAGAAATCTGACAGGTCTATTAAGATGAGGTATTGTTTACATTAGCACTTGCTTTTGTGGTTTCTGAAGTCACAAGAAATCCTCTGTGGAATTATAGTCCCATAATTCACAGTTGTCTGTTTATTCTGTATGTAATTGACTGTCAAAACATTGCATTTAATTCAGTCACTAGTAGGATTTTCCTCAAAATGCCTGTGTAGTATTAAGCCAGTCAGGAGTTACAAATGTAAATATGTTTACACAGAAATGAGGAATGCATGAAAGCTGGCATTGCTTAAGCAGCCAAAAGCAGCATGATTAGATGCTGGAGAGATGCTGAAAATATAGGTTGCTTAAGTATGCCTCCAGAAGTAAATCTCAACAAGCGGTTCTTAAAATATTTTGCTTTCTAATATAGGATGTACTATGGCTATTTATATGCAAGGGGGGGGGGAAAGAACACAGGATTGGTTTTGGTAATAAAGCAGACAGAGGTTTCATTAAAAGGCTATCTTTTTCTCAGGTAAAGAAACCTAAGGATTTTTAAATTGTTTTTAGGTGGTTTATTGGATATGGACTGTGTAGCCTTTGGGCTTTAAGCAAATACATAATCCATCTCTATTTTCCTCTTCGTTCTTAGAGAAATGTAGTCTGTTTCTAAACTGGCCTTTGTTTTCAGTTTTCCTGAGCAGTAGTTTTGTAGCCAACAATAGCTGGGAGATCTCTGACGTATGTGTTTCATAACTGAAAGTTAGGCATTCTTCACAAGCTATCATATTTAGGGCTGTGTGTATGGGCACACACACACAGAGAACATTGTTTACTTCCTCCATAAGTACTGGGACATTCAGTACTAAGAAGTATGATACGCTTTCACAAACTCTGGGGCCAGATTTATTTCTCAATCCTATCTTTCCTTTTCAGTCTTGGAAAGTGATAAATCTGCAACACAGTTTGTTCTTGGATTGCAGTGCATTATTCTCTAATCATTTACAGTTTTACAAAACTCCAGAACTAATTTAAAGGAACATTTCTGTCATGTATCTAAGACTGTGGGTTGAGGCTTTAGCAGTAACTAAAATTTGAGAAGCAGGACATTCTTTTATAGAAGTTTCTGTGACTTTAAAATTTTTTCTTTTTCTTTGGATTGTTTGCAAATACTTTGAGGAATCCTTTCATTGCGTATTTCTTTATAATGAAAAATTCACATTTAAACTCCAGATAAATTATTTCTGCTGTAATACCTGAATGAAGCCAATGTGTTCTTGGAGAATACTGTGTAGATATTAAAACACAATCTAATTACTAGGATGTACCCACAGGTAGTTTGTGTGTGTATGTTTTACTAACTTCTATTTTCCAGACTTCATGCCATGTATTGAAATTTATTCCAGTTCAAAAATATTAACCTATTCAGCTATAAATATAACTGCATTTGTGCAATGTCAAGGATCTGACACAACCAGAAAATCAAAGAAATTGAAAGTTGAACCAGAAAACCTAGACTGTCTAAGTGGTATCACTATCTTGTGTCTTTTTGTGTTTGTTTTAAATTTTGCATTGGGGGAAGGGTCACAAACCAGAGTCAACATGCCATGGATTGACGTTAGCGAATCAGATGGGATTTTGAGTTTTAACTGTGAATTTCCATATTGTAAAACCAGTAGCTTTTCTTAAATTACAAATGGCATGCAGACCACCCTGTTTCTGCAAAATTTTGCACCACTTCCCTTCTGCCAAAAGAGATTTTTGTTAATGACCATTGTAGAGTTCTCATGCAGTCTTTAATACTAACGTCCAATGGAATTTACATGCAAGGAAAAGGAGTATGAAGGATTGTGTAAGGTAGTTGTTTTTTAGGGAGATTACAAAATTGTTTTTGTAAACATTGAGTTTTGAGTGTATTTATGTACACGTTGCCTGCCATGTGTGTGGGCTGCAGTCAAAGAGGAGTGGGAGATAGCTTCGGTCGGTTTGAAGGATATTGGGCTTGATCCTGTGAAGTGCACATACCTTCCACTGCTGTGGTGCTTAGCACTTCATTGGTTTGTGTTCGTTAATGTGTTGGTACAGTAATACTAATATATAGCAGTTATATAAGTAGCAGTTGTATTGGTATAGTGAATATCTTTGAGATCGTCAACTGTACCAGAGAGACATTTCAGTTGCGCTTACCAGTGTGTGCCACTTCAGGTACGTCTACACTGCATGCTTCTTTCAGTGCCATGTAGAATACATACGCACATAACCCTCTTCCCCGAGCTCCCCAGCACGGGTATAAACAGCAGCGTAGTCGACGAGGCGAATAGAGTGAAGACATGCCTGAAGGATGTGGGTGTGGATGTGAGTACCTACCCTGCACTCTCTCTACTCGCCCAAACAACACCTCCCCATTTACACTGCTGTTTTTAGCAGTGTAGTGTCCCGCTGCAGTAAAAGTCCCTGTAGCGGGCAGCAGTGGAGAAAGATTCTGCCAGCTGTCCACATCTGGAGCTTTTCCCCTCCATAGCTACCTTTCCTCGCAGCAGTGACAAGCACTGGCATTAGGGAGTTGCTGAAGCTTTTCCCCTACAGAGCTCTCACTGACTTGTAGCTATACATTACAGTGTGGATGCAACAGGCTTTACACTGCAGCATGTAGCTACACATAGCCTACATACCACCAGTGTACAGGTAAGGTAAGCTTTCCCATTCAGCTGTGTTCACTCTAAATCACATTAAAGCTTGGTCCAAACCTCTGTCTCCTGATCATTATTTAGTTGTATAACATGTTTTGAGTAAAGTCCCTAAAGCTTCAAGTTTCAGAACTGGTACACAGCAGTTGCATTTCGGTTTTGGGGACCATTACATTAACTTCTCTTGTGGTACACAGTTGGAATCTGTCATTTAAGCCTTTTTTCCTCCCTCTTTGGCATTCATAGCTGCCAAAGCGCATGTGCTTCTGTTTCCAGAAACAAAAAGTGGGTAGCCTCTCGGTTCAGGCAGAGGTAGGATCCAGCACTGCACATAGTGGCTTTTCCTGTTTACGCTGCAGATTTGCTCCAGTGCAGCTACACCAGCTGCTGGCCCTCGATTAGATTAATACGTTCATAGATTCCAAGACCAGAAGGGACCATTCATTGTGATACTCTAGTCTGACGTAGCATTGGTCACAGAAATTTCCCAAAATAATTCCTATTGCACATTTTTTAGAAAAACCTCCAATCTCGATGTAAAAATTGCCAATGATGGAGAATCACCCAGGACCCTCGGTAAACTGTTCTAACGATTAATTACCCTTACTGTAAAAAAAAAAAAAAGAAAAGAAAGAGAGAGAGAGAGACCTTTTCAATCTGAATTTGTCTAACTTTGATTTCTAGCCATTAGATCATGTCTACACTGGAGATTTGACCCGATTACAGTAACAAGACCTGAGACACCTAATAAATCATTCAGCAACTCCAAAGAAGATCAGATATTCATTCCTGATGTTTCTCAGTTAAAACAAACGGGGGGGGGGGACCTTCAAAAACCCATTTCAGTTGTTTTCCTGCAGCATAAAGAAGTAAAAATGTCTCAAGCTCAGTTTACCAAAAAATTGATTTGTAGGTTCACCCTTAAGAGAATTCGGTTTTTAAATTTTCACTGTCTCACTAGGTTAATATTTAACTATGAAAGCTTCATATCATATTAAAAGTTAGTTCTTTCTCACTAGTCCAGTCCTGCACGGTGCTGAGCGCATCTTCTGAGCAATGCAGACGGGGGCTGAAATTGAGGAAATGAAATCAGAAATGAGGGAAAGTTACTGTAATTATAAATAGCTGTGGTAAGAAAGTAAATGTTTGTGTGTAATAGTACAGCACCTACTGTGTCTATTTTAAGAGAACCAGAGAATAGCAGCTGCACTGAAATGCTTGATAGTAAAGTCCAATATATTCTAGGATAAAGAAATCCCTGCAGATACTGGAATTCTTATCTGAAACCTATATGCTGTAAGTCACAGACTGTTCTGTACTATGAAGTAAAGATTGCAAGTAAGTCTAAGAACATGAAGCTCTGTAACATGATACCACCCATACATACGGTTATGGAATTGTGCATTTCTAGCCCCCCAAAACTCCCCAAGAATTAGAAGAAGTTGGTAGTTCTGCTTCACCCCCTGCATAAGTGGTGGTTATAATTTATAAAGCTTTTCTTAGTGTTGTAGCTGTGTTGTTCCCAGAATATGAGTGAGACAAGGTGGGTGAGGTAATATCTTTTACTGGACCAACTTCTGTTGGTGAGAGACCAAGAAGAAGAAGAGTTCTGAAGAAGTGCTCTGTGAAACTCGAAAGCTTGTGTCTTTCACTAACAGAAGTTGGTCCAGTAAAAGATATTGACTTACCTATCTTAACTCAGAAAGCTTTTTTGCTTTACTCCTAACATACCGGTTGAATTCTAGATTTATAGAACCAGGAGACAGCAAAGCAATGGGCACAAAAACAGAGTTCTTACTACACTGTGAGGCCAAAAGGATCAGACCTAAATTAAAGTTTTGCCTGAAGTTCAGGTTTCGGACAAAAATTCAGGAAGTTGTACATGAAAATGTGTGGACACTGTTTCCTCCATCAGTGTTTTTCAGCTAAAAATAATACCTTGGACATAAATAATACCATGGGTTAAATTCTTGTCTTTCATCTAATTAAATTGTTATCATTTGTCAAAGTAGAAGAAAAGGATAAAAGGTACATGAATGCAATTGAGCAATGTACAGCTTGCAGTGCTGAGAGTTTTTGGAACAGAAACCAGTGCTGAATTGCTATCTAATTATTTAACTGGTCAAATTAAAAGAATGTGGCTCAAGAGAGACTTTTAGTATTTCTTTTTTAAAATAGAAAATGGGGCAAATCCATGCCTGGTGAAATACCCGTTGACTTTGGTAGAGTCACACCAGGGGTAGATTTGATCCGTAATGTCTAAATGCAGAAAAGAGGGATTTTTAGTTGACATAAAGTTTGTTTTAAAGAAACTGTACAATATAGTTTTAAAAATTTGGTCAATCACTTTACATTTGGTGCAGGTTGCCTTCTCAGCTTCATGTTCTCTAGTTACTGTCCTATTCTAGCTTATTGAACAATGAGCGGAGACTGCAAGCAAGCCTAACTTTTCACTGTAATTTTTAAAAGCAGTTCTTGCCAGTAAAATAAAGTTTCACAGTGAACAAAGTAACATGCTGAAGTTGGCAAAGGAAACTTTTTATACTGTTGGCCCAACATTACAGAGTTCTTTGAAAACAGGATGAAGGAAAAGGGGTGCATGTGTTTGTCCCTTGAACAATATCTAAGAACAATATCCTAGTGAGAGTGTTTATCATACGTTTTAGTTTCTGTGTTAACTCTGAGAAGGGTTTAAGGTATTTTGGTACTAGGATTTGTCAGCTACAGCTGGGGCCTCTTAGCGGAATTCACCATTTGTCCTGGATTTGAGAGACTCTGAGAAGGCATTTAAAGCAGCACAGTTCCAAAGAGATCTCTGATAATGGTCAGTGAAAGCAGTAATCTCAGAGACCTAAGGGGATAATGACAGTCAATAACATGGCTGCCAATCTTTAAGCTTAATCATGACATGTTTAGGATTGAGACGGTTATTTTTTGTGTGTGTCCATGTTGGTGAAAAAATGGATGTGTGATAAGAAATAGATACTGCAATGACGTTATCCTACATGTATGATAAGTAACGTATACCACAGTGAAATTAAGCTAGATGTATAAGAAATACATATTGCAATGAAATTAGATTTCTCTCACACACACACACACACACACACACACACACACACACACACACACAC